>VDFB02281492.1:884611116-884633892 GCA_007258455.2 Sequoia sempervirens | reverse complement strand
GCATGAAGGCGTTGAACTCTGCTTGACAAAATGCTTTGGTAGACATGTATGAAAGAATGTGATAAGATAGAAAGGTAGTGAATCCATTTGAAAATGCTTCAAAGAAATGTGGTCTCATGGGGTGATGGAATGTCATAACGGAATGCCAGACAAGCAAATTGTTATGGATTGTCATCAGCGGCATTCCATCACCATGCAGACCACATTTCTTTGAGGCATTTTTTGAAATAGTTCTAATCGCCTGTCTATGCTATTGCGCCACTGTATTATGCTTTGATAGATCTTTTCCAAGCATCCATAACTTGTTCATAAGCACTGTTTTAGGGTTTTAGCCATAGCAGCAAGGCAGTGAACTGTTTGATAAAATGCTTTGGTAGACATGTATGAAAAATGTGGTAGCATCGACAACTATCACCATTTGATATTTATGCAGTTGTAGTATGTTTTGTGCAATGTAATCAGCGATATGAATATAACCAACAAAAATCTATTTTCTATAATTCATGGATTGAACTCTGTATTTTATTTGCTCTCAATGTCTGTATGCTATGGAAATGCCATTACATTTTTTAAAAAAGTAGTTTCTTACTATTTTTCTTCAATTTTTTATGTTTTTTTGTAAATCCAACAAAAACCCTAGTTTTTCTACCAAAAAACCCTATTTTGAAAAAAATCAACTAAAAATAAACAAATCTAATTGAAAATTTGATAAAAAATAAAGAACTTTACCTGTTAGAGATGGACTCCAAATCGGATATCAGATTTCGCTTTCCACTGTGCGCCCACTGCTGTTGAGCCGAAAACAAATGTAAATGAGTTTTGGTCGGCCAATTTTTTTTATATATATACTTCAACAAAATTGGATATCCGATTTGAATCGGATATCTGATTCCTAAAACTAAGTTTTCCCTCTACCTCGGTAGTCACCCCAGCTCCAAAAAGTCAACTCACCATTTTTTTGTTTTTGAGTCGTAGAAACACATATTTTTTTCTCCATTGCCACTTTTTGGCATACCATGATCCTGCACATGCCCATATGAATACAATATAAAGTGCTAGGTCTGAAATTTTATCGGATTAGTGACAAGGTAGCATCAAATATATGACTGAAATCAACACTTGACTCTTCATCTTGTTTCTTGATCTACTTTAACCTTCTAAGATGGTTATAAGGATCTCTTGCAAACTCTTTTCTATAAGCATTGACTAATTCACTCCAGTAAGAAAATGACTTCTCAAGAAAACTCAAATACCAATCCTGAGCTCTTTCTTCAAGGGATCTAACAAAGAATCTCATCCACATATCTTAATATTCAAATGAGTGTTTCTCCATGAAGCTGGAAAAACTTTTGACATGTGCATTTCATTCACAAACATTATATCCATCAAATCTAGGCATCTTCTTATAGAATTGAGCTAGCATACTTTGAATTTTTTAATCAACCCATGAAAAATCTAACTGAGCATACAATGGATCAAAGGAATTGACATAAGGTGCAATAACTTGACAAGTAGACATAGTTTGATGGTCTCTTAACTGGGCTTGTGATAACATCTTGTGTATTCCATCCATCTCTTCAGGCCTTCTTTCAAGACTGAACCTAGGCCCATTAACCCTTGGATTCTTACACTTTGGGGTATTAGATGCTTGAAGATCATTATACTTTTGACATTTCTTAACAAGCCGGACCAAGGTCTTTACAGGTATGGCTACTTTACCTTGATGATCCATGGGTATTACAATTCAAGGCTCTCTAATGATTCATAATTATAATCATGACCATATGAAGGATTACAATGATGGTTAATGATAACTTGGTCTTGAAATGTATGACAATACAAATGGATGAAAATCCTTAAGATGTACAAATACATTCTAACCATCCAAATTAGTAAAGATTTGAGCACTAGACAAAATTATTTCAACAGGACTGTAATTACATTCAACAAATCCAACAAATGGAAGTGTGCAAACTTAAATTCACTATTCTTTCCCTCTGGTAGTGCTAAATCACTAAATAGGGAATCAAGATTTCTTTCTAAGAAGTTCAAATACATGAAGAATACCTAGAAACATTGCCGTTGCTGCAAATTTTCTAGAAATATTGTAGATCTATAACTATAATCACCTCTTCATCAGGTTCTTCTTGACAGAGTCGCCGAGTCTTTTCTTAGAGGACTGAACTTCAAACAACAAGAAGTTCTTTCACATGTAAATTTATTTCTGAGTTCTTTTCACTAGCAGAGCACCATAGATCTTGAAATTAATCAAGTTCACTGCAACAATTATCTTTCTTTGGGCTTAAGAACCTTCAAGATTTGAACTAAATTCAAAATGGAAAACAATAATATGACTTTGTAACTAAGTAGTATGCACTTGGAGAATCAAAGTTATCCCTAGCAAAGTCACCATTTTGCTGGTTCTTTTTTATGCTATAACCAGGTTGGTCTTCTAATCTACCTATGGAATTGCCAATTCCAATCAAAGGCAGCTCGAAGGACCTGGACCAACTGATGAGGACTTTAAAAAGCCTCCTACACTTCAGGCTCTGCAAGACCCGAGAGGGTGATCCCTTTAGCAATATTAAAAAATTGAAACACATACATAACAGAATATTGCTCAACATAATAGGATAATACTGAATAGAATTGGTTGTTCATCAGTAATATCAACTATTTGGAGCATGAGATAACAACAACACTATAACATATAGGGATTTAAAATGGTTTTGAATTTTGAAGATTGGGGACCAAGCTAAAAACAACAAAAGTATAATACTTGACCAGTGCTAGAAAATGGGCTATTGAGTCATATAACCAACATTCATCCTACGATGTTGAAAATGTTATGAAGATCCCTACAAATGTTATCACATTATGACAACCAGATTACTAAAGTTTTATTTGATAACTCTTCTTATAAATTCACCTAAAACATAGTATTCCTATCACATATGTTGAAGCAATTACACTATCCTATGAACAAAAGGAAATAATAAATACAACTTATGCTTCATTAAAGCAATTACATTATTCTCAGAATAGAAGGAAGCAACATATATCACTCTAATGCAACAAATGTCCATGAAAAGACTCGGATAATCTTATTATTGAATCAAAAAGAGTAATACATCTCAAAAATGGAGACAATTATCAGCTAAATATAAACATGAGAACACAATTCATAACAGACACTTTCAGATTTAATGACTCAATTACATTTCTCCTAGCTATACAGTTCTACCCAGAGCTTCTGCTTGACTTGCAAAGCTTTTAGAAATTGGAATCCTAGACTCCTTTTTTTTACAATGAGAGAAGAAAAGAATAAAAGAGAAAACAGAAGTACCCATTAGATTAGTCTGATCCTTAGATGCCATCTGGAAACTCAATCCACCATCGATCAACAAGCTGCTTAAAACCTCTCTCATCTCTCTGTAATTGAATTTTCCTCTTCATTTGCCTTTGATGTTAGTTGTCCCGCAAGAAAAAAATTTCCCATGTGATGGAATTCATCGTTTATCCATGGCTGGAAAATACCTCTACTCCCATGAAAATTTTTGTTTCAGCTTTCTTCCAATTCTTTGCCCATGAAAATTCACATTTATGCTTATTTTTTAATGTTGTAGCTGCATATTAATCTATTCACATCCAACAAATAATATTCTATGCCTATAAAATGAATGAAAGATTCACTTTATAATAGTGAATATTCAACACATTTCACCCGTTTTAAAATATCACCAATTAAAATTTCACTGGGAAAATTTTAATTCATGTGCCCCCTTTCAAAAGTTTTACTGGGGCATTTCAATTTTCACTATGAACCAAATTTCACCTCTATTGTTCACATTCCTTTGCATTTTATATTCTCACCCTATAGTGAAAAGTTAAATATTTCACTTACAAGAAAAATCCCTTAAAAGGAATTCACAGCCACCCACCTCTTTATTAAAATTTACTTTTTTCCAACATTTAATTCTAAAATGTTTTTCCTCTAAAATGCCTTGGGCCCACAATTCCTTCTCTACATATAAGCACGCCATTCACATTTTCAAAGGTCACTTAATAAAATTCTATCTGCAAAGATTTAAAATTCTACCTGCTCAAAGACTCCAATCGGGCCCCACATCTGCCACACATCACAAGCCTGCAATTTCATTGAGGTTAACTCGTGAGCCGCAATGTAGTGAGCAATGGCTAAGATTTGGCTGGGTCTTGATCTTCATTTTCCACTGTAGATCTATATTTGCATCTTCACTTTTGTTTTTTTCCCTAATCTTCATCGTGCTTGACATTTTGATCTGCTTTGCAACCCTTGTTTGGCATTCATGGCAGCCATTCATTATTTGTAATCATTGTTGAAACCTAAGCACATCCCTTTCATTTTGTATTGTGGTGTCCTTTCTAACATTCCAGCTTCTTACATTTTATGCATTGATGAATGTCCCTGTTCTCCTCTAGCTCGGTATTTCTTTGCTTGTCCTCTTTATTTGCATGAGATCTCCCTCCATGGCATTCATTCTAGACAGTGTGTTTGCCTGAAAGATACTAAAGTCTTTTCAAATAAATACATTTTGTATCATTCATATGCTTCTAGCAATGATGGCTACCCTATCTCTTAGTGAAACCCTTCTATTCTTTATGTCTTTTATTGATTTATATACCCTGTCTAGCGTTTCCCCTCATCCCTCAATGCTTTGTTAAGTGCATGTGTTCATCACGCCTAGTGTAGCAACCTACACCCTCTTCATTTGCTTGGAAGTTAAACAGTTTCTATACATCTTCAATGTCTTTCACTATATCTCAAACAATCATACACCAGATTTATCCATGCATTGAGTGGCTGAGGTCCATTTTAAATGCCTCCCTCACTGGTTTGATGGCAAAAGAATGTGGAAATTTCCCTACAAATACCAAGTGCGTTACATTTCATTGTTGTTTTAAAGCCTGCCCTTCCTCTCTTGCTATGTGTGCCCTCTCATTTTCTTAAGGGTTTCTAAAGCCTTTCAATAAGTCAAATGTTCAATAATGCCTTCCTTGTATGGTATGAACATTTCAACAAACCCATTTTGTGCACATGTTGGCGCCTTGGATGAAAATCTCTAAGGCCTCTCTAACATTGCAGTTGCTTCAAAATCTCTAAATACTTAAACAAACTCATTTTATTTGTCGTTGCACTATTGGCATTCCCATTTCCTATGTGCCACTCCATTGAGCCTTCTCGCTAGTCACCTTTGTTTGAAAGTCTCAAGAAAATTCAATAAATTCATTTGTTTGTGCATATTCAGCACATGCCACTTGACCTCTATTTCCTCCATGCTTCAAGCAATTTTTCATCCATGCAATCATTGCTTGAGCTGGTTGTGTACACTGATGGTTTGATTGTATCTTTGAAGAGTTATAGGCCTTGTGTATGTTAATTCCTTCTCCAGTGCATGTATTTCCCTTGCAAATAGATCCATAGATCCTTCTTTCACTTATCATGGTTGTGCTCTTTAATACACACATTTTTACTTTCGAGGATTTAGAAATAATTCTAAAATGAATTATGGGAATTGGATTATAAGCACAATCCATTGCTTGCCAACCAATTTAGAAATAGATTCACACAGTGGTCTTTCACTGTCAACATTCAATATAAGATGGCATTGTCTTCTTATGAGTAACTAGATAACTCCATTACCTATTCATGCTGCTCTCATATGATGGTGTCACTGCCGACACATACTACATGGAGAGTTAAGCTGGCCTTTCAGTTTTGGTTGTATTGTGTCCTCTAATAGAAACAAAGAATATTTTATTGCTGCCTTTCAGACAAGGTACGATCAAGACCATCTTGCTTGTAGCAGACTCATGAAATGTTATCTTATGCTTCTACATTGTGCACATATATTTGGCTCCACCTTACGAAGTCATAACTACACAAATGATTCCATTATAGGAGAAAAAGCATCCTCGTACAACAAATGTGATGACTATTGATATGTTGGCAATATGTTACTCTGAAGATCATAACATGAATCCCCAACACTTGACAATATCTCTTCGCCAATATTAAAACACAACTTCAAACCATGTGAAGCAGATCAGGTCCCAAAGTGGGCCCAACTAAAAGAAATTTCATTTTCAAACAACCTTCAACCTCTAATTTATTAGAGGAGGCTTCTGGATATATCTAGAGTGAGAAGATGAAATGGGTTATCATCAAGATTTGCTTTCAGACACTCCTAAAAAATGAGCAAAACGGGCCAGGTGGGCTATGGAATCAACTTTGAAAACCAGTTAGACGACCTCCTGGATTCACAAAAACTTGCAATCATGTAGACATCTGACTTGAGATTGCAATGCACAAGACGGATCAGAGAGATCAATCACAAGGAAAAATTTATTCACTGTCAAAGTGACTTACTCAAACTTTCTGCAACAAACAATTGTTCTGAACCAATTAAAACTCAAGAGATCACCTCATTGCAAAAATATTAAATCAGCTCTTAAGAGGCTGCCACTGGACACAATAGATTAATTTGGTGTAGAGAACACATTTGCAAGAGGGCTTGGATTGAAACATCTTCCATGAAAAGTTATTGATGCTCAAAGTTGGCTACTCAAAAAGGTTTCAATGCAAAACTGAAGAAATTCCATTTGGTTTCGATCTGCTAAAAATAGCAAATTAACATGCGAGGCCCTGAAAACTAACATATGAGTTCATTTAAGTATGGAGAATGTAGAAAAGCATTTTTTTTTCATGACCATCAACTGGTTGCAAAATCTAAGCTCAAACAGGAGGCTATCTTGCAAAACTGAACATTTGCATATTACAAAAAAGTGTCAAAACCCTTCAGCTTCGCTTTCTGAAGTCCTAACAAAACTCAATGTGTGAAGCTAAAAACTGACATTCACATTCACATAGGACACATGAGTGTGTCTGGAAAGGGATTTTGTTTGGAAATCAATGGGCTTCAAATCATGACCTTTCAAAGTAGGTCCTTTAGGCATATTCATTAAGTGCACTTCTGAAAGTGCATAGGCAAAATTTTGAAATGGGCATCTCAAATTTGCAAAATTTGAGAATGCCAATATCAGTTAAAGGTACCTCCATTACTTAACTAGAAAGAGCTTTTCCCAAAGAAGGCTTGTGCAATTGGGGATGGGGTCCAAATTCTACATTTGGATGTGGGTACCATTATAAAATTCAAGGACCCTTCCATTGATCATTCATTTGCCAAAATGGAAAATTGTCTTATTGGAAGGTTTTTGGTTAGGTGGCCTAACATTGAGTCTAGTCGTAAGTGGGCTTCTTCCCACTAGGCTGTTAAAGGTTCCTTTTCTATTTTGACTCTCGCAAAGGGTGTGTTATGCTTTAGCTTAAACCTTCATGAGGATCTCCTATCTACCCTAACCAAGGGCCTTGGTTCTTTACTAAATAGAGTCTTGCTTTGTGGAAGTGGAGACCAAGCTTTGATCATTCTACTCACTTGGTGGATATGGTCCCAACTTGGGTTCGACTCTCAGGCCTTCCCTTGGAGTTTTGGGATGAGTATATTATTGCAAGAGTGGAAAAATCCTTTGGAAAATTTCTCTTTCTAGATTATGTCATGAAGGAATGAACCAAGATGGTGTTTTCTCATTTACATATCAAAATTGAATCGAATAAGGTGCTCCTGACCTCGATTGCTCTTTAATCCAAGCTTGTAAGTAATCTCAAGGCATTGAATATGAAAACTCTTCTTTGTTTTGTCAACTTTATTCTTCTATTGGCCATTTGTGCAATGCTTGTCCTAAATGCCTTCCAAAGGTTTCATCCCTTATGGGAAAGGGAAAGTTGGAGGCCACCCACTCTCCTAAGCTAGAGGCTAGTTGTTCCCCATCCAAACCGATATCGCTGTTGGCCTTGTTGACTATTCCTAAGCTTCCTATCTTGCCCCTTTCTTGTACTAGTGAGCTTGTCCTCCCCAGCTTGTTGATCCTCCCCCTTGATTGGTGTCTAAGAATGTTGAGCTTGTTTATTCTACCCAAATTCCCATTTCCCTGCTTTTCTCTTGGTTTCTTTTAGTGGACCAATGTTTCCCCTTGGATTCCCCCTATTGGATGCTAGCCTAGTGGTGCCCTCTTTTGCATTGACCTTGAACCCCTCAATGAATGTTGCTATTGTGGTGAAGTTAGCCAATTCCCTAGCTATGATCATTGAAGATGTGGTGTGTTTGGTTATTCCTTGTGTGAATCTTCCTACGCCTATTATTAGAAGTTTGGGTCATTTTCCCATCTCACCAACACTGGTTATTCCAAGGAAGTCAACTGATGTTGGTGCCAATTCTAAGGTCAGGAGGAATTTAGCTAAAATCACTGGATAAAAGAATATGGTGAGAGATATTGCTAACTAAAATCAAACAAATTTGAAGTAGATTGGCTCCAAACATAGTAAGAAATGTTGATCCTCTCCTGGAATATTCAAGGGCTCAATAGCCTTCCTAAGAAGAATATTTTCAAAAATCTTATTAAAGATTTCAAGCTTGATATTCTCCTTTTACAAGAAACTAAAATGACTGCTATTGAGTTTGACAAATCTAGCAATTTTATTTGGCCTAATGGGCCCCATCTAGAGGTTGACATAGTTGGGGCCTCTAGTAGGTTGGTTACAATGTGGAAATATTTCATCAAGGATTCCCTAATTTCTAAGGATAAAATTTTTCTCAATATTCACTTCTCTCAATGTTTTGATCTTTATCAATCAATTTTATTTAATGTCTATGTACCCAATAATGTGGTTCTATGGAGGAATACTTGGCTTGATCTACTAGGATATAGGAGTAACTTTTTGCATAGTAACTGGATGGTGATGGGAGACTTCAATAACCCTTTTTTCCCTTTGAGAAGTTGGATGGTATTATGAATTTTTTAGATAGTATGATGGAACTTAACAACTTCCTATATGATGGCTTCCTATTTGATTTGAACTTTGAGGGAAGCTCTTTCACTTGGTCTAATAAATGGGTTGGAGAAAATATTATTCAAGTAAGGCTTGATTGATGTTTGGTGTCCTCCAACTTGGCTATGGCTTGCCTCTTCTTGTCTGCTCTTGTAAGGATTGGATTAGATCGTACCCCATTTCTTTCATGATGGAAAACCCCTCCTCCTTAGGCTAAGTGCCCCTTTCGATTTGAGCTTATGTGGACGTATCACCTCTAGTTCAAAGACCTTCTCTCTACATGGTGGAAGGTTAGGGGTTGTGTTTCTACTATGTTTAATCTAACATTCAAACTTAAATCCCTCAAATTCAATTTGAAAGAATGGAGTAAGAGTTGCTTTGGTAACATTTTTGAAATTTTTTTTCCTAAAAATCAGCTTAGACAAGTCCAAAAGGATATGGAAGTGGGTGCTCAAGTTGATTTGATTGATAAGGAAATGAATTTGTTAAGTTATCTTCACAAAATTATTGAGAAGGAAGAGGTTTACTAGAAACAATGGGCCAGGAAACAATGGCTATTAAATTTCACCTTTCCAAGGGACTCCCCTTAATACTTTCAAAAAAAAAAATTGTTGATTACACAAATACAAATTTATGAGAAGATATTTCTTTGAGGAAACTAATCCTAAATTAGGTGGAACTCCATCAATCTACCTTGTGACCCTCAAAAGAGTGTAGCTTTCAGCTGAATTACTAAGTTCTTGGACTACCATTTTCTCAAACTCTTGATTCGTAGATTCTTGAATTATTTAACTATCTGTATTGAGCTATAATGAATCATCATCAAGTTTTCTAATGACCCTCAATAGGGTATAATTATTGATTATAGTCTCATAAAATCACTTGATAACAATCCATATTGAGCTTCAACACCAAATCCCTTACCTATCTCTATGAATAAAACTTCACAATAAATATATATTCTTAAAATCCATCAACATGAACAAAGAAATATAAAATGAAAGAAAAATGCTTCTTATCCAAAGCACCATCTCAAAGTGAGAAGTTGACTTTAGATTATGGAAAAACCACCATACTTAGGTGTCATCAGCCCCCTGTAGGACTTGCTTATTTCCTAAAATGATATTCCTCACAAAATTTAATGTGTAGATTAATTTTTATGGAATTATCACACCATTAACTTGGATTTCTATAAGGTGAATGTCATTTTTCATCAAACCTTTCATCTTCTTCACTTGAAAGTGAACTAAAACCCTAATAAGAAAGGAATACTTCTTCATCTTCTCAATCTATGCCTTGATGCTCATTTTACTATCTCCATTCTCATATCTCTTTGCATAATTGGTGATGGCCTTCTTCTTGACCATGTACCAGTTCTTGTAAAAGAATCTCCTTAAGTCTTTGCTAAAATATTGAGGCCACATAGTTTTTAATATGTGATTACCATGAGGGGTCTTGGCTTAGGACACCATACTTATAATCACCACATGCAGACTCTCTGCAATACTCACCATCTCATAGATATCCTTATTGTTAAGCTTAGATTTGAGCTTCTTGACCTCTCTCACCATATGGGTCATGACAACCTTGTATTCCATGAACAATTTATCAGAGGACATAAGATTTTTCAAAAATATATTACCACAATCATTCCTAAACTTACTCATCAAGAAAAACTTGAACTCTAGGCTATCAATAATGTTAATAAGGCCTACTCGTATTTTCTTCTTTGGTGAAGTCCTTTCAATTTGTGAGATATAAATGTAAAATGAATTCCTTAGATTCTATTGGCCATTTTTAAACTCTGATCACACCATTAATCATAATTCTCCAAGCTTCACTTAGCCTTCATATTTATAGCCCTAAAATATTTTATTGTTTTTCAATTTGACAACTATTTACCTTTTTCAAATAAATATCAACTATTTCTCTATCTACATATGTGTAAATAACAGACAAAACCTACACAGTGATGTTGCTCACTCTAGTCAATTTCATCTATTCTTGATATCAATAAGTGCCACCATTTACCACAAAGGTACAACCATTTAATGAACTATTCTCAGTAATATCGTAACTACTCAAATAAATAATGAATTCACTTAGATTATCATGTGATGTTGCATCCAACATTGCGTTAGCGGGTTCCTTTTGTATTAGGTGTAGCTATCCAAAAAGAAAGTGGAAGTCTTAGAGTGTCATGCCCTCACCAACTTAAAACTTATGATATAACCTCCCTCAAGAGCTATTGTTTCCCCAATGTCTTCCTAAGGATGAGTATCTCACTATTTAGATGCCCTTCTAATATCTTCATTGTCAAGAAAAGCCACTAATGACAGGGGTTGTCGTCATGATTCAACCATTTCACACATAGATTGTTGTTACAAGCACAAGATTACATCTTTCATATTCAAAGATGGAGTAGATTTCATACCATATAAAAGGGTAAATACTCTATAATATATTGAATGCAAGTGAATCATTTTATACAAGAATGAATATAGTTACTCCAACTGTAACTATACAATGATCAGTAACCGTATGGAGAATTGCATAACCACAAATACATGTAATATAATGTGTTGTACACCCCAAATATACACAATTAATCAAATCAAAGTCCTAGACACATGGGCTACCACTCCAAAATTTATATGGCTTAAGGAACCAATATGGTTTCATGCTATAAAGATTTTGTGTGTATGACTGAAAAATATTATTTTCGTATTCCTTCACAAAATTAAATTGAATGAGAATTTCCCTACTTGGATGGAGATTTAATTTTATTGAGGGAATTTATGATTAAATAAGTTAATTGCAAACTAAAAGATTGAACCTTTGTCTAGTACAAATTTCTGAAATATGTCATTAGTAGGGAAGATCTAGTACAATATATACAATAATAACTACATGCAACTCTTATGAAATGATGATTGACTATTTTATAGACAATCATTTATATTTAATTTTGAGGTAGCAAAATGAGGTATTCATTGTTTGAGAGGGTTAAGGAAAAGGTTTGTGATAAGTCTAGAGAATGTGTCTTCTTGCAAATACCTCTCCATTATCTAGGTGTGTCCATATCAAACTAGTATGTTTTAGGGGATATCATTTTTATTTTTGGGATCATATATACAACCTATTATTATTGATTAGTTGGTTGTTACAAAAATATATAAAATGTTTCAAAATCATCTGAAAAGAACTTCATATAATGACATATGGAGTTTGTAATAGTCAAGTATGTTTAAATTAATTCAAGATCTGTAGTGTCTCTTGTTTGTTTTATTTATTTTAGATTCACA
This sequence comes from Sequoia sempervirens, assembly GCA_007258455.2. Taxonomy (NCBI): domain Eukaryota; kingdom Viridiplantae; phylum Streptophyta; class Pinopsida; order Cupressales; family Cupressaceae; genus Sequoia; species Sequoia sempervirens. Next base: position 884,621,661 of record VDFB02281492.1, on the reverse strand, counting down.
TAATATCTTTATCTCTATTAAACTCTTTAAATCTTCTTCCAAAGACATGCAAAATACATTAGTGGTAAAATCATGACATTCTTTGTGGAAATATAATATTTTGTCTTTCTTATAATTTAGTGTAAATTTGTCAAGATGTCATGGGTTACCCAAATGTTAGGCATTAGTTACAATTATGTATTAATAATTACACTATTCTACATGTTCCAATTGTTAGTATTGATGCACACTATAAAAATACTATCATATAATTAAGAATATATTCACATGGTTTAAACACGTAAATTTTGTCTTATATATTATTGCCTTGCATTTTTTCTAGAGGAATAACATAAACTCTCTTGACTTATTGTACAAGAAGCTTTTATCTTTGTCCAGATTTGTGGTTATTTATAGATATTAAGAATATCTTTAATCTTAATTTCAAGTGTGACACTTTTTTGTTGTGAATAATTGAACCATCAATTTTATGCTTTAAGCTCATAATAAAATTTTAAACACAATTCATATAATGATACTTTTTATATTTTGATTTCAAATTAATTCAACTTGATTAATGATATATAAACATCAAATCACGTAAGATGTAAAGAAGACAAACTATTACTCAAAAATGAGTTGAGATGTATTTTATCATATTGAAAAGGAAATGAAAACCTTCCACTTTTACGAGATAATAATGAAAAAACTTATTCAAATGAACGTAATAACATGTTAAATTTTTTATTTTGAATTAATATTTAAAAAATCAACATATTTTATAAATCACTTGAGTTTCAACCACTAATACATTATAGTCAAACACACATGAGATATTATCATTGAAGGAAATCTTAAATGCAGACTATTTATGAGATGCAAAGAATGAAAACCAAGAAAACTAAAACAATAAGCCAAGATATGTCTCTCTTCTGAGAGAACTTGCAAATTTGGGTTATTTGAAATTGTCAATGGTGGTAAATATGTGCCTGCTTGTGAAGTCCATGATGGGTTTTTCCTTGATTTACTATAAATCTGTTGTCTGTACGACTTGAGCAGTGAAACGAATCTTTGCCAGCGCTTCAACTGCACACATATCATCAACCAGGTCAAGCAAATATGGTTAGAAATTCATCATGGAAGAACCTTTATGACTTCAAACCATTCACATGTAAATTCAAATCGTATTATGAGACCCTAAATAAGAAAACAATTATTGGTGCAATATGACATGATATACCAAAGTCAGATCCAGATTGTGAATGATGCTTTACAATGACTGTTCTCTGTTGAATATTAATAGTAACATTCTCAACTCCATGTCGTGCCTCCAGAGATCTCTTTATCTTTCCCTCATGGGAATCGTTATACATTCCCTCAACACTCAGAGTTGTTCTCTTCATGATGGCGTCTAATTATCCTATGTGATTCAAGATGATGTAACTGAGAATAGAGTGCCTCAAATTGGAGATTATGATCTTTGCCTTGAACGGTGCACTGTATTTATACATGCCTTGAATCCCATGAAGAGTGATTTGTAAGATATGAACTCCTTCCTTGTAGTAAACATGAAATTATGAGGAAATCAGAGTTACGCGTAGATGATCATTTAAAATTAGACGAAATTGTAGCTCCTTATTCTATATTTACTTGACTTCTTATCTTGCTTAATATTTTTTCCAGATTTATTTATTTTATCACAGACTTATTCATTTGCACCAACTAATTACAAGCAGAGGTGGGTTTCTAGTGTAGACAGAAACCCAATAAAAACAATAACGTGAAGACCAAACTGTATGCATGCCTTCGTGTCCACGTTGACTTCAATGGGGAAATTACAGTGAAATTCGTAGAGTGAAATTGATGAATAGTCAGCCATGCAATTTTTTTTTCTTCGACTTTTGTGATTGTGGTTGAGTTTGACTTGGGAGAGCTTCTGGCTATGGCGTATGCCTATCGTCAGGCCTTCTATATTTTAAAATAGAGATAATTTGAAACTTATGATTTTCTTCATGGTCTTCCATACACGTTCTGTAATTAAAAAGTACGAAGTTGTTAAGAAATGCAAGCTAACTACTTCCAGTCGTGGACACTCTCTGTTTGTTTGTTGTGTGATTTCGTGAATGAGGTTATATATGTAATGTGAACGGGAGACTCGAGTGTGGTATATAGACAAATAATTTCCTTTTAATTTTCTATTCATTATTATTATTTCTCCCTATCTAATATGTAGATTAAATTATTCACATTTAATTATTTTTTTAAAAATAATTTGTCAAAGGTCTAAATTATTTATATTAATTTTAAAGCTGAAATATATGTTTATATATTTAGAGCATATGTGCCATGGGGAATGTTTATCTCACTAGACTAAAAATTTAGCTTGAAATTTAAAACAAACTGATAGCACCCACGACCCATCAAGAGAAAAGCTAGAGAAGTATATATAAGCTACCCCTTGCAACCTAACATGTAGTCTGAACCAACTACTCAAAATTTAGGGTGCACAACATCCAACCAAACTTAATATTGCCTTTAAAAATTCAAAACCCAAACACCCATCCGACCATATGTAACTACAAAAACTTGCTCACAATTAAAAGGGCTATGACAAAACATTATACTTTTTCCTTTGGTACCTCCCTTGGAGGAGAACAACACAAATAGTTATTGCAAAGTCTGGTTGGCATAAAGCCTTAGTAGGTCCAATCCAGGGTCTAAACAAAATGACTTCTTCTTAGTGCTTCCAACACCAATTTTTAAGGTTACACTTTCGAGACCTCCCTTGGAGAATTATTCCTTACAAACGGTGAATGTCACACTTCCTACTGAAAGGAAAGTAAAGTGCGAAAATGCCTTCCAAATACTAATCTTCACGAGAGAGATACAATTTTTTTTTCAAAACTTGCAATTATAAAACATAAAGACGCACATACATGAATAAAAAAATAGACAATAAAGAATTAATATTAGATTTTACGTGGGAAAATCCTTACGGCAGGAAAACCCACACATCAAAGCGAAGATCACTTGTATTATATTATAATGTAAAATACATACAAGTCACAAAGTTGTGCTCCCACAAGTGATTTTCTAGTTATAAAATCAGTATCACAACATTGTTGTTTAATCAACCATCACATTACAATGCACTATGCAATCACAGTTTTAGTGTATTGACCTTTCCAAGCGTTGCAAGAAACAAATGCTACAACTTCCCAGAATAGACCCAAATGTTACAACTACTCCAACAACCGAAATGGTCACAAGATTGTCATTTAGCCATTCACACATGTTTACCCATTGTTCCCAGTCTTAATCGCAATATTGCAAAGCATCTATTGACTAGCCATAGGACTACAGTTTGCTTCTACCATTTAGTCTAACCACCACAACACCGTAACCACTTAGACTAATCTTTGTGGGATAATGGGTTCATAGCTATACCACAGGCTATATTACAAGTCATTGTGAGATCACGAGTTACTAACCTTTCTCCACACTACCGTAGGCTATTTCATGGACCACTGAGGGGTGGCAGTATGGCCCTACACACCTGCGAATGTTGATGAAGACCGTCATATGATAGAAGGTAACACTAGGAACCTGCACCCCTCTTAGCTGCACCTGTAGTACTGCAATAAAGATCGAATGCAAAACTTTGGGAAATATGAGTTTGATGGCAACTGAGATAGGGTTTTAATAGTGAGTATGAGACACACATCCTCAACATTCTCCTACTTGACGAAGAACTAACTAAACCCCTTCCAACTTTTGAAGTCATTGAATATTCTAGGCCCCACGGCCAAAAAACTTGGCACACCATTTGAACTTATCCATTCTCACAGGCTTCGTCAATGCATCAACACCATTTGCTAGAGTATCAAATTTTTCCAAACTAACCTTTCCATCCTCCACCATATCACGAAAAAAGTGGTACTACATGTCAATATGTTTTTTCGTAGCATGGAAGATTGGATTTTTAACCAAAAAAATGGCACTCTAACTATCACAACAAATAACAATTTGCCCTGCATCAAAACCAATATCAGAACACAATATTTTAAGACAAATGTCTTCCTTGCAGGCATGAGTTGCTACCATATACTTAGCCTCAGTAGTGGATAAAGCGAGTACAACCTACCACTTTCTTATCCAACTAATTGCACCACTAAACAATGTGAATACATATATACTGGTGTATCTTCTACTGTCAATGTCCTCTACCCAATCAGAATACACATATCCACGAATGCTAACTAAACTATGAGATCTAGTACAGTAACCATGATAACATAAGGCATACTCAAAAGTACCCTTCAAATACCTAAAAAATCACTTCATAGCATCCCAATTCAACCTTCCTAGATTAGCCATAAACTGACTAAGCACTCCCACCACACGGGAAATGTCTAGCCTAGTATTCACCTTTGCATACATTAAACTTCCAACAACACTTGCATAAGCAACCCTGGTCATGTCCTCCATCTCAATGGGAGATTTTGGACAATCTTCAATAGAAAGTTTCATTCCTTGCAACACTGGAACAACTACTTGCTTGTAATCTACCATATTAAACCTCTCTAAGATATAATTTATAAAATTGCTCTGGCTGAGCCAAAAAAAATTATTTCCCCTATCCCTTCTAATTTCCATCCCTAGAATATACCTAGCTAAACCTAGATCTTTCATCTCAAACTATGCTGAAAATTGAGATTTTAATTTAGAAATCATACCCTTACTATTCCCAATGAACAACATATCATCCAAATACAGGACAATAATAAGAAAATGACCATTTTTTAGATTTAAAGTAAACAGAACAATTAGACTTTTATCTCACAAATCCCAAAGACAACACATAAGTATCAAACTTCTAGTACCATATTCTAAGCATTTGCTTCAAACCATACATAGATTTATTTAATTTGCAAACCATGTTTTCCTTACCTTTTTCAATGACATGCCCTGGCTGGGACATGTAAATATTTTCCTTCAAATCACCATGAAGAAACAATGTCTTCACATCCATCTACTTGATTTCTAAGTCATATGCAGCTGCAAGTGACAACCAAAATCTGATAGATGTCAGCTTCGCTACAAGAGAAAATATTTCTCCATAATCAATCCCTTCTAGACACCTAGGAATATTATTTTGCAACCAACCTTTCTTTATTCTTCTCAACACTACCATTTACACCAAGCTTCATTTTAAACACCCATTTGCATTCAATTTGCATTCGACCTTTAGGAAAAGGTACTAGATCCCATGTTTCATTCTTCTTCAAAGATGCCATTTCTTCTTTCATGGCTTCCAACCAGGAATCTAAATTAGACATACCCATAGCCTCTCTAACAGTCCTAGGCTCGTGAATGTTAGCAATCAAAGCATAGGTGCACCTGGAATCCAACATAGAATAACCAAACTGTGTCGCCAAAAAATGTATACTTGGACATTTTTACGCTCACTTGAGTCTCTCTTATGGACTTTGGCTTGATTTTTCCTAGATTTAATGTTGTAATATGGCCAACACATTCACATTAGGTTTTGGACCCTTTTGAATCATTAAGAATTCTAGTATGTCTTGTAAAAGTGTTGTGAAGTGTTGTAACCCACTTTCACACTTTTCTAGGACCATTCCTTTATAATTCACCTAAATAACCCCTTTTTATCACTTACCAAGTCTTATTTCAAAGTTTTGTAAAGAGTTGTAACAAACTCTCACACTTTTCTAGGCTTTTCATCACTAATTCAACCCTTTCTTATGTTGAAATGACCCCTTAATGTACTTTCTGACCCTACTTAAGTGTGTTTTAGAGAATAATCTTGTTAAACCTTATTAAATACAGGGTGATCCCACAAAGTTGGTTTACAATTTCTGGGAGATTATGATTTTTTCTGAAATCATATACTTTTAGAAAATATAATGATTTAAACTTTAAAAAGTTCCATCTAAAGCATTCCAATTGAAGAGGGTTTGATCAAACTACCTTAGATCAAACCCCCTTGGATAGAACCCCACTAGTTTTAAACCATACTTATAACAAAGTCTCTTTTACGCCTATCAAAATGCTGATAAAAAACTACTTTTGATTTAGATTTTGGGGGATAAAATGAATTCATTTAAAATTTTATTTTTGTAAGTATGTAGTCCTTATTATAAGCTTCCCAAAAAGTATAATTTTAAATAAACTTAATTTAATTATTATATTTATTTTTTATTTCTTGTGAATGTAGGTTTTTCATCAAAAATCAAGCTCTTTGTTCTGCACATGTGGAAAAATAGAAGATTATCATTTTTTTTTTTGAAAAATATGAGTGCACCAAATATTGAAGTCCTTGATCCAACAAAAAAAAAAGAATTTCAATACATGCAAAAAAAGTTGTGTTATATAGTCTTCCTATGTCTAAATTGTAATTAGTCTGACTTCGAAACTTGATTAAGGACAAAATATTCAATAAAACACTATGAAACCAATTGGAAGCACTAGATATCATAGTTAGAAATCTAAATTTGAAAAAAAATAAAAAATTTATCCTTCATGGAAAAAAAATTATGTGTTATATGGTGAGCGTCACTCCTTAAAAATGGTGTTTATTGAAAAAAACTAGTTTTTGAAGGAGATGGAAAAATAAGTCCAATATGATTCTAATTTTCTTTTAAAATATATATTTAGAATCTATAGACAAAATTTCACAAATCACTAGTTTGCATCATCTTCAAATTCCTCATGGTTTAACTACTATAAGTGCCCGGAAATGAAGATTTAGTTAGAAAAAATCAATTCAATGTCCACTTTCGCCAAAAATTGTAAACTAGTATTGTGGGATCACTTAATTCCCCACACCCAATAAAATTTCCCTGGTGGGACCAAGTTGCCACCTCGGGTGACTTAGTCCCACTAAGCACAAAAATCAAAATTATTTTAATTTTCTGGCGGGATTTTATCCTCTTAACCTTGAGGTCGGCTTGTGATGTGTTATTTTTTGAGAAATATTGTAAAATCAAGTATAAATCAAGGGTTTTCCTTTCATTCCCCCCCATTCATTCACTTAATCATTCAAGCAATTATCAAACATTCACTTAAGCATTCTAAGCACTTTCAAGCATCCATTGGAGCATCTCCTTGCATATCTTTAGATTTCTACATCAGGGGTTTGGTGAATTGTAGAATTGCATGTTGTTCATTCTCTACTTATTTCATTTCATTTTCTATGGTTTGATTACCAAATTGGGGTTTGACCAAGGAAAACCCCTATTATCTAACCCTTAAACCCTTTTTCCCCTCTTTGCATGTGTGTTTTATAGGTCTTGTATGCATATTTTTCAAAGAGGAAAGTGTTAAAAAGTGGTCAACAATCCATCAAAGTCATTCAAGTCAACAAAGCCCTAATTTAAGCTTGGAGACCTCTTTCAACCTAATTTCTATAGAATTCGAATCAGACACCTATCAGGAAGAGAAGTGTAGACCAAGAGCTACAAATTCCTTCCTCAAATTCCCCAAGATTCCTAGGTGGACTAAGTCACTATATGTGGTGAATTAGTCCCACTTCCAAGCCTGGAAAGTGAATTTTTCATTTCTGGATACCCATTTGAAAGAGACCCGTTCCGACAGAATCTCCCCGAACAAGACTAAGTCACCCACCTTGGGGTAAGTGTCCAAGTTGGCATTATCAACAAATTCTATAGGATTCCAAAGCCTCTCCTCATCACATTCTAGTTTCTAAGTGCACCTCTCGAATCTTGTCCATTTCTATTATTGTTTACTTGCATTCATTTTATTTTTTGCATATGACAATGGGTTTTCGAACAATTTACATTTCTTAGGTTTTGCATTAATAATTAATTTCCTTTTTCAGTTCATTGCATTTAGTTCATTTCAACATATTTTATCCATATTTGCATAGTTTTGAGTGGGGACATTACACATTTTGGTCCATTTCTCTCCTTTTAGGTGAAAAATCCTAAAAGTCCAAGAGAACCATGGATACCAAAATCGGTGTCCACATTTTGGTGAACTCAAATTTTGAACATTTTCTTTCTGATTTCAAGTGCATCCACATCCTAGGAATAACTTGCATCAACATTGCTTTAGGTTTTGCATTGTTTAATTTGCATCCTAGGGTTTTAAAAAAATTTGCATTAGTGAAAAGCTCATATAGCTTACATTTTTGCATTACATTTCATTGAAAAGCAATAAAATTAGGCATATTCATACTATACCTACATCTGAAAACTTAAATATCATATTTAAAATTTCACTTAAAAATTCTAAAAAATCTCAAAAAAATTACTACTGGGACTAATTCGCCGCACTGGGTGACTTAGTCCTCCTGCACATTCTGTGCATTATTTTATGTCATTTTCAGAGAATTTTCTACATTTTATTTTTTTGTTATTGCATTCTATCACAATTTCTTGATTTGTTGTTTAATTCCACTTCTTGCACCTAGTTTTCTTTCATTCATTTGCATAATGGCTATGTGCTTTAATAAATTTTAGATGTCATTAAAATCCTTAGTTGACATATCAAGTTGTGCGTTTGGAATTGATCCTAATGACATTGAGCTTCCTCATGCTCATTCAACTCATCATGAATGTCCTCCTCATGATGTTGACATCATTGGAGAAGATGATGACATAATGAATAAGTTCTTAAATGAATTCCTTGACACCCTTGAAGCCAGTGCATCCTTTTATCCATCCATGAAACAACAAGACATTCCTACAATCTCACCTCCTAATATGTTTGGTTATTTACATCCTGAAACAAACAACACACCTAAGTTCCTCCATCAGACCTGTGAACTTAGTTTTTCTAAACAAGCAACCCCTCAACCATTCTATGATAACAAAGTCACTAGTACTTTGAATAACCTTGAAGAAACTTATGGAAAAGGCTTTACCATCTTAAGAAAACAAGGATGTGACACAACAACTAAACATGACATTCATCAACTTTTAGAACAACATCCAAAAGATAAAAACACAACTGAATTAGGATATCAAGATCCCCCTCATGAAAACAAGCCTCCTATAGAATATTGGAGACTTCGTGATGATGGCATGGTAATCTTTAATTCCCCTCCTGATCTGAATATCCTCCTTCCTTGTGAATAACCCTTACATGATAACAATGACAAGGATGATAGGATCACTTTGGGTCCTCCTCCTCCTTCTATTCAAGAAAAGGGTGCATCGAGGAAATGCAAGAGGCCTTAAAAGTTACAAAAAATCAAGTTTCCTCTTTGTCCACCATGTGAATGTGAAAGGAAACTACAAATACTTTTAAACAAAGGACTCATACTATTACCACTTATGAATAGGTTGGTGATCTATCCTAAAGATGCTAATGTTACACATTGTGCATATCATCGTGTTCTTGGACATCAAAGTGATGAGTATCATCAATTGAAAGAAATATTCACCAAGTATCATTTCAACGGTGATAATTGCTATCCTATAATTCAATAAACCACCATTGGACACCTTATCATATAATAGTTGTAGAACATTCTCTTCTCACTATTAGATGACCTTTCCCATCATTTAACTCGACTCATTATTGTCTTGCACTCAGTTGGGGAAAGAAGTTTCTAGCCTTGCCCTAGTAATACATTTTTCATTTTCCCTTAGCAGCATTATTCATCTTCCGCTTATATCGATTGAGATTGGGAGGCAGATGACTTGCTTGATGGTTGACTTGCATTTTCCTTACTAGTCTTTTACATTTTATTTTTATTTTTATTTTTTGTGTTTGCATGTGTGTAACATGTTCCCCTATTATTTTTTGTTTGATATTCTCTCTCTTTGTGACATTACTCTATTTGTACCTTCATTCTTCTATATGTTGTATATTGCTTTCACCTTTTTGACTTTTTCTTGAGCTTCCCTTTTGGGGATGACGCAAGGCATTACGACCGCAATGTCTCTTTCATGTTGACCCAAAAGGCCCCTTTTTCTTTTTCTTTTCCCTTTTCCTTTGTCTTTCGCTTTTGTTTTCCTTTTGGGGATGACACAAGGCATTGAGACTGCAATGTCTCTTTCATGTTGACCCAAAAGTTTTTTGTTTTTTTTTTTGTTTTCATTTTTCTTTTGTTTTCCTTTTGGAAATGATACAAAGGGTCGAGACATCCTATGTCTCTTCCATGTTGACCCAAACAAATCTTTCCTTTTCTTTGTTTTTGCCTTCTTGGTGTCATTCTTCTAGTTCTATGTATTCGAGGAATGATGACAGTTTTGAGATCCTTACAAAATATTACAGCAAAGAACATACTCACCTCAAATCCATAGATCCCTTATGTGTTTGGTGTTTTCATTTTGGGGGAAATTCCTTCCTTTTCTCTTTTCCTGTCTCTCGCATGACACAGTCTTACTCAGAAATGTATGACTTGGCATAGGGGCTTTCCAAGTTGGCTCTCATGTCTTCTTTCTTGTTAGAATTTTTCATTTGCTACTTTAAAGTAATTTCTCATAGTACAATGTGTAGCAATTCCTCTAAAGTGGGGGCATACATTGGCATTATTCATTTTGCATTTTCTTTTTCTTGGTTCTTAGTGCAACC
>VDFB02281492.1:884545302-884611016 GCA_007258455.2 Sequoia sempervirens | reverse complement strand
GTAGCCGCCAGGGCTAACTTCGCACAACCGTAGAATACAAACTGTATGTCGAATCGGAAAAAAAAATTATGGGTTTTTTTCGCACCTGAGTTAAGATCTTATAACTAAGGTTTTGGCTTTTGGGAAATTCGGTAGAGTGCAGTAGCATCCGATATGTGCGCGTATGTCAAAAAGACCCCTTTTAGAGGTGCCGCCCGGTTATCATCACCTAATGTCCCAATACCCCCTACATATAACCACCAATAAAAAATTAAAAAAACACCTAATTATGTCACTTTTAATATATAATTAAAACTCTTTTATCATTCAAATCCGCTCTAAAGTGAATGGGTCTAATTCACGCTAGCACCTTCTACAATCAATTTCGCACCCATTACAAATCACTCCTACATATTAATCTCCTTACTAAAGCACCGGACACCAAACACATTACACCCCAATTAATCTTTACTTGGGGTCCGATTGACGCATATGATTAATGTTTTTTTGTGGGTATCCCATCATAACCATTCGCTTTGCCGCGCGCTGTCTGGAAGGTTCCCGGCGATGGAGAAGGTTGCGGATGGCGACGGCTCCCCACAGCTCCTCCACGTGCGCACGGCTCCAGGTAGCATCTAACATCGTCTACCTTGTGAATATGCAAACAATGGTACTGGTTAATCATTTTCTTCTGCATCTTTCATGACCCGTGAAGGGTTTATTCGAGTGTTAAGACCCGTGAAGGGTTTGTTCGACGTTTGATAAATTATTACTGCTTGTCTATGAAGTAAATCATGCATCTTACAACGTGGTAAATTCGACTGTCTATGAAGTAAATCATGCATCTTACAACGTGGTAAATTCGACTGTATCATGATTTTGTCTGCAGAAATGATAACGAATTTCGTGGGTTTGTGAAAACCCTTGCTTTGTTTTTCCAAATGCGGGTTCTATTGTGCTTAAATTATTAAATACGACCTGGTAAAGTCGATTGTCTCATGATTTTGTCTCCATAAATGATCAGGAATTTCGTGGGTTTGAACACATGTCTATAAAAAACCCATGTCACTTTGGGCATAAATCGACAAACCCATTAAAAATAAATATGTTTTTGTGAAAACCCTTGCTTTGTTTTTCCAAATGCGGGTTTTATTGTGCTTAAATTATTAAATACGACCTGGAAAAGTCGATTGTCTCATGATTTTGTCTCCAGAAATGATCAGGAATTTCGTGGGTTTGAACACATGTCTATAAAAAACCCATCTCACTTTGGGCATAAATCGACAAACCCATTAAAAATAAATATGTTTTTGTCAAAACCCATGCATGGTTTTTTCCAAATTCATGTGCTTAATGAATTAATCTCATGAAACCCTTGTTTGGAATATTCTGCATCTATCTAAAAAATGAATTCGTGAAAACCCCTGCTTGGCTTTTTCCAAATTCGTTTGCTTAAGGAATTGATCTCATGAAACCCTTGCCTGGAATATTCTGCATCTATTTGAAAACGCACTTCTGTATTCCTGCGACTGACAAATTATTACTATGAAACCCTTGGTTAATTTCTTTCAAAAACCCAATACATACTTACATACATATATGTATGGTATGTATGTGCACATAAATACTTACATATATGCATGTATGTATGTGTACATACATACCATCTATAGATGTATGGTCTGTATGTATGTACACATACAGACATACATATACACATACATACCATAAATATATATATGGTCTGTATGTATGTATACATACAGACCATACATATATACGTACATGTATATACATACATACATATATACATACATGTATGTATATATGTATGTGTGTATGTGTACATACATACATGTACATACATGTGTATACACATACAGACATACATATGTACATATATAGATATACACATACAGACATACATATGTACATACATGTATGTATGTACACATACACACATACATATATACATAATGTATGTATATATGTATGTCTGTATGTGTACATACATACATACATACATGCATACATGTATGTATAATACATACATGTATGCATGTATGTATGTATGTATGTAGACTATGTACACATACAGACATACATATATACACTTACAGACATACATATGTACATACATGTATGTATGTACACATACAGACATACATATACAAACATACATACATACATACCATACTTTCCATTGCACATACAGCAGGCCTCAGGTAACATCTAACATCTTTCTCCTTTGAATATGAAAACAATGGTACTGGTTAATCATTTTCTTCTGCATCTTTCATATTACAAAAATGTATGTATGTATGTATGTGCACATACATACATACATGTATATATGTATGTATGTATCGAAAGCAACGACAAGCATCCTCTGCACATTCCTCTAATATCCCAAGTATTAGGTAGGTACTTATAGTTATTTTCATTTATGCAGTGTCTTCTTACTTTATACATTCTACCATTTGTAAAGAAATTTCTACTTTCCATTGCACATACAGTAGGCTAGCATACATATATTTGTCATTTTACATTCTGTGTCTCTTGTTCTTTCAACAAATCGATGTACATGTGTGTATCCTTTGCCTATCCTTTCAAAATGCAAACAATGGTACTGGTTATTCATTTTCTTCTACATTTTCACGACCCATTAAGGGTTTATTCGATGATGTCAAAATTATTACTGCTTTTTTATGAAATAAATCATTCCTCTTACACTCCTTTTCGCCATGTGTTGTATATATGTATGCATGTATCTATTTGTGTATGCACATACATACATACATACATTTATACATATATGTATATATGTATGTATGTACATGCATACATACATACATACATGCAGACATACATGTATGTATGTATGTACATGCATACATACATACATACATGTATGTGTGTATGTATGTGCATACATACATACACACATACGTAGCAGTAGCAATAATGTGTCTTTATGTCCCCATACATACATACACTTTATCTTCCATATATACATATATATGTATGCATGTATGTATGCATGTATGTATGCACATACATCACATACATATACTAATGGCATGGCATGTAATAACTTGTGCAGCATATATACATGTATGTATGTCCATATATGTATGTATGTATGTATGTATGCATGCACATACATACATATAGATACATATATATATATATATATATATATATATATATATATATATATATGTGTGTGTGTGTGTGTGTGTGTGTGTGTGTGTGTGTGTGTGTGTGTGTGTGTGTGTGTGTGTGTGTGTGTGTGTGTGTGTGTGTGTGTGTGTGTGTGTGTGTGTATGTATGTATGTATGTATGTATGTCTGACTACAAAGGCAGTGACAAAGCGAATGGTTATGATGGGATACCCACAAAAAAACATTAATCATATGCGTCAATCGGACCCCAAATAAAGATTAATTGGGGTGTAATGTGTTTGGTGTCCGGTGCTTTAGTAAGGAGATTAATATGTAGGAGTGATTTGTAATGGGTGCGAAATTGATTGTAGAAGGTGCTAACGTGAATTAGACCCATTCACTTTTGAGCGGATTTGAATGATAAAAGAGTTTTAATTAGATGTTAAAAGTGACACATTTAGGTGTTTTTTCTGCTTTGCAATGTATATTACTGATATATGATTGTATGACTCTATGCATGCATGCAAAGCTACAAAAAATCACAGATATATAAGGCTTCCCAAATGAACATCCAATCCAAATATAGTGCAGAATTCAGTCATATCATCTCTAAAAACCTACGTAACTGGCAGCTACAAATTCAAATGCTATAACAAATTCATATTTGAAACACAACAATCAAATTGAATGCATTCAATTGTCAGATTCAAATTTCTAAATAAGAGGGATAGCAGCCAGTGGCATTCACAATTTTTGTCCTCTACTACTATATTCGCAATTGAACTTGATTAATTATGTGTTGTTGTACATGCATTATTTCAAAGGTCATATGATGTTTGTATGTTACTAGCCTCGGTTGTGACTACCCGTGGTTGTAAATCTTTTCTTGCAGGCATGGGAGAACAAGGAGAGGTGGTGTAACGATGTTCATGGTGGGCAGTTTGGTAATTGTGTTTATCAACACACCAAATAATTAAGGATTTTTTGTTCAAATTGTTCTAAGTTTCAATTATTGTTCTATGTTTTTTACTAACTAGTATATCTTTTTATTTATTTCAATAACTATTGTCCATGTTTGTTTGTTGTATTATATTTGTTTGTTGTGGCAGGCATGTCAAATGGCTAGGAGGTTGTGAAGACCATGTCAATTTGTAAGATTACATATCAGGTAAAGTCTTTCAAGACTTTACTTTGGTTGTGACCCGATAGACATTGTGTTCATTTATAATGTTCGTTTTTATTATTCATTGTAAACTTACATTTACAATTTACAATTAAATTAATTTCCAACTGTATGTGTTCAAAAATTTATAGTTTCAAATAGATTAATTTATGGATATGTTGCATATAGATGTATAGTTATATGTATG
The DNA here is from genome assembly GCA_007258455.2 of Sequoia sempervirens. Taxonomy (NCBI): domain Eukaryota; kingdom Viridiplantae; phylum Streptophyta; class Pinopsida; order Cupressales; family Cupressaceae; genus Sequoia; species Sequoia sempervirens. The sequence goes on along the minus strand of VDFB02281492.1, from coordinate 884,606,503 downwards.
CATATACTTAGTTGTGTATACATATGTATGTATGTATGTATGTATATATATATCTATATACGTACATATATATATATATATACATATATATATATATATATGTATGCATGTATACACAACTAGGGAGGTTGTAAAGAGCAAGTCAATTTGCATGATGACATTTCAAGTGAAGTCTTTCAAGAGCTTACCTTGGCTGTGACCTGGTAGACATTGTGTTCATTTATGATGTTCTTTTTTCTGATGATGTTCATTCATTAACCTGAACAATGGGATTTGATTTATGGTGGGATTTGTTGATTTTAGGTGATCAGATTAATTGCACAGAAAATAATTCAAAATCAAACAACATACATAGAAACTTGTTGAATTATTAAGTTTGAATTTTCAAAAAGTCTGATGTCAGGGAAAATACAAAGTTTGAATTATAATGTTTTCAACCTTTACCAAATGCATTATTTACAAAACATAGATCTTGAATAGAGTAGTGAGTCATATTTTTAAATCACATCAATGATAGATGAATACAACAAACACAAAACTGATTTCGAATCACAAAAGTATAGATCATTAACTTGGAAAGAAGACAAGGAGTCTTCATATATACAAAAAACACATTGGAACACATCGAATTAGATAATTTGAGAACACACTACCATTTAGTTCTACAAAATTAGACACTAGTATCCAAATGCTATCCAATACAACAAACTAGTATCCTTTGACTGTCCAATACAATAGACCAGCATTCAGTTTTACACAAAACAGTCTAGCACACTTCGAGGTCAAAAAATTGACAACAAAAAATCGTAATCAGACATCGACAGATCTGATTATGAAGTGGTGTGTCCTTGGGGGTCAACTGAGTCTGCGTCAACTGGAGAAGATGTTGAGGACTGCGGATTGTTCTGTATGGCACTTGCTATACAAGCAAGCAATGCATGATTTGCCTCTGGAGTTAGCTGTAACTGTGGAGAGCAGCCTTCAGAAGACCCATTTTGTAGGCTGCTAAGAGCTGCAAAGGCTGGAGACAAAATGTTAATCATGTCCCTTAAAATTGGATGTTGACTTGGAAGAGGAGTTGTAGGAGTACTCTTACTTCTGTTTCTTTCTGCTCTTTCCGCCTGCTTTTGGTTTTCCTTCAACTGTCTAGCAATCTTTGCTTGCTCCCTATGAAGCTCCTTTTCATGTCGCTGCCTCAGTTTCTCCTCTGCAATTTTTTGTTTTTTTGTAGCACGCTCCAATCTATTTGCCTCCCTCTGTGCGAGGATTGCTTCTCTTTCTGCCTTCCTTTCAGCCATTTGCTCCTTTTTCCTTTGCTGCAATTCTTGGTTTCTTTGCTTCTGTGCCTCTTGTTCATTCAGCAAATTAAAGAAATCATCTGATGTCAAAATTTGAGACTGCCTACTAAGGCGTAGGACCCCATTGCAACCTCTGTTAGATGATTGGCACACTCGTTGTATTGGGAGTTGCAAAAAAGTGCTTCTGCAGCCTGCTGGTTGTTGATCATTGACTTGTGTGCATGGTACATAGTCAGCCTCTTCATCATTTGAGTCATTACCATCGACTCCATCCTCTTCATCATTTTCAGCCTCCCAATTTCTCCCAGTTGTGAAGTAATGGATTACATCTTCAGGATCAACATTCGGTGGTGATGGCATGGACAACCCTTCATCCACTTGAGTGAAATTGAGATGCACCCCTAGGTTCAAAGCTGCATCTTCAAATTCAGATGGCAGATTCAGACTCTCTTCATTTTCAGCTGCCTGATTAGATGATCGAACTGCTGGTTCTTGTTGAATTTCTGTTGCCTCAATGTTTTCTGGATTTGGGGGAATGTTTGCAGAAAAGGTATCCACAAACTATCCAATTTGTTCCTCATTCCAACCTGCTATCCTCAAACAAGTCTCAGCTGCCATGAACTGTGCCTCTTCATCAGCTGTATCACCCTCAGTTTCTGCTCCCAATGTCGTTCCTTCCTCTTCAACCACAAAAGCTTGGCTTGGCCCCATATCCAAGTCAAGTGCATGTCGATCTAATGGCCAAATTCCTATTTTTCTAAAACCACTTGCAATGTTATTAGGAGTCAAAGCTTGTGCAAAAGCTTTGCTGGCAAGTGTTGCCAACTCTTCCCTTCCAATGTCAAGTTGAGGATTTGCAGAGAGCCATATAGTCCTTTGCTGTTTGAAGTAGTGCTTAAATGGTGAGAACACACTAACATCAAGGGGCTGCAATTTGTGACTGCAATGTGCTGGAAGTGTGAGCAAATCTATTCCCATAGCCTTTGCTACTTCAATCGTTTTGAATGCGACATGGCTGCCATGACCGTCAAAGATTAGAAGCTTTCTGTTGGTTGGTGACACACCTCCTGGGACATTTTTTGCGAAGTGTTTTAACCATGCCACAAATAATTCTTTGGTCATCCAAGCATGCTCTTGGATTGCCATGCATGCCCTTGGCTCACAGTTAACAATATAGTTTTTAATGTTCCTTTTGGACTTGAACAAATAGTAACCAGGTATAGCTTGACCTGCTGCACTAACACAAGCTAGAACAGTGATCCATTCTCTGCTTTTAGCAATTAATTGTGGAACACATTTCATCCCTGTTTTTGCAATAACTCTCATTGCACAATTTCTGCCAGCTTGCACACCTGTTTCATCACAGTTCCATATGTTGTTGGGCCCATAATTAAGTTTGTTGTACAACTCCTCCAAGTTATCATAGAATGAAGAAACTATTTCGGGCCGCAACATTATAGCTCGATCTGTGTCCACTCCTTCGGGTGTTCGAATTGTCAGATCAGGATGCCTTTGACGAAATCCAACCCACCATGACCTCCCTGGTATCCCATTTGTGAATGGGTTAGGCCTCACTCCAACCATGTGGGCCACCGTTGACTTAAGCTGTGACACTTGAAGGCCATGGCCAATATTAGCCATATCTTTACACCATTGCACAATTTCAGCTTCTTCTTCGTCAGTCAGGATTGTAGGTGGCCCCCTCTTTTTTGTGGATGTCAGACCATTGAGCCATGACCGCAAACTGCTAGGCGAGATTCCCCATTTGATCGCTGAACTCTGATTGTCATGTGATGGTCTTCAACATCTGCAATGGCTTTGTCCATGTCATCCATAGACCAACTTTTGATGCTATGATCTGGGGTTGTCACTTGGTCAGCAGATGGTGGTTCCATTTCTACGTCAGTATTATGAACAGCAGGTTCAAAACCATCATTTTCATTGGTCTGTGCTGCATTATCATAAATAACTTCCTCATCCATGTTTACTGCTGGCTCTTCGTCAACATCTGGAACATTGAATGTCACTACACGAGGTACTCTATTCAAGCGCCTCAGACCCGATCTTTTCCTCTTGTGCCTTGGTGCCATTATTGTCAATGATTAGCTACATTGTAAGTGATCAAGTGTCAGAAAAACAGTGTATAAACAGTGCAAAACACAGATATTAATACAAAACACAGGTATAAACTTTGCAAAATATAAAACAGATCTATTTTATCATTCAAATCCGCTCAAAAGTGAATGGGTCTAATTCACGTTAGCACCTTCTACAATCAATTTCGCACCCATTACAAATCACTCCTACATATTAATCTCCTTACTAAAGCACCAGACACCAAACACATTACACCCCAATTAATCTTTATTTGGGGTCCGATTGACGCATATGACTAATGTTTTTTTTTTTTGGGTATCCCATTCTTTAGTTAAATGTATGCATATATCTGTACATATACATATATATAGATATATATACATAGATATATGTATGTATATATATCAATGTTCAAAGCACATTGTATAGACTTGGGTTTTGAAAAAAGAGCAGAAGAAATTAACCAAGGGTTTCATAATAATAATTCCTCACTGGTAGGAATACAGAAGTGCGTTTTGAGATAGATGCAGAATATCCCAGGCAAGGGTTTCATGAGATTAATTCATTAAGCACACGAATTTGGAAAAAACCATGCAAGGGTTTTGACAAAAACATATTTATTTTTAATGGGTTTGTCGATTTATGCCCAAAGTGACCTGGGTTTTTTATAGACATGTGTTCAAACCCACGAAATTCTGATCATTTCTGGAGACAAAATCATGAGACAATCGACTTTACCAGGTCGTATTTAATAATTTAAGCACAAAAGAAAACCAAATTCACTTTTTTTTAGGTATGTATGTATGTATGTATGCAGATACATACATACATATGTACATATGTATGTATGAAGCTGCATACATACATACATACATACATATGTACATATGTACATATGTATGTATGAAGCTGCATACATACATACATACATACATAAATGCAATGTGGGAAAAGGAGTGTAAGAGGAATGATTTATTTCATAAACAAGCAGTAATAATTTTTGAATCATCGAATAAATCCTTCATGGGTCGTGAAAGATGCAGAAGAAAATGATTAACCAGTACCATTGTTTGCATTTTAAAAGGATAGGCAATGTGGGAAAAAGGAGTGTAAGAGGAATGATTTATTTCATAAACAAGCAGTAATAATTTTTGAATCATCGAATAAATCCTTCATGGGCCGTGAAAGATGCAGAAGAAAATGATTAACCAGTACCATTGTTTGCATTTTAAAAGGATAGGCAAAGGATAGACATATACATCGATTTGCTGAATGAACAAGAGACACATAATGTAAAATGACAAATATATGTATGGTAGCCTGCTGTGTGTGCAATGGGAAGTAGAAAAATAAAAACAAATGCTACGCTATTGTATTGGACAGCCAAATGAAACATATTTAAACAGACTAATAGACATATATATGTGTTTGTCTATGTATATATATATATACAAACATATACATATTGAACCCTGATAAATGACCCCCCTGACAAATGACCAAAAATAAACAACAGACATATAAGAAAAAATAAATAACAACTATAAACCCTGATATAAACACTGAAGTAAATGACAAATGAGGAAAAACAGACAAATATAAATATAGGTACCATAGTCTGCATTTTCAATGGATAGGCAAAGGAAACACACATATACATCGATTTGCTGAATGAACAAGAGACACGTAATGTAAAATGACAAATATATGTATGCTAGCCTACTGTATGTGCAATGGAAAGTAGAAATTTCTTTACAAATGGTAGAATGTATAAAGTAAGAAGACACTGCATAAATGAAAATAACTGTAACTACATACTCTGCATTTTCAATGGATAGGCAAAGGAAACACACATATACATCGATTTGCTGAATGAACAAGAGACACGTAATGTAAAATGACAAATATATGTATGCTAGCCTACTGTATGTGCAATGGAAAGTAGAATTTTTTTATTAAATGGTAGAATGTATAAAGTAAGAAGACACTGCATAAATGAAAATAAATATAAGTACATACCTGAGACTTTGGATATAAGAGGAATGTGCAGAGGAATGTGCAGAGGAATGTGCAGAAAATCTTTGTCGTTGCTTTCAACTTTGATGGGAGTAACATGCAATTGTGAATGTTGCTGGCTACTTTCCCCCTCTTATTTAGGAATTCGAATCTGACAATTGAATGCATTGAAATTGGTGGTTGTGTTTGAATTTTGAATTTGTTAGGGCATTTGAATTTGAAGCTGCAAGTTATGTAGGTTTTTAAAGATGATATGCATTCAATTTGGTGGTTGTGTTTGAATTTTGAATTTGGTAGAGCATTTGAATTTGAAGCTGCAAGTTACGTAGGTTTTTAAAAGATGATATGACTAAGTTGTGCATTACATTTGGATTTGATGTTTAATTGGGGAGCCTTACACCCATATGTTAATTGTGCAGGTACCTACAGGAAATGAAATAAGTACATATAGCTGACATGGAGTGTGTGAAAGACTGTGCAAAGGAGTTTGTGATTATGTCATCTAAAGCACCAGTAGCTGTGCATGTATACATGTAAATATAAAATGTAGTGAGGGACAAACATTTGCAAGTGGGGGTAATTGTAAAAAGTAAATGATTTAAATAAAATTGTAAATGGGCCTTTTTATGTGCAAGTGGAGTTCTTTTATAAATGCAAAGGCACCATTAGTTGTGTACTTTGATTGGTGAGTGACTCATTCTGTTATGAGCAGCTATTGGTGTTGTAGTAATTTTCTATTGGTATTGTTGTAATTTTATATTTGTTAATAAAAAGTTTTTTAGTGGATCAGAGTTAAAAAAAATTTGGGGGGTCCCAAAGATGGTTATTCAATGGGTGGTAGCTATTGGGTCTTCTCCCCTACCAATCCTAAAAAGTCAACACAAAAAGCGTGTTTAACAGCTTACTTTGTTTTTCCGGACTTTGCCCATGTGGCTGACGACTTTATTTTTAGCCAAAATTGATATAATGAAAAGGGTTTGTAGAGGATATTCTCAGCTTTTTTCCAATATAAATTATGTTTTATTTTGAATTTAATAGATTATTATTATTTATTTTCTACTAGAATTATGACAAAAGTCCTGATTGATAGGCTGATTGTAAAACATTTATAACTTTCCGGTATCATATTTTTGAATCAAAACATGTGTCACATTCTATGCTTTGCATACTATAGGATTAAAAAAAAGATTGAATTTCATGAAATTTTGACCAAGTTAAGGTGGTCGACATACGAGTTTTATATTTTTAAAAGTTGTAAAAAAATTCATAATTAATTATTTACATGGAAAAAATACAAACAAATATCGTCCATCTGGACATGAGTCCTCTACATCTAAAATCTCATAAAAATATTATCATTTTATTATGGTTGGGGTGGTCGGACAAACACCTACTTACGAATTTTTCACGAAATTTAAGTATCTTGCATTGAAATTTTAAATTTTCACCAAATAGATTTTGTTTTTAAAAAATAAACCTAGTAGTTGAGAAACTACATTCAATTTCCCACAGAATCTATTCTTACATGTTTTTGAAATAATATAGATAACTTATTCAAATTTTTACATCAAGTTGCCTAACTCTAATTGTTCTGAATTTTCATTGCCACTTAAGGGCTTGTTTGGCATACCATGATCCTGCACATACCCATATGTATTTTGAAGCTTATGAAAAAGGATCTAGTGCATTGTTAAAAGAGTTTGAAATATTGAGTATGCAGATGGCTTACATAGTCCTGGATAGTATGGAGAAGCAGAGGAATGAATATATACAAAGCTTGTTATCTTCAATTGTCAGTAAACATGCTGATGAAATCAGCAACCGTGTGAATGAGAATGATCAGAGGTATTCAAACAAGTGCATAGTTGAGAAGGTAGAAGATGAAATAGATGCATCATCAGATGATCAGAAACTTGTTAATGAACAACTTATAGAAGAAGTATACCAAACTGAGAATCAATAGCTAAGTCTTCTGAGCCAAGAACATGATGAAGGATAACAGTTGGACTTATTCTTTGAAGAAGAAAAGTGCAATCAAAAATGTTGTAATACAGTGGACCATGTCAATCTTACAAGGGCTAAATGTAGCTTTGGTATAAATCTCCATGATGAGACATTTGAATTTGCTGAATTAGGGAATTCTCTTGAGAACATCAGTTTACCAATTGCAAGTGACAGAGTATGTGATGAATTTCAGTTTGAAAGATCAACTACAGGCAATTGCAATGAGGAAACCATTGATGGTTTTCAATTTGATAGAGATGTTTATGTCTAGGTACCTCAAGAGGATGAAAATGATAAACTCAATGTTGATATTGAAAATGACATGGGTTGTTGTTATGATAGCTTAGTGGTGAGTAAGGATGGACAAGTGGGTGCTATGTTCTCTATGATATATTGTGACAATGTTCCTGACAATGTTGTTAACAATTCAATTTCCTATGATTGGGGAGACCCTGTTTATGATCAGCCCATTGAGTTTTCAGACTTTGATGATGATGATGTTTTGGCATACCTTAGTTTACAATTTGATAATGCACACAGTTATTGTAAGGTTCAAGAAGAGGAAATAGTTGAAGGAATAGATCATAACAATGCTCTATTAAGTTGTGAACAAATCTCAGATATATTGAACATTGAATATGCATCTTTTGTCTTTGACAATGATGATGATCTTCATGGTGTAAGGTATGATGCAAGTGAATCTGATTCTCCTTCAAATTATGAACCAGCTGATCATGATGATGATAATGTGCATGAAGACAAGCAACCATTTGATAGTGATAGTGCAATGTATGATGATTATGAAAGTGAGCATGCTGATGCAAACTCAAGGATCTGTTTTGATGAGTTTGAAGCAACAGATGACTATGAGGATTGTGCATCTAATGAGCCAAGTTTTGAAAACCTTGATGTAGATTTAAACAAGTCTTTGTTTGTTGACTTGAATGAGCCTAGCCATGAGTCTTTTCATGTGGATGTAGAGGTTGATTTCGATAAGAAATCAGTTTATGATTCTGAACTAGAATTGCTTGTTGTTGAGCAAGCTTGTGATATTGAAAAGGTTGATACCTTATGTTCAGAAGATGATAATATGACTACAGATGATGATGAGTTAGAAATTTATGATGACTTTCAATACCAGCATGATGAAGAACAAGTACGAAGTGTGTTAATTCATGAGTGTATCTCTTTGAATACACTTGAAGATAGTTTGCATGATGAGCCAGATCTTCTGGAAAGTTCTAGTGATGGTACAAATTTTGATGTGCAAACTAATGATCAGATTGAGCATAACAATTCCAGCCATGTAGTAGATTGTGAGTGCTATTTTTGTCAGCTGGAAGGAGTTTTCATAGAATGTGGCAATGTGCAGAACATTGAAGAAGGTTTTTTTCAGCCTAAGAATGATTTGTATGATGAATTTGATAAGTTCTTGCCACATAATTATCAACATTTGGAAAGTATGTCTGACTTTCAAATGCACAGTGACTATGAACATGTTGATGATGTTATGTGCAATGGCCTATTAGGAGGTACCAGCATATTCAATTAGGTAGATGGTTGTGATTAGTCTGTGCCTTCATATGGTCTTGATCCCCATTTTCAAATGTTGTCACTTGATACTAAATCAGAGGATGAATAAAGTGGCAATTATATGATCTATCTAATTTGGTTACCAATTGATGACAAATCCAAACAGAAAGCATGTTCTCACTTGCACAAAGGCAGCCTAATCCTTCTGTTTGCTAATGTCCAATTACATATGTTGTGGTTTGACAAAGGTAGGCATGAATTGAGAGAGATCGACTCTTTTTGTAGAATTGTGTTTGACAGAGGTAAATGATGACTCCCATATTTTCATTTGGTGGCCTGGGGTCACTAGATGAAGTTGAAAAATAAAGGTGAATAAGGGAGTAGTTTAAGGACTACTTGATTGACTCAGTTTTATGGTCTACTCCCCAGATATCTGGAATCTTGCTATGCCCACAGGGGGCATACATCCCCAGTCAGAGCCATTGTTGGCATTCTCAAATTTTGCAAATTTGAGATGCCCATTTCCAAATTTTGCCTTTGAACTTTTAGAAGTGCACCTAATGAAAATGCTTGAATGACCTACTTTGAAAGGTCATAATTTGAAGCCCATTGATTTACAAGAAAAATCCATTTTGCAGAAAAACTCTTGTGTCCTATGTGAATGTGCATGTCAGTTTTTAGCTTCTCATGATGATTTTTGTTAGGACTTCAAAAAGTGAAGCTGAAGGGTTTTGACACTTTTCTGTAATATGCAAATGTTCAGTTTTGCAAGGTAGCCTCCTGTCTAAGCTTGGATTTTGCAACTAGTTGATTGTCATGACAAAATGAATGCTTTTCTGCATTCTCCATGCATAAATGAACTCATATGTCAGTTTTCAGGGCCTCATGAGTTGATTTGCTATTTTTAGCAAATCGAAACCAAATGGAATTTCTTCAGTTTTACATTGAAACCTTTCTAAGTAGCCCACTTTGAGTGTCAGTAAATTTTGATGGAAGATGTTTCAATCCAAGCCCTCTTTTAAATGTGTTCTCTACACCAAAGTGATCTACTTTGTCTAGTGGCAGCCTCTCAAGAGCTGATTTGATATTTTTACAATGAGGTGATCTCTTGAGTTTTAATTGGTTCAAAACAGCTATTTGTTGCAAAAAGTTTGAGTAACTTTGAAAGTGAATTACTTTTTCCTTGTGATTGATATCTTTGATCCGTCTTTTGTATTGCAATCTCAGGTTAGATATCTACATGATTGCAAGTTTTCATGAATCCAATAGGCCATTTGACTTTTCAAAGTTGATTCTAGAGCCCACCTGGCTCATTTTGCTCATTTTTCAGGAGTGCCTGAAAGCAAATCTTGATGATAACCCATTTCATCTTCTCACTCTAGATATATCCAGAAGCTTCCTCTGATAAATTTGAGCTTGAAAGTTGCTTGAAAATGGAAATCCTTTTAGCTGGGCCCACCTAGGGACCTGATCTACTTCACATGGTTTGAAGTTGTGTTTGAATATTGGCGAAGAGATATTGTCAAGTGTTGGGGATTAATGTTATGATCTTTAGAGTAACATATTTCAAACATATGAATAGTCATCACATTTGTTGTATGAGCATGGTTTTTCTCCTATAATGGAGTCATTTGTCTAGTTATGACTTGGTAAGGTGGAGCCAAATATATGTGCAAAATGTAGAAGCATAAGATAAGATTCCATTAGTCTGCTACAAGAAAGATGGTCTTGATCGTACCTAGTTTGAAAGGCAGCAATAAATTTTTATTTTTTTTTGTTAGAGGACACAATACAACAAAAAATGAAAGTCTAGCTTAACTCTACATGTAGTATGCATCGGCAGTGACACCATCATAGGAGAGTAGCATGAATAGGTAATGGAGTTATCCAGTTACTCATAAGAAGACAATGTCATCTTATATTGAATGTTGATAGTGAAAGACCACTATGTGAATCTATTTCTAAATTAGTTGGCAAGCAATGGATTGTGCTCATAATCCAATTCCCATAATTCATTTTAGAATTGTTTCCAAATCCTTGAAAGTAAAAATGTGTGTATTAAAGAGCACAACCATCATAAGTGAAAGAAGGATCTATGGATCTATTTGCAAGGGAAATGCATGCATTGGAGAAGGAATTAACATACACAAGGCCTATAACTCTTCAAAGATAGAATCAAATCATCAGTGTACACAACCAGCTCAAGCAATGACTGAATGGATGAAGCATTGCTCAAAGCATGGAGGAAGTAGAGGTGGACTGGCATATGTTGAAAATGCACAAACAAATGAATGTATTGAAGTTTCCTCATACTTTCAAAAAAAGGTGACAGGCGAGAAGGCTCGATGGAGTGGCATGTAGGAAATGGGAATGCCAATAGTGCAATGATAGATAAAATGAATTTGTTTAATTATTTAGAGATTTTGAAGCAACTGCAATGTTAGAGAGGCCTCAGAGATTTTCATCCAAGGTGCCAACATGTGCACAAAATGGGTTTGTTGAAAAGCTCGTACTATACAAGGAAGGCATTATTGAATGACTTATTCAAAGGCTTTAGAAACCCTAAAGAAAATGAGAGGGCGCACATAGCAAGAGAGGAAGGGCGGGCTTTAAAACAACAATGAAATGCAATGCACTTGGTATTTGTATGGAAATTTCAACATTCTTTTGCCATCAAACCAGTAAGGGAGGCATGTAAAATGGAGCTCAAGCACTTGATCCATGGATAAATCTAGTGTATGATTGTTTGAGATATAGTGAAAGACATTGAAGATGTATAGAAACCATTTAACTTCCAAGCAAATGAAGAGGGTGTAGGTTGCTGCACTAGACGTGATGAACACAAACACTTAACAAAGCACTGAGGGATGAGGGGAAATGCTAGACAAGGTATATAAATCCATCAAAGACATAAAGAATTGAAGGGTTCCCGTAAGAGAAAGCGCAACCATCACTGCTAGAAGCATATGAGTGATACAAAATGTATTTATTTGAAAAGACTTTTGTAACTTTTAGGAAAACAGACTGTCCAGAATGAATGACATGGAGGGAGATCTCACACAAATAAAGATGACAAGCAAAGAAATACCGAGCCAAAGGAGAACAACAACATTCATCAATGCATAAAATGTAAGAAGCTGGAATGTTAGAAAGGACACCATAATACAAAATGAAAGGGATGCGCTTAAGTTTCTACAATGATTATAGAGAATAAATGGCCACCATGAATGCCAAACAAGGGTTACAGAGTAGATGAAAATGTCAAGCATGATGAAGATTATGGAAAACAACAAAAGTGAAGATGAAAAAATAGATCTATAGTGGAAAACGAAGATCAAGACCCAACCAGATATCAACCATGGCCTGCTACATCATGTCTCACTAGTTAACCTCCATGAAATTGCAGGCTTGTGACGCGTGATAGATGTGGGGCCCGACTGGAGTCTTTGAGTGGGTGGAATTTTAAATGTTTGTGGATAAAATTTTATTAAGTGACCTTTGAAAATATGAATGGCGTGCTTATACATAGAGAAGGAATTGTGGGCCCAAGGCATTTTAAGGGAAAAACATTTTAGAATTAAATGTTGGCAAAAAGTAAATTTTAATAAAGAGGTGGGTGCCCGTGAATTCCTTTTAAGGGATTTTTCTTGTAAGTGAAATATTTAACTTTTCATTATAGGGTGAGAATATAAAATGCAAAGTAAGGAATGTGAACAATAGAGGTGAAATTTGGTTCACGGTGAAATGTGAAATGCCCCAGTAAAAATTTTGAAAGGGGGCACATGAATTAAAATTTTCCCAGTGAAATTTTAATTGGTGATATTTTAAAATGGGTGAAATGTGTTGAATATTCACTATTATAAAGTTAATTTTTTATTCATTTTATAGGCATAGAATATTATTTGTTGGATGTGAATAAATTAATATGCAACTACAACATTATAAAATGAACATAAATGTGAATTTTCATAGGCAAAGAATTGGAAAAAAGTTGAAACAAAATTTTTCATGGGAGTAGAGGTATTTTCCAGCTGTGCATAAACGGTAAATTCCATCACATGGGCGAATTTTCTATTGTAGGACAACTAACAACAAAGGAAAATGAAGAGGAAAATTCAGTTACAAAGAGATGAGAGAGGTTTTGAGCAGCTTGTTGATCGATGGTGGATTGAGTTTCTGGATGGCATCTATGGATCAAATGAATCTTATGGCTACTTTTTTTTTCTCTTTTATTCTTTTCTTCTCTCATTGTAAAAAAAGGGAGGCTGGGGTTCCAATTTCTAAAAGCTCTACAAGTCAAGCAGAAGCTCTAAGTAGAACTGTATAGCTGGAAGAAATGTAATTGAGTCATTAAATCTGAAAGTGTCTGTTATGAATTGTGTTCTCATGTTTATATTTAGCTGATAATTGTCTCCATTTCTAAGATGTATTACTCTTTTTGATTCAATAATAAGATTATCTGAGTCTTTTCATGCACATTTGCTGCATTAGAGTGATATATGTTGTTGCCTTCTATTCTGAGAATAATGTAATTGCTTTAATGAAGCATATGTTGCATTTATTATTTCCTTTTTTTCATAGGATAGTGTAATTGCTTTAGTATATGTGACAGGAATACTATGTTTTAGATGGATTTATAAGAAGAGTTATCAAAGAAAACTTCAGTAATCTAGTTGTCATAATGTGATAACATTTGTAGGGATCTTCGTAACATTTTCAACATTGTAGGATGAATGCTGGTTATATGACTCCATAGCCCATTTTCTGGCACTAGTCAAGTATTATACTTCTATTGTTTTTAGCTTGGTCCCCAATCTTCAAAATTCAAAACCATTTTAAATCCCTGTATGTTATAGTGTTGTGGTTATCTCATGCTCCAAGTAGTTGATATTACTGATGCACAACCAATTCTATTCAGTATTATCCTATTATGTTGAGCTATTAAATGAGATTATTTGTTGAGCAATATTCTGTTATGTATGTGTTTCAATTTGTTGATATTGCTAAAGGGATCACCCTCCCAGGTCTTGCAGAGCTCGAAGTGTAGGAGGATTTTTAAAGTCCTCAAAAGTTGGTCCAGGTCCTTCGAGCTGCCTTTGATTGGAATTGGCAATTCCATAGGTAGATTAGAAGACCACCTGGTTATAGCATAAAAAAGAACCAACAACTGATCAAAGGAGAGAGGAGGTGATCTAGGAGACCCATAATTTCCATTATGAGACACACTTTTCCCAACATAAGTGCTAGAATCAACTCACACCAAGGGATGTGAACTAGGAGATTCCTACCTAGATCCATCAGCTCACACTCCACATATTTCAAAAAATGGAGATTAATTAAATATTAAATTTAGTTAACAAGGTCCCTATTATACTAATAATATGTTAAGATCCATGGAGGTAAAGTTAACAACATTGGATAGTACAAACCTGCAGTGCTATGTTAATGAGGACAAATTAAAACATTACCATGCAAACCCGAAATGATCATAAATATTGAGTCATATGAAGAACTTTAGTGTATTATAATAGATACTAGCAGGTATGTGCAAGATCATCATGGAAAAAAGAGGCCTTTAAGTGGTGAAAAATTCAAAAAAATCAGAGTTCTAGGCAACTTGATGTAAAAAATTGAATAAGTTATCTATATTATTTCAAAAAATATGGAAGAATAGAATAAAAAATAATAGAAAATTGCATGTAGTTTCAAAACTAATAAGTTTATTTAAAAAATAATAAAATCCTATTTGGTGAAAATTTGAAATTTCAATGCAGTACAACTTAAATTTCAGGGAAAAAATAAGGTGTCTGTTTGACACCCTAACCACAAGAAAATGATAATATATTTTTATAATATTTTAGATATAAGTATAGGACGCATGTTCCGATGTGATGTATTTTTTTTTAATTTTTTTCCAAGTAAATAATTAATTATGAATTTGTTATTACAAATTTTAAAAAATATAAAAAAACCATATGTCGACCACCTTAACTTGGTCAAAACTTCATGAAATTCAATTTTTTTTAATCCTATAGTATCTGAAGCATAGAATGTGACACATGTTTTAGATTAAAAAAATGTGATACCATTCGAAAGCTATAGATGTTTTTCAATCAACCTATCAATCAAGACTTTAGTCATAATTCAAATAGAAAATGAATAATAATTATTTATTAAATTCAAAGTAAAGCATAATTTATATTGGTGGAAAGTTGAGAATCTACTTTAAAAACCATTTTCATTTCATCAATTTTGGGTAGAAAAAAAGTCATCAGTCACATACCCTACACATATCCATCACATCACCACTTTTTGGCCCATCATGATCCTACACATACCCTAGCAATTAACAACAAAAATGATCCATAAAAAATTAACAGAAAAATAAAACATGAAAAGATGAATCAATGCCTATAAAATTTAATAACTACCATCATTGATGCCTATAAATGCATGATATTACAAGCAAAAAACACACAAGTTCCGTCCACAAGGCCCCCCTACATGTAATTATATTCTTAATTTGTAAAACCCTTATAGGAAAAGTTTCTCTATTTCATTTTCCTCCATCTCCCATAAATGGTTGCACCAACCCTTGCTGATATCTCACAAAAGCATCATCACAATTAAAAGAAGTACCCACATAAAGTGATGGAGGTAGATCCTAATGGCACAATCTCTAAGGTTCCAATTGATAGAATCTATACAGAAGATATCCATAAATACATCCATGCCCCACTATTTGAGATCAATGACATGAAATATTAGACCCTCTGGTAAACCCTCCTACACCTAGGAATACACATCTACCTTCCAAAATCTAACCATATTTAGGAATAGAGATTACACATCTACAAGGACTTCCCAAGTTTCATGCAAGAGGAGGAATGGGTCTCGATTATCTTGGGCCACATGCATGATGAATATATGTACCTAGATAAGCCCAACAAAATTAGAAAAGAATCCACTAAAGTTGTTATAGGGCTATATGCATAAGGAGAGGTTCCATTGGAGGAAAAAAATCATGTGATATTCATAGCCCTAATGTATAAAAAATTATAAACATTACGGTTAGGTATGCCACCATGGGCATCACATATAAAGCGTACTCTAAAACTAGAGAATATTTTTCCACATCAACATCAAGTTCAATCGATGATAGTTATAGCCCTACTGTATAAAAAATTATAAACATTACAGTTAGGTATGCCACCATAGGCATCACATACAATGTGTACCACAAAAAATAGAGAAGTTTTTTCCACATCAACATCAATATGACCACATATAAGATGCTAGTAGAATGGATATATGTTTATCTCTATGAGGTGCTACAAGAGAAATTAATGGAGAATGTTCCAATTACTAAGAAATCACATTATCAATTGAGGTATTGCACTCTATAAATATGCCTTACCTCTTAATTTATAAATGCTTTGTTGGTATTTTTCAGGGAAAATTTGGGATAGTAGTAGACTACTTGCAACATAAATAAAGGATCACTTAAAACACTTCCATGATTGCACCTCATACACAACTAGATATTGGGGTTTCTTCAAGTCCCTTTAGAAGACATTAAAGAATGGAGTTCATGCATCTCATTTGATGCATTTCCTAGATATATAAAGGAGATTGTCTTCCAAGTAGATAAGGACAACATATTGATAGAGGAAATCAAACCTCAGATGTCCTAGATACATTAGCTACTATATGAGGTCAGTGATGCAGAGATTCATTCATATGCAAAATATTTTCTCCAGCTACAAAATACCCTAATCCAGAGAAGTTCACCACTTACCAGGAGTACATAGATAATTTAACAATGAAAAAATATGAAGAACATATTGGCAAGGACAAGGATTTTTTTTTTTAAATATGGGGCTTACCTAAAGACAAATAGGAAGAACAAATGACATCTACTCCATAAAGGTTCGAAAGACTGAAGTAAGAGTATCCCTAACTGCATCCACTCAATCCAAAGAAAGCAAGGGTAGGATAAAGAGAAAATTAAAAATTAGCTAAGAAACTAAAAGAATAAATTTAAGCTCTTAAATTATATAAAAAAAATGTTCTTCTTTTTGAAATCTGATCTACCATCTAGAAGTTTAGATTAGGCAAAGTTAAAATAGATAGCTACTTGATCACCCCCTAACACACTCCTGTTCACATTTAATATATACCTCATTCCCGAAATCACGCTAAAAAAACAGAGATACCTAGTCAACGATTGGAAGTAGTTAGCTTGCACTTCTGAACATCTTCGTACTTTTTAGTCACATAATGTGTATGCAAGACCATGAAGACAATCTCAAGTTTCAAATCACTATATTAAAATCATATTAATATTAATAATATATAGAAGGCCTGGTGATAGGCAAATGCCACAGCCAGAAGATGTCCCAAGTCAAACTCAATCACAATCACAAAAGTCAAATAAAAAAGAATTTGCATGGCTGACTATTTGCTATTATCATCAATTTCACTCAACGAATTTCACTGTAATTTCCACATTGAAATCAACGTGGACACGAAGGCATGCATACAGTTTGGTCTTCGCGTTAGCGTATTTGGTGGGTTTCTGTCTACACTATAAACCCGCCTGTGCTTGTAACTTGTAATTAGTTGGTGAAAATGAATAAGTCGTGATAAATTAAATAAATCTGGAAACAATACTAAGCAAGATGGGAAGTCAAATAAATATAGAACAAGGAGCTGCAATCTTGTCTAATTTTAAAAGGTCTTCTACGCGTAACTCCGATTTCCTGATAATTTCATGATTACTACAAGGAAGGAGATCATATCTTGCCAATCACTCTTCCTCGGACTCAAAGCATGTATAAATACACTGCACCATTCAAGGTAAAGATCATAATCCCCAATTTGAGGCACTCTATTCTCAATTACATTATCTTGAATTGCATAGGATAAGTAGACGCCATCATGAAGTGAACAACTCTGAATGTTGAGGGAATGTATAATGATTCCCATGAGTTGAGAATGTTACTGTTTATAGAAACTACTCAGAGAACATACAGGCAATCAAATAACACAGGATGTATGTGGTTCGGCCGTAGCCTACGTCCACGGGAGAAGAGAGAGATGGATTATTATTCATTGTTGTGTCTGGAGATTACAACGAATCTGCATATAAAGAGTTACAATAGCCTTAATTAGGCAGGCACAGATTAAGATAAATCCCACAATTCATGCATTCTCCATAAATAGCTCAAGTTATAGATAGTTACAAACCCTGCAAATCTCTCTGAATCTCTCTTCTCCAACACTCCCCCTCTAGTTGGTGCGAAAATGTCAATAGAGCCCAACTTGGACAATACTTCTTGAAACTTGAGAGCCGGAAGACCTTTTGTAAATATATCCGCCAATTGCTGAGTTGTAGGGACAAAGGTCGTGCGGATGACATTGGCTTGCACATTTTCTCGAACAAAATGGCAGTCGACTTCAATATGTTTAGTGCGCTCATGAAATATTGGATTTGAAGCGATATGCATAGCAGCCTGATTATCACAGAATAATTCAGTTGGTAGAGACGAACCATAACCAAGGTCTTGCAACAGAGCTCAAAGCCATATAATTTCACTGGTAGTTGATGTCATCACTCTATATTCTGCTTCAGTACTTGAACGAGCAACAACACTCTGTTTTTTACTTTTCCATGTGACCAAGTTACCTCCAACAAAGGTACAATATCCAGTTGTAGACCTTCGATCAATTGGAGATCCTGCTCAATCAACATCAGTATAGGCAGTAATAGAATTATGACCAGTCTTACGCATCCATATACCTCTACCTAGGGACCCTTTCAGATACTGTAAAATTCTGGTGACGGCCTGCATATGTTGAGCCTTGGGAGCATGCATGAAATGACTTACCAAACTTACTGCATAAGAAAGGTCAGGTCGAGTAATGGTTAAATAGATTAACCTACCAACCAACCTTTGAAACTGACCAATATCAGGCAACAATGCACCAGTATCATCTAATTTTCCTCCACTATCCGTTGGCGTATCTGATGGCTTGATTCCAAATTTACCAGTTTCTTGTAACAAATCCAACACATACTTTCGTTGATTAAGAAAGATGCCATTTTTTGAGTAGGCAACTTCTAATCCTAGAAAGTACTTCAAAGTTCCCAAATCTTTAATGGCAAATCTATTGTGTAGTAGAATTTTTAGCTTAGAAATTGCATTTTGATCATCACCAGTAATGACTATATCATCAACATAAATCAGCACAACAACAATACCGGAGTTACTTCTTTTAACAAACATAAGGGCCCAAAACAATATTGGTCTCATGGAGTGTTGACCACTGCATATTTAATCAACCGACTTCCCAGCCGTGTTATTAAGTTCAAGTCACCATTGGAGATACTCAAAAATAGGATACCTGACATCTCACACTTGAGGGTATTCAGATGTGTTTGTTACGTGCACTAGCAAGCAATACACAGAGATAAGTTAGAAGCTCGCTCTACTCGGTGTGTATTTTTTGGGTATTCTTCCACTAAGAAAGGGTACATATGTTATGATCTAGTCACTCATAAAATTGTTGTTTCACGTGATGTCCATTTTGTGGAATTTGAATCTTTTTTTACAGCTTGTGTTGACTCTAAGAGTCGGCCACAGGGGGAGTCTGTGTCTCACCCGGTTCCGCTTCCCACCATTACCAATGAGGATGTTGTTCCTGATCATGATGCAGAAGTTCCTGAAGCACCACCAATCCCCACATCTCCTCAACCTACTCGACGATCGAGTAGAGCAACTCGTCCTCCAGAGAGAATGAAAGATTTCTTCACTTATCATGCTACATCTTATCCTATACAGGCACAGATTAAGATAAATCCCACAATTCATGCATTCCCCATAAATAGCTCAAGTTATAGATAGTTACAAATCCCGCAAATCTCTCTGAATCTCTCTTCTCCAACACTGTTAATATTCAACAGAGCACAGTCGTCGTAGAACATCATTCACAATCTAGATCTGATTTTGGTATATTATGTCATATTACAACATTCATTGTTTAGTTATTTAGGGTTTTTATAATATGATTTGCATTTACATGTGAATGGTATGGACGTAGAAAGGTTGTTCCATGATGAATTTCTGACCATATTTGGTTGACGTTGTGGATGATATGTGTGCAGTTCAAGCGCTGGAAACAATTCGTTTCACTGCTCGAGTCGTACAGACAACAGATTTATAGCAAACCAAGGAAAATCCCATCATGGAAGTCACGAACATGCACATATTTACCACAATTGACAATTTCAAATAACCCAAATTTGCAAGTTTTTGTAGAAGAGAGACATATCATGGCTTATTGTTTTTGTTTTCTTGGTTTTCATTGTTTGCGTCTCATAAATAGTCTACATTTGAGATTGCTTCAATGATAATATCTCATGTGTGTTGACTATAATGTATTGATGGTTGAAACTCAAGTGATACATAAAATATGTTAGATTTTCTTTTTAAATATTAATTCAACATAAAAAAATTAACATGTTATTAATTTCAATAGAACAAGTTTTTCATGATTATTTCATAAAAGAGGTTTCTATTTCTTTTAATTATAACAAAATATATATGAACGTATTAATGAGTTCAAATATTTTAAGATTAATTTTTTTCTAAGTAATAGTTATCTCCTTTATGTCTTATATAATTTGATCTTTATGTATCATTTAAGTTAGAATTAAATTGAAATCAAAATGTAAAAAATATCATTATAGAAATTGTGTTTAAATTTTATTATGAACTTAAAGCATACAATTTATGGTTCAATTATTCACTACAAAAAATCTGTCAAACTTGAAATTAAGATTAAAATTATTCATAGTCTATGAATAGCCACAAATGTTAATGTGGAAAAATGTAAAAGCTACTTTTACAATGACTCAAGAGATTTTTTACTATTCCTCCAAAAAATGCAAGGCAATAATATATATGACGAAATTTAGATGTTTTTAATGGAAGTCATGTGAATATATTCTTAATTATAGTGATACTATTTTTATAGCGTGCATCAATATTGACAACTAGAACATGTAGAATAGTGTAATTGTTAATACATAATCGTAATGTATGTCTGAATTTTGGGAAACCGATGACATCTTGAGAGATTTACACAAAACTCTAAGAAAGACAAAAGATCATATTTCCACGAAGAATGTCATCATTTCTCCACTAATGTCTTTTGTGTATGTGATTGGAACAAAGTTTTAAGAGTTTAAAAGAGATAGAGATATTTATGTGAATCTAAAAGAAATCAAACACACAAGAGACACTACATATCTTGATTTAATTTAAACATACGTGACTATTGAAAACTCCATATGTCATTATATGAAGTTCTTTCCAAATATTTTTTAAACATTTTTTATTTTATAAAAAAACCAATTGATCAATAATAGATTAGTATATATGACCCTAGAAATAAAAATGATATCCCCCAAAACATCTTAGTTTGATATGGACACACCTAGATCATGGAGAGGTCTTCGCCAGAAAACACATTCTCTAGAGTTATCACAGACATTTTCCTTAACCATCTCAAACAATGAATACCTTGTTTTATTACCTCAAAATGCAATATAAAAAATTATCCATAGAAAAGATCAAATATCCATGTAGTTAATATTAGTGTATATCTTTTCTAAGATCTTTCCTACTAATCATACCTTTTTTATAAATTTGTACTACACCAAAGTGCTAGTATATATATTACATTATGCATACACTTGGCTTACTTAAGCCTAGTTAGGTGTACCATTGACCCTTAATGGGTGTCAATGTAGATTGGTGTCCTCTGAGGTGTCAAATTACTTTCAACATCTCATCCTTCATTTTTGGTAGGTAACTCGCCACCACGCTATGTGTGAGAGTCCTATCCTCATTTCATGGAAGTTGGTTGCCTTCTTTCTTGCCTATTTATGTAACACTTATTTTCCCAATATACTTGATCGACATTACAGAATTGGAGCAGTACTGGGATGGGTGACCGCCCGGGATGGACCAGTGCTTCACCTCTGTGAGCATCACCTAGATGCAATGAGTGCTAAGTGGACCATTCGATATCATGAGAGATGGGTTCTTGTTGAACCACTACTCATGAAACATGGGTCAATGAGTTTGACTCGAAACTACACGGTTGAATCCATAGCAATATCATAATTTGACACGCTGTGGAAAAATACCTCCTACTTATCAATTGATGAGCTAAAGGGGCTCTATTATGAATGGTTCATAAGGCACAACACTTGCTGAAGGTTTTGCAAATGGGGTAACAACTCAAGCGGGCTTAACCTTGGAGAAAACTCCCTGGTTAAGCGCGCTTGAGCTGGAGCAGTACTGGGATGGGTGACCTCGGGATGGACCGGTGCTTCACCTCGTGAGCATCACCTAGATGCAATGAGTGCTAAGTGGACCATTCGATATCATGAGAGATGGGTTCTTGTTGAACCACTACTCATGAAACATGGGTCAATGAGTTTGACTCGAAACTACACGGTTGAATCCTGATAGCAATATGATAATTACAGAATTTTTTTAGAGTTGTAGGTTTTCACATGGTATCAGAGTACACAGAGTTTGTAGCAGGGCAGAAGGTGAATTAATTTAATTGTATTTTTTGGTGTTAACTATCCACAGGAAAGGCATCTGGAAGGCATGATCCGGAACTGCGACCCCTGCAATTCCTTGCAGCTTTGGCCTTTGCTCAGAAGGGTCGATTAAGGGGCAGTTTTAGCCTTTATAGGTGGTCTTGGAAGGCGTTGATGTTTTCTCTCTGTTGTAGGCCGAAATTGGCATATTTTGATTTCGTGTTTGGACGTTGCACATACCTTTGGAGGTCGCATATTTCATCCTCAGGGCACGATTTGATACCCACAGACGTGTGATCTCCATCGCAGGCCGTGAATTTTAGGGGGTCGTGTTTGCTCTGTCTCGCAGAGTTTTATCTCAGAGTCACGAGTCGGGAATGCTCAATCCCACGATTGAGATCTGGGAGCATTCAAGGTGGGTGGGAATCAAGGTCTAAGGCGGGGGCCACGGGCGAAATCTGCAACGGGTGTCAATTTTAATCTGCAAGGTAGCGCACTATTCACAAGTTTAGCCCCTCGTCATATAGTATTTTAGCCCTTGGTTCTTTCCAACCCAATTTGTTTTTTGGGTGGAATCATTTTTTCCTTAAAATTTAAAAATTATTTTGCAAAATGGAACAATTATTTTGCAAAGGGGGGAATTTCAAAGTGTAATAATTTTTGTGCTGTAGTTTAGATTTGAGTTTCTGTTTTTTCAAAAATGTATTTTTTGCCACAAATCCAAAGAGCATATTATCGCACTAATTTTATAAAGTTCTAGGTTATGCCTCTTTTGGGTGAGTTAGAAGCACGCCTTTTATAAAGTGCCAAATTGGAAGGAAACAAATAATCAAGGGGGTGTTGTGTGTGGTCCATTTTCACACTTCCTCATGAAGTGCTTGTGTGTATTGCAATTGTTTCAATAAGTGTGATCAAGAATTTGGATTCCTATATTTAAATTTGTCTCCTAAATTGTTGTTCCATGTTAAGAACTTGAAAAAACCCAACCATGTTTGGGAAGCTCTAGATAAACTATTTGGGAAAAGAGATGAACTTAGAAGCCACAAGTTGGAAAATCAACTCTTAGATCTTAGTCCTAGGATTTTTTCAACTTTACAAGACTTTTTCACTAAATCTAAATCTTCAAAGTTTTAATTAAAAGATTGTGGAATTGAAAATAAAGGGGATTAATTAATCCTTTATGTATTTTCCAAGCTAGGTCCAGAATGTTTTGTGTTTGTATCAACTTTCTACACGACTAAAAGGGTTCTTGGAGCCTCATGGTCAATGCCCACACTTGATCACTTTATTTTTGATCTCACAAGGGTAAACGATAAGTTAATTCAAATGGGAATTTTGAAGTTTACTAAGCCTCAAGCCCTACTAGCCAAGAATGAAACACATCAAAATTCAAAAGGGTAGAAGAAGAACACTAAAAAGGATAAGGAAGTCAAGAAAGAAGGAAAATTTGACAACTCCAAAGATTCTTCTCAAACTAAGAAGAAATTTAAATGTGCCTTTTGTAAAAAAAACTTGGAGATGATGAGCATCAATGCATGAGGAAATAAATTGAGTCTCTACAACAAATTCTCTAAAAAAATATATAGGGTAAAGAGAAATCAAAAGGAAAAGCCTTAGTTGCTACAACATCATTATCTCCATTATGGATTATAGACTTTGAGGCTTCACACCATATGGGTTCTTCATAGGTTGTCTTTTTAGCCTTGGAGTCATCTAGTATGTCCACAATCACCTTAGGTGATGATAGTCTAGCATTGGTAAAATGGGGAGGGTCTATTGAAGTTGAAGGAGGAACATTTGCAAATTTTCTAAATGTACCTTCACTATCAACTATTCTCTTTTCAGTGTATCAAATAAATCATTTAGGGAAGGGCATGAGAGTACAGTTCTCTCCAAATTCAGTTGAGATAAGAGAATTGGAAAGCAACAATTTGGTAGCAATAGGGGAGGCAAATCACCAATCTAGATAATATACCTTCTCCAAATTTACCACAAATATTTCACCAAAAGAACTACTAACTCATTTAGATGAACTTAGCAAACTATGGCATGAGTGATTTGGCTATCTTAACTACTGCTATCTTGAGCAACTATTTCCACAAAATATGGTCAAGCAATTACCTAAGGTTAAACATTATAAAGAGCTTTGTGAAGGTTGTATACTTGACAAGCATCTAGAAGAAAATTTTGACAAAGGAAAATCATGGTGGCCAACTTAGAACTATGCATGTCAACCCAAGCTATAAGTTCTAAAGTTCACTACCATGTTAGCACAATATGCATGAACAATGTTTGCGATGATGCATAAGAAAATTTTACCCAAATGAAATTGATAGGTATAAATATATTTTATGAATCCCAAGTCAAAATGGATGTTTTTAAAATAGAATTGGCATCCATCAAGATATATAGGAAAAAAATATACGAGTAAATTATGCATCCAAAATACGGAGACCCAAGTAGAAAACACGAGCTAAAAGAAAAAGTTCCCAAAAAAAATACATCTCATGCAAGTGAAAACATGGAAGCATTAATAGGGCATGACCATTGGAAAAATATGTCTATAAAAGACATCTCATGTAGTACAAAGATTGCAAGAACCACACAAAATAATAATAATAAACTTAACAAAATTTAATTAAAATTATATAGGTTGTGTGACTAGAAATGTGAGTATCTACTTTTGTCAAAAGCATCAAAAAGAAAATTCTTGGTAGGAATCCATTCAAAATGTGCAAGTATAGAAAATGTACATATAGAAGTTTTTAGTACATGTCTCAAAGAATGCAATGGTATTAGGGTATCCAAAGCATATATTTATTTATTAGTTTTTTAAAAAAATTGGAAAATCTAATTAATGTCATAGAAGCAACTTCCTGAATGCTTTCCAATGCACTTACTAGAGGAAAGAGGGATTTGTATAATATCTATCACAACATATAGAATTGAATACATACATGCAAAGTGTGGAATCCTAGACAAAGAAAATCAATTATTTGACAAAATTCATCAAACGGATGTAATCTTTGATATGAAAAAATATGTAAATGGAAACAAGAAATACAATTGTTTCATAGAACACATCATAGAATACAATGATCATAGGAAAGACATGAAAACTATCATTGTAGAAACTTTCATGTAAATGTAAAAAACATAGAATTATTTATAAATATGGATTTATTGAAAAGGCTATAGAAATTGCTAAGTAAAATCAATTAGGAAAATGTTAACGAGATTTTAAGATATTTTTTCAACATGCAAAATAGAGAGAATACATCCATTAAAATCAAATATGCACAAATTCTCTAGTATGCATGCATGTAAAATGTGGAAACATAGACAAAGGATCCTCCTACTTGCCTTTCCTTATGCCAAAAATTTTCCTCTATACCCTTTGAATTCATCTTTATCACACCAATATAAAATAGAAAATATTTGTTACCTTTTCCATGCATCCATATCTCATAGTACTGATGCCTTTTAGTTTTCCAATTAGCTATTTTTAGCCACACGGTGTGGACCTTAGTGGTCTCATTTTTAATGGTTGAGGAGGAAAAGATGAATAAAAATAATAATACATACATACGATAATTATTTAATAGGTAAGAAAATATCAATTAAAATGGAATTCATATAGTGGAATTTGACATAAAAATTTATATTTATGATAATTTTTTCACTTTAATTTTATTTTTAACAAAATTGTATGATGTTAATGAAATGGTAAAATAATGATAGTTATGCACACTATCATACTACATGGTAAAATTTATGATGTGAATTAAATACAAAAAATTGATTCCCCATATACTTGAAGATTGCCTACCTCAATAATCTCATAGTGATAATGTTCATTAACTATGAAGATATTTTTGGTCACTAAGTTAATACCATACACAATGATCAACAAGACAATCATGAAATTATACCAAGAGGTAAAGAAATAACGACCCAAAACTTCATCCAATGTCATACACCTATTTATATAATAATGTCAATAAAAAGGAGATGATCAATTTCATAAGGTAATGAAATTGATTATAAGAACATTTATACCTAGATGGCCTTTCATGGTAACAATTAGGTTTCCAAATGTTAGATCTTGTGATCTTCTTTCATCCATATAAATGTAATTATTGTGCAATAATAGAATAATTAATTAATAAATAAAGGAAGGTCGTGGCATATTGCAAGCTCAATATCTTGTTCTTTCTAATCATGATTATAGAAGGCCCTCTTTTATCCAAGACTATGGCTATTCAATGGGTTCTTTAGATCTCTTTTAGAGATTGGATTTGACAAAACATACTTGAACTTTCATTATTTTTTAATCTAACCATCTAATAACCATCATATACTATAACATGATTTCAAATTCTTTCAAATACAATTTTTCTATAATAACATTAAAAAATATTTTTAATATTATGTTTATTATAAAAGCATTCTCATCTTTTAATATAAAACTTACTCCTTTCTTAAATTAAAATTTAACCTCCACAAGACTATGAAAATTAAAGATAAGTTATTAAAGTGTATTACTTTTAATTTGACAAAATTCAACATTTTTTCATATCAAACTTGTATAAAAATCATTAAAAATCCAACAGATTACTAATAATAAGAGAAAACGAAGAGCATCTTCCAAGCTACGGAGAGAATGATGGTGCGTGGTTGTTTCATTGCAATAACAATGCATTATCCTTTTCCACGTAGGGAAATATTTAATTACGCAAATATTTATGAAATTGGCAATCAATAACCATGCGATACCTATTTTATCTTCTCCAACGAAATATGATTCTTCTCACTCTGTTAAATTAACTGCATCTTATCGTGTTAATCCATTCTTCTTGCGTGGACTTTTATGTTACTCGAAAATGTGGAAGGAACCCTCTGAAAACAATGTAATTGCATTGTAGATTCACTCTTACTTGTGGAAAGATGTTTTGCATGGCCGTGTTGAGGTGATCTAGTTTCCAATTTGTTTACCATTCAAGGTAACTTCCATGCAAATTGAATGCTCCAAGATTCACGAAACGCAGTTTGTCTTGGAGCGGGCCCAATATCTGAGTTGCCTATTGTTCTTTTCATAAATTTAAAAATTTATTGATCATAAAAAGGCCAGCTGGTTGCCATTGCAAGAGAAGCCGAAGGTATACAACCATAAGCAAGAGAAAAACTAAAAGACTGGAGACCATATGTAAACAAGAAACCAAAAGTCTTCCTCACAAACCACTTCAGATCATAAGAGGAAAGAAATGTACTCATTATGATGAGGCTAAGTCCTCTAGATAATGTACTTCTTTTTATCTATTTTTTTAAAGAAATTATTAATCTTTTAAAGTAAAATAAATTACATAATTTGATTTGATAGTTGTTGATCAAATAAATTTAAATAATACAATTTGTTATCAAAGAAGTGCGTTTTTTAAGTAGGATATTATCAGAAATACTTTTGTGAACAAATAGTTATGTTCTTGTTGGCTTGTATATTATAGATTTTGCTTTGACAATCAATTCACATTAATAAATTGACACTATTATTGAAGATCTAAGAGCCTAAACATTTCGTTGAAGACTCTATTCTCTATCTCTTGTCTTTTATATAAAAATACAATTACTTACTTTGAAAACTCACAATAACAGTTTGGCAAAATTGTTGGGAGGAATTTGTTAGTCAATCTTGTTGAAATGTATTTACAAGAACTTGTTAATTATTCTCTAGTTGTGCATATGTTGTTTGTGATTGGATTTATGTTGCTAATTTTTATGATTAATTTGTTTATAATTGTTCTATGCTTTTGTAAGCTTTGTTACAATAGTTCAAATTTTTATGAGTTTCCTTGTAGTTGTAATATTTTTCTTGATAATTAATGAATTATGAGTGTTCCTATGAATTTTTATGATGATATATCTTTCAACTATTTAATAGATTTTTCTTCTAATATTTGCCAATTATATAAACAAGAAACCAAATATCTTCCCCACAAACCACTTTAGATCATAGGAGGAAAGAAATCTATTCATTATGACAAGGCTAAGTTCTATCCTTAGATAATGTATTTTCTTTTCTTTGATCTTCTTTTTGAGAAATTATTAATTTTTGAAGTAAAATAATTTCCATAATTTAATTTTATAGTTGTTGATCAAAGAAATATAAACACTTTCAATTTGTTATGAAAGAAGTGTATTTTTTAAGTAGGATGATATGAGAAATATTTTTGTGAACAACTAGCTATGTCATTTTTCTCTTGTGTATATCATGGGTTTTTTTTACTAATCAACTTGCACTAGTAAATCGATAATATTACTAGGATCTAAAAGCCTAAACCTTTCATTGAAGACTTTATTCTCTAGTTCTTGTCTTTTGTAGAAGAATATAATTAATTACTCAAATGCCAACTCACACTAACAGTTTGGTGAAATTGTTAGGGTCGTTTTTGGGGTTAGTCATGTTGAAATATATTTTCAAGCACTTGTTAGAATTATTATATAATTGTGTATTTGTTGTTTGTGATTAGATTTATCTTGCCTAGTATCTCACACTAACAAATGACACTGTTGATGATATGTGTGCAGTTAAAGCTCTGCGAAAGATTCGTTTCACTGCTCCAATTCTACAGATGACAAATTTATAGGAAATGGAGGAGAATCCCATCATGGAAGTCACAATCCCAGGGACTTTTTAGCAGCATTGACTTTCAAATTAGCCAAATTTGCACATTTTCCCAATTTAGACATTTTCTTGCTTTGTAGTGGGTTATACGATTGATTTGTAGTGATATTGAATAAATGGTAACTTGTACTGTTGTGAAAATTAATAAATATTAAAGAAAATAAAGTATTTTTTTATGTATATAAGTTGACTTTATTATAATAAGTTTTTCATGGTTGTCTTTATTAAAAAAGGTGAATATTTATTTTTCAATTTAACATATAAATCATTGACTTAATTGTTATTATATTTATAATTTATCAAATTAATTTATTTTTTGGGTAATATTTCTTTCATTTTATGTGATTTTTTCTTATTGTATCATTCACTTATATGTTTTATTTCAAAATAAATAAAAAATAAGTTTATATAAATTATATGGATTATGTTTAAAAAATTTTTGTCAATTTTTAGTTATAATTTTTCAAATTGTTCAAGCATTCACAACAAATATGTATTGGAGAGATGACTATAATAGATCCATAAGCATGAATTTTACTGGTCAAGATTCTTATAATATTTATAAAATATAGAAATAAAGAGAGAGAAGTTTATATAATTGAAGAATTAAGAGATTGAAAATAAAATATTAAAAAATAAGGTTATAAAACTAAAAATAAATTAAAAAATTAACGGTTAATTAAAAGTTAGAATACTAAATGAAATGCAAAATAAAATATTAAAAAATAAGGTTATAGAACTAAAAATAAATTAAAAAATTAATATTTAATTAAAAGATAGAATACTAAATGAAATGCACAAGTCAATTAAATATGCATTAATAATTAATAACTAAATATACATTCTAAATAATAAATAATTAATAATTAATAATAATTAACATTCTAAATATACATTAATAATTGAATAACTAACACTGCAATTAAATGCACAAATTTAATTCTAAATACAAAAGAGTGACTAATAAGGGGTTAGGGATCTTAAAAAGTGGGTATCTATCTCATTATATGAATTGATATAACATGTCAAATTATAATTATATATAAAATTAAATGGTGAAAAAATGTGAAATGTTTATTGTAGATTGATCCTTTTTTCTATTTTTTTACACATAAGCATGATTTGGATTCCGCCATCTCACCACAATCCTTTCCTTTGATGATCATATACTTTACACTTACAACCTACAAATTTGTATTCAACTACACAAGATATTTGAGAGGGGGACTACAATGTTGAGGATGACCTTTAGGAGTATATTATGTGAGGGTTAAATTTTTAAAATTCCTTATGCCTTTGTGAGACACCTCTTTTTATAGTTCACAATATTGAGTACATGATTAATAAATGATGCCTAGAATGAAGATCCATTTGATATATATTTTTGAATGCTTATATAGATCTACAATATATCTTTAGTGATCACATTCACTTATTTGATATGAATATAGTCTTATAGAGAATGTCTTTAAATATTATATGCATCTTATCAATTTGAGTAGAAGTGAGAGACCTAGTTATTACAATGTGATAAGGAAAAAAAGTAATCTAATGAAGGAAAAGGCCAAGGATAAGTCAAAAATAACCTAAAACATACTAGGGGAATGAAAACTAGAGTAAGGAAAAAACATAATGTGAAATTAAAAGGGTGTGCAATTATTTACTTTAGAATTTACCCCCACTTAGTGGGATGATGAAACTAAGTGATAATTTATACTAAAGTATAGAAGTAAAATAATTGAAATTAAATATAATCAAAAGGGTACTAAGAAAAAATATATTTATTTGGAATGTAAAATGATGATAAAATATTAGCAACTAGAAATGGTAAGCTGATAAAATAACACATGGTGAATAATGGAAAGCAATTAAATTTAACCAAATTCCAAAAATATTATATTTAATGAAAGGCAAAATAGATTATTCATAAAATTGATGGACATAAGAAATATTAACCAATTGCATAATGGTTTTACTTTGTAAGGAAGCAAGGTGTGCAAAAACAATTTCCTATGATAATCTTGAAGGGATTGAATTGCATAAACTTAAAATGATCCAAACTTATTATACAAATTAGACAAAATCAATCATAAACATATAAACAATTATAGCATAACACATTGGTTTACATGGGGAAAACCCTTTTACGAGGGAAATCACAACCTCTAAACTTATGCAATGTATTATCAAATCTAAAGAGGATCACAATACACTTGCAATGCAAGTCTTTATAACAGTATTCACTAATAATGAATTTTCAAATTTTTTGTACCATTTTAATAGAACTTGTGTAGCTAAAAGTTCACTTATAAACCACTTCTAAAAGTACCAATTAATAAACAAATGACAAAGCTAGAAAACTTCAAATGAATTCAAAAAATATTTTTCAAAACCTTTAAATATGGAACCTAATCTAAAGAAATTTCAAATTCCATCTATTAAAAATAGTAATTTAGTAATGTAGCAGTAACTTTGAATTTGACCAACTCAACATTGGTTCCAACTTGCCTTTTCATACCATCTCAAAATAGGAACCATATGACAAATAATAATATTAATGGAACTATTTGATGGTCAAATAGCTTTCCATCATCACCCAAATTATAATAGCCTTTTGTTATAACATAATTATTGTTAATTTCCTAAGACTTGACAAAGTAAACTCCTAATAATAAATGATCAATTTATGTAGTACTACATTTCAATTATGTCCTTACTGTGCACTTTGTACAATTGTGGCCTTGTGACATTTCCTTTCCAATGCTTCAGCTGAACATGAAAACGTAGAGAGACAAATATGGGTAGTAAGTCATCAACACCAAGTGCCTTCTATCAAGGAGAAAAGGTAATAACATATCATACCAATTGACTCTTTAGCGATGCTTGTATCATGTTCTACCATAACTCTCTTCTTTCCGATATCAGTAACAACATTCCAAACCCCTCTCATTGCATCAAACAATTGTCTAATCTCTACTTTAGTATTAGTAAACTATCCCTCAAGATCAATCATTACGCTACTCATAGTGTGTCTTTATGTTTATGAGTTTTCTTTGGATGACCCTTGTTGTTTTGTTGGTAAAATGATACAAAGGAAACAAACCTATTGTGACATTCTTCTATTTATATCTCAATTCTTCTATATGTCATAAACTTTATATTTTCCTTTTTCTTATGTTTTCCTTTTAGGGACAATGTAATACATTGAGATATATAGTTCTCTTCCATGTTGAACCAAATCTTCTTTATTTTCTCTCTTTGTCTCATTCCTCCTTCGCATTCATTGTTCCATGAGTATTTGGGGAATGATGTCAATTATGAGCTCTATTATATCATTGTAGCAAAGATGTATATTGATCTAATTTTTGGATCCATCAGTGTACCTTTCCATGTTGTTTGGGGGAAACCCCTTATCATTATGTAGCTTTATTTGGAAACATATATTTGGTGTAGGGATTTCCAAATGAGCTCTTGTGATTTTTTGTTACATTGCATTTATCAATGTTTTTTTACTTTTAAGTAATTGATTACAATGTGGATTTTGTAATTTCTTTAAAGTGGGGGCATACATTGGAATTATTTTTCTTCACTTTATCCATAGAGGTTGGAATTATTGGTGCATTGACACTTTACATTAACATTGGCATTTTCTCTACTTTGTGTTTTGTATATGGGAGTTGAATTTAGTGTAGCATTAGCATTAGATCTTATGGCACCTTATCAGAGCTATCAGGGAGTATAACTCTTGATATGGTTGGGTACACCTTATAGACCTAGTGTGTGTTTCTCATTTTACCACCTTGTTATGGGAATACCTTGCAGACCTATTGTGTATCTCATATTTTATCTTGTCTTAGGGGCTCACCTAGTGAAAGATGGTTCTCACTAGCTCGTGTGCCTCACAATTTATGATTCACCTAGAAAATATCAAACTATTATTGTGTGAGTCATGAACACCTTTGCATGGATCCTAGCATAATACAACTTGATATTCCATACCATCTTTTGCATTTCATGTTGACATGTATGTTTCTGTATGTTGTCTTCCTACATATCAAGCATGTGTGTGTTCCTTTGTGCCTATGTTGGTTTGTGATGGGATTTTATATCCTAGGGGATTGATCACCCTCCTTGATCCTTAGTCATCCCATTTCTTTGATGTTTTGTATAATTGAACCCCTCTTGAAACATCTTTATATACTTTAGTGTAAGTCTAAATGTAAGTTCATACACTCACTAAAGTTAGAGTTGAATGTAGTGTAGAAAATTGCATACTTTAACAATTTCACACTATTTTGTGGCCCCCTTAAATTAATGAGCTTAATTGAGTCCCTAATTTACTAAATTATGCATTCCAAACTCTATTTTTATCACATTTTGACAAAGTTACAAGCATTGAATAAATGAAAATAATAAATATTATGATCCTAGCACTTAATGTCCTACAAAATAGGGCTAGGATCCATACGCCCATGCACGTATGGGTCTCCTTATCTTTCTAGTGACTAATTTTGAATATGTTGTTGGCAACATTTTAACATTTAGAGTTCAAATTTCAATTGTCAACTTTTGGAATTTAATTTTTGGGAAATTAGAGAAATTACATATAAATGCCTATTATCTTATCATTTTGAAATCTAACAACTAGAACACACATACAAGAGAAAATACTATTGTCAAGAAGATTCAAGAGCATCATTTCAGAGCATTAAATACAAAAAATTAATTTTACATTCCTTTCCTTATACCCAATGTTTTCCTCTACAACCTTTGAATTCCTCTTTATCACACAAATATATAATAGAAAATATTTTTTACCTTTTCCATGCTTCCCTATCTTATAGTACTAATGTCCTCCAACTTTACAATTAACTACTTTTACCCAAACATAGTGGACCTTAATGGTCCCTTTTTTAATGGTTAACAAGGGAAAGATTAAAAAAATAAGAATACATACATAAGATAAATATTTAATAGGTAAGGAAATATCAATTAAAATGGCTTTCATATAGTGGAATTTCACATAAAAATTTATTTCTATGATACTTTTGTTCACATTAACTATTCTTAACAAAATTATATGATGATAATTAAATGGTAAACTAATGATAGTTATGCACACTACCATACTACATGATAAAATTTATGATGTAAATTAAATACAAAAAAATGGTTCCCATATACTTGAAGATTGCCTACCTCAATAATATCATGGTTATAATGTTCATTAACTATAAATATATTTTTGGTCACTAAATTAATACAATACACAATGATACAACTAGATAATTGTGAAATTATACCAAGATTCAATCTCAAACAATGCAAATAAATAGTGACCCAAAACATCATTCAATTTTATACACCTATTTATCTAATAATGTCAATAAAAAGGAGATTGATAAACTACATAAGGTAATGAAATTGATTAAAGTACATTAATACCTTGATGGCCTTTCATGATAACAAATAAGTTTTCAAATGTTAGGTCTTGTGGTCTTCTTTCATCCATATAAATGTAATTATTGTGCAATAATAGAATATTTAATAAATAAATAAAGGAGGGTTGTGACATCTTACATGCTCAATACCTTGTCCTTTCTAATCATGATTATAAAAGGCCCCCCTTATCCAAGACTATGTCTATTTAATCGGTTCTTTAGATCTCTCTTAAAGATTGAATTTGCAAAACATACTTGAACTTTCATTATTCTTTCTTTGTTTTTGAATCTAGCCATCTAATAACCAACATATACTATAACATGATTTTAAATTCTTTCAAATACTTTCTATAATAATATTAAAAAATATTTTTAATATTATGTTTATTATAAACATTCTCCTCTTTTAATATATAACTTATTCCTTTCATAAATGCAAATTGAACCTCCACAAGGCTATGAAAATTAAAGATAAGGTGTTCTTAGTGTATTAGTTTTAATTTGAAAAAGTTCAACATTTTTCCATATCAAACTTGTATAAAAACAATTCAAAAGCCAACAAATTACTAATAATAAAATTTATGTCCAATATTCTAAGAAAGCCAATAAATTGTTAAAAATTAAATATTTAAAATATTATTTAAATTTTATAATATATTAGATTAGTGAAATAATTACAACTTTTAATTAATTGAATACTAAGATACTAGTAATAAAATAATTTAATCATTGGCAAAGATTCAAATGAAATTTCATAGTTTATAAATGATTCTGAGAATCTGAGAAATGTTTTCTCTACAATAAAGTATTTCACACTGAATATTTTACCCCCATGTAATAGTAATGGAACTGTTTGATGGTCAAATAGCTTTGCATCGTCACCCAAATTATAATAACATTTTATCATAACATACTTATCGATAATCTCCTAATACCCAACAAACAAAACTCCTAGTAATAAATGTTCAAATTATGTAGTACTCCATTTCAATTATGTCCTTACTCTGCACTTTGTACAATTGTGGCCTTGCGACATTTCCTTTCCAGTGCTTCAGCTGAACATAAAAACGCAGACAAACAAATATGGTTAGTAAGTCTTCCACACCAAGTGCCTCCTATCAGGGAGAAAAGGTAACAACAGAGCATACCAATTGGTTCTTTAGCGACGTTTGTATCATGTTCTACTGTGACTCTTCATTCGCATATCAATAACAACATTCCCAACCCCTGTCATTGCATCAAGCAATTGTCTAATCTCTGTTTCAGTAAACAGTCCCTCAAGATCAATCATTGTTCTCTTCGACATCTCCAATTCTTCTCCTTCTACAAACAATTCTTCTCAATCAACTTCTCTGGTCGACTAAAACTTCACATGGCAATGCCTTTGGAAATCCCTATTAATAAGAAAAATCGAAGAGTATCTTCCAAGCTACTAAGAGATTGATGGTGCGTGGTTGTTTCATTGCAATAACAATGCATTATCTTTTTCCACGTAGGGAAATGTTTAATTAGGCAAATATTTATGAAATTAGCAATCAATAACAATGCGATACCTATTTTTTAAATATGATGCTTCTCACTCTTCTTAAGTTAACTGCAACTTATCATGTTAATGCATTTTTATTCCGTGGACTTTTATGTTACTCGAAAATGTGGAAGGAACCCTCTGAAAACAATGTAATTACATTGTAGATTCACTCTTACTTGTGGGAAGATGTTTTGCATAGCTGTGTTGAAGTGGTCTAGTTTCCAATTTGTTTACCGTTCAAGGTTTGACAACGTGTCAGGTGCCGTGTTTTGTTTATGAGTGCAAAGAGACACAGGTTTCCTTTTTGACGTACTCATATAAATCAAGCATGCAAATACAATAATGACTCAAATCGTTGACACTTTGTTACCTTAAAACCCGCGCAAGTTACATCATTGACATTTTCTTACCTTAAAACCCGCGCAACGTAACTTCAATGCAAATTAAATGCTCGAAGATTCAGGAAAAGCAGTTTGTCTTGGAGCGGGCCCAATATCTGAGTTGACTATTGTTATTTTCATGAGATTAAAAATTTATTGATCATAAAATGGCCAGCTGGTCGACATTGCAAGAGAAGCCGAAGGTCATGATACAACCATAAGCAAGAGGAAAACTAAAAGAATAGAGACCATATGTAAACAAGAAACCAAAAATCTTCCTCACAAAGCAATTCAGATTATAAGAGGAAAGAAATGTACTCATTATGATGAGGCTGTCTTCTAAATAATGTACTTTCTTTTTTATCTCTATATATATTTTTTAAGACATAATTTGATTTGATAGTTGCTAACAAAAAGAAATATAAACACTAACAATTTATTATAGAAGAAATGTTTTGTTTTTTTTTTTTTTTTGTAATGCACGGGTGTCCCCCAATTCAGTCGAGCGTTTCTTTTACAAGGCAAGTTGAGGCGAGACAAGTCCCCTAGGGATGCATGCAATAGCCTGCAAACCACATGCATCGGGTAAGCCCAAGCCTTAGAGTCGAACCCAAAACCAATGGGGAGCAAACCCACTGCCTAAGCCAACTCCATTACCCGTGCAGGCAAAAAGAAAGTATTTTTTAAATGGGGTGTTATGAGAAATAATTTTGTGAAGTACCTATCATTTTTTACTTGTGTATATAATGAGTTTTGTTTTTCCAACCAACTTGCACTATTAAATTGACACTAAAACTAAGGATCAAAGAGCCTAAAGCTTTCATTGAAGACTCTATTCTCTAGTTCGTGCTTTTTTTTAGAAAAATGCAATTATTGCCAACTCATACTAATACTTTGGAAAAATTGATAGGGCCAATTTTTGTGTCAATCTTGTTGAAATGTATTTCCAAGAACTTGTTAGAATGATTATCTAATTGTGCATTTGTTGTTTGTGATTGGATTTATCTTGCCTAGTATCTCACACTAACAAATTACATTGTTGATGATATATGAATTTGAAAATATTTTGCTAATCTTTATGATTAATTTTCCTACAACTATTCTATGCTTGTGTAAGCTTTGTTGCAATAGTTTCATGTTTTTTATGAGTTTTCTTTTAGTTGTAATAATTTTCTTGTTAATTGATTCATCTTGAGTGTTCTAATGAATTTTGATGGTGAATATATCTTTCAACTATCTTATAGATTTGTCTTTTGAGTTGTGCCTATTTATTCTAAAGAATGTTTGTTGGTTTGTCTTTGACTTGTAAATAATCAATAACATTTTTTTCAAGAATGAAAAATTTATAAATTCAATATAAATCATGGTAAAATCTGGTTATGCTAGTATGTTTTTACAATTGTATCTTTATTGCATTCTTGATAATTGATAATATTCTTGATCAATATTTTGACACTCGTGAAGTGAATGCTTAAGAAAATATTTGCAAGATCAAAGAAAAAATATATTTCATTAATTTTTTAAAAAAATTTAAACAAATATTAGTTGAAAGGTTGTGCATGAAAACTTAATTACATTTTTTTCTTTGAATATTTATAATGATATATGTAAACTTTATTTGAATTTGTAATACCTAATATGCCACATGCAGCACCTATCGCATCTAATGAGGCTCACTTGAGAGCATGAATAAATGATCAAGTTGCATCCTTACAAAATCAAATCAATGCTATGCAAAGTCAAGCATTGATTCCTCCACATGTGAGACATTTTGCATCTACAATGCAAAATGTTGTTGATTCCATCAGGATGATCAATTATGATCTTGATAGGCATCGACGAGACAGAGAACAAATGAGACAATTTTATTTTGATGGTCTCTCTTACAAACAAATATTAGACCTTAAAATAATGAAAGCCCATCTAGCCCCCAACTTTCTTGACCACGTTATTCAACAACCCATTCCACCCAACAAATCTAGAATATCCATGAGGTGGTGCATACATCCACAGATGAGTGCACATTTTTGGGATCGATGGTATATGGTTTTTGATAGTCCCCCACATGCTAATTGGGAGTGCCCATTGTATTTTTTGAGAAAATTGTATGTAGAGTTTGTTTTGGGGCAAAATCCCAATTATTTTGATTTTAGATCATTTCAAGGTGTTGGTGGTGGCATGCCACAACAAAGATTAGGGGAAAGGGTTGATCCCTGATGCCCCATGCATGCACAACCCCTTTTTGTTGCTCCTGGTCCTCCCATTCCTGCACTTGTACATCATCAAGCTTTGGTCTCAACATTAGGTTCCCTTAGTACACTCACAGGAGACCTTGATCAACACACTTCTGCGATAGTGAGTGGGGAGCATAAAGAT
The DNA here is from genome assembly GCA_007258455.2 of Sequoia sempervirens. Lineage (NCBI taxonomy): Eukaryota > Viridiplantae > Streptophyta > Pinopsida > Cupressales > Cupressaceae > Sequoia > Sequoia sempervirens. Next base: position 884,567,527 of record VDFB02281492.1, on the reverse strand, counting down.
GATGATGATGATAGATGAGTTTTTTATGGAGCTTTTTCGAGTACCACTCCAGGAGTGTCGAGGCCCGTCCCCCATATATGTACTAGTTTTCATCAAGTATACTATGGACCTAATTAGGCCACACCTAGTTTAGGTGGACGGGGAGATTCTGGTGGTTCATCTAGTCACATCAGTTCATTTGTAGAGTTCCTTGTAGCAAAACATCACCTTGAGGACACTACGACATAGGTATAAATATGCATCTAGATGTACGTTCATTTTATAAGAATTTTTATGGTTGTATATATCAAAGAAAAGTTTGCAATACATTTTAACAATCAAATTGTTTGGTGTACAAATGACACTAAAGATGCAAGGGCAATCATCTGTTCCATGAGTACATACATCGACATCGGTCATACTTGGCAACCCTTATGGGGTATTTTGATTTCAATTTTAAAAATTATATATGAAATCATAAATTATTTAACTTGAGTTTTAAATTTATAATTGAATCACATATATGTTTCAAATATTCATGTTGGTTTAGGTGAGTCAATTGGCATCCACGTCGATTCCTCCTAAGGGATTGTCAAGCACTCCTCCACTATCGAACATCATAGATCAGGGGCAGGTACATTCATATTGTAAATTTGTTTAAAGTTTACATTAGTATAGTTACAATTTTATGAGTTTTGAATTCACTAGATATATGAAACATATGCATGCACACTTGTAAATATTATAAGCATTAAATGTCTATGTACATGCATGTCTAGGTTGATACCACAATAAGAATGGGCACTGGGCAAACATTTGATGTTGCAGTTACTCGTGAGCCCACTAATTTCTAGGTTGTTTACAAAACTTTCTACACAAAATGTGCAAACTTGAATATATATGTATATATTAACCTAATTAAATTGTACATGCTTTAATTTTGATCTTGTAGGACTTTGTTAGTGCAACTTTCAGCCCTGACCCAGACATAGTTACACCACCAGGAGGACATGTAGAACAAGTTTCAGATCAAATGGTAATTTAATTTTTTATTACATTTAAAGTGAATTATAAATTTTAAATTGAATATATACATAATATGATGTTTTCACATATTCTTTTTCTTTTATAGCATGAGACACATATTGTAGTTGAGCATGTACATACAGGTCCTGGAGAAAAGAGATAGTGCACAACCAAAATACGGTACAATTAAAATATGATAAATTCTAAATTAAATTGAATTAAAAAAATTTAATTGTAGAGTTTTACATCTAATTTTGAATTTCTTTGTCTTGTTTATGTAGATTGATTTAGAGAATTTAGAGGTTTCTTTCAGGCGCACCAGAGCATCCAGATGTAGATATGATGGTAATTTAATTTTATTATGGATTATAAATTAAATTGTCATTAAATCATTTTTTATTGTCTTACATCTAATTTCATCTTTCTCTTATGTACAGAGTGTTGTCATCCACATAGTCCATGGTGTGAAGAGGTCTCTTGATTATAGACCAAGGCATGACCTAGAAACATGTGATTTTATGTGTTATATTTTTATTTCATGGACTATATTTCTTGTTTATCATGTACTGTTGGACTTTATTTCATGCGCTTAATATATTGGTTTCATGCACTTAATATGTTACATAAATTATGGACTTTATTATTGTTTGAAATTTTAATTTACACATGTACATTTATGCATTTTATGTTCATAGTCAAGACATTAATATAGGACATTAATGTGAAATTTAGTGATCTCATACATGGATTAATATAGGACATTTTAATATTTACAATAATCAGTCAATAAATCATAATTTACAAACAAAAGCAATCTATTTATATACCAGAAATTTAGGGTCTAAACCTGAATTGCATTAAAATATGGGTCAAGTGGACATGGATCTTATGCTTAAAATGTGTAGATGCACTTCCAAAATCTACATAAGTTATTATTTTAATATTATTTGGAAATAATCATGTGAATGTAAAGTCTTTGGATTACTGCATATTTAGATTAATATCAAGTTGGTAATGAAAGTCTTTAACATGTCAAATTTAACTATAGGAAAAATTGAGAACATTTCAAAAAGGAAAAAACAGTTATAAAATCAAAATAATCTTCAACTATAATAATGATTGCTCAAAATACACATGAATTAACACTGTACATGAATAGTAGAAATCTTCCAACATAAAAAATCTTCAATATTTTTAAAAAAATTAAGAACATTTCAAAAAGGAAAAATCACTAATATTCTATTTTATTCAAAATTAACATATATATGTAAATAAATATTAAAATTTTAAGGCTTTACTAAAGGTTTTATTGTACAAAAATATAGAAACTTAGGATTAAGGTTAGGGTTATAGGATAAAGCTTTGGGTAAAGGTTAGGATTAGGACACAACTAGAGTTAGGGTTAGGTTTCAATTAGGGTTAGATACAACAAGGCTTAGGGATATGATTAATTTTAGGACAGGGTAAGGGTTCAATAAGGGTTGGGTTCTAATAATGGTTAGGGTTAGGGTTCAATTAGTATTACAGTTAGAATCAAGGTTCAATTCTAACTCTAATTAAAATTCTAATCCTAACCATAACAATACCATAGAAGATTAGAGAATAAAAACATTAATAAATACTATAAATAATAGTTCATCTAACACTAATTTATAAGTTGTCAAAACAAATAATGATGTCTTAAGGGGGTGTCTAAAGGGGTCACAATAGAAAGTCTTAAGGGGATGTCTTAAGGGGTTATAATATGTCTTAAGGGGATGTCTAAAGGGGTCATAATAGAACATGTTAATTAAGGGGATGTCTAAAAGGGTCATAATAGAACGTCTTAAGGGGATGTCTTAACGGGTTATAATATGTCTTAAGGATATGTCTAAAGGGGTCATAATAGAACGTGTTAATTAAGGGGATGTCTTAAGGGGTCTTAAGGGGATGTCTAAAGGGGTCATAATAGAACATGTTAATTAAGGGGATGTCTAAAAGGGTCATAATAGAACGTCTTAAGGGGATGTCTTAAGGGGTTATAATATGTCTTAAGAGGATGTCTAAAGGGGTCATAATAGAATGTGTTAATTAAGGGGATGTCTTAAGGGGTCTTAAGGGGATGTCTAAAGGGGTCGTAATAGAACATGTTAATTAAGGGGATGTCTAAAAGGGTCATAATAGAATGTCTTAAGGGGATGTATTAAGGGGTCATAATACGCCTAAATATATATGAATATCAATTCTTTTGATATATGTGAATCTCTTACATAGAGTATGTTTAATCTTTGTAAGCATGGGATGTGTACATATATGTCATCTCCAAAATGATGTTTACAAAATTTGGATATGCCATCTCAAGAACATCTCAAACTCGTGGCTAGAATGTAGTAGGTCTTCACACCACCGGATATTAAAAGGTACAAGCACATCAATGAAATCATCAAACATACATATTTTAATTTATATAAAACTATCTATATGTACACAACTCAAGTACCTGCATTTTAAAGTATTCCACACATGTTTGTAGGTTGAATCTAGGCATCCTCTCCTTTTTGTTTCAAAGTATGAGATCAATGCAATGATGGCTTTAGGATACAAAAAATGACAATAAATCAATTTTAACTATTAATGTCCAAGTAATATCAATATGTAATCAAAACATGTATTTAAATATAATTTAACTGATAATTACCTATTTTTACCAAGTATTCCATGTTGCCTAGGTTGAATTTGCATGGACTAGAACCTTTTTGTGATTATGCCTTAAGGATATATAAAAAACAATTTAAATCAATTTCAACCTAATAACACACTTGACCAATGCCTAAACATGTATTTAATGTATTTAAAAGGACAAAATAAAACTAAAACTATATTTACCTGTATTTACTTATTCCATTGTACCATCTGCATCCTCTCTTTTTTGCAATGCATCTATGATTGCCTCATGTTCTTCCATAGAAATTGACCATAGCAATTTTTTTGAAGGTCTTCCACGATACCGCTCTAGTTTTATATTTGTTGCCACCACCAAATGTGAATAATGCATAATCTTTTTATGTGTTTCATAGTCTTCGAATGCAGGTAGACCATTCTTTCTTCTCAAGTATTTTCGTAGCCAAGTGCCAACAACCACCACCGATCCTATTAGAAAACATGTTCAAAAACCACCATCAAATAACTTCTCAAAATTTACTTAAGGGGATCAAAGACTTGTTCTAAAAAATTGCTTAAGGGGATCTAAAACTTGTTATCAAAATTTGCTTAAGGAGGTGTCTTAAGGGGATCACCGTACCTGTTGGATAATGAAAACCATCATCATCCTCTCAAGGTGTTAACAAATTATGTTTAGTTTCCACACAATGAGCCAACCAATATCCTGTTTGCTCTTCATTCCCCCTGCAATAACCTGATAAACATGTCCCTCGCCAACAAATTCGACACTTAATAACTTATGCATATCCATATAACTAATTTAGTATTAAAAAATAACTTAATAAAGCAAAATAAAATGAAATAAATTAAATTAAAATTACCTTCTTGTACAAGGTCTGAAACACGATCATAATCTTTAGATGCAAACAATTGATCATTTTCTTCAATAGTTCTTTCATATTGATTATGTGCTTCTACAGGTGTTAACAATCTTTGCTCCCACTGTTCAACCCATTTTGTATTTTCACAAGCTTCCCAATCTCTTGAGATACAAAAATGGCAAAAATGCAAGCTCCCTTGTCCAAATAGTCCATGTGCTTGCTGTCGCACTCCTAAATGAATGCCATTTAGTAGATCCACTAATTGTCTCACAATCAACTCTAGATACAATGTTTTCTTCTTTTACCAACCAAAAGTATCGATGAACTGTAGAGTAATCACTCGAACCAAGTGCAGATAATCTTCTATTACACCAATCCACAATCTCATGTGCATTTTTAAATTTTAGTGAATCCTCGAATTTTAATTGTTCTCTAGCAAGAATTCTTTTGACACACTAATTCTACCCATCATCATGTTCTTCTTTACCATGCCCACCAAAAATCCATATATGTTGGACATTAAGCTGTTTGTGAACCCTACTTTTAACCAATAATAGAACATTCTAGTACTTCTTGAACTCAGACAATTATCTCCACCATATGAGGTGTTCTTTTCGATTCCTCTTCTTTAAATTCTATAAAATATACCAAAAACAATATTGAACAAACTCTCGATGAGTGTAACCGATTGTCACCAAATAAAATAATACTTCCTCAAAAACTTCTATCATCCTCAAGTATATCATCCGCGATGTTCATAAACAATATGGACAAACATAGCTACTTTGCACGTAATTATAATATTATTGAGATTGAATTTCCTCTATGAACTATATATAATTATTTGCAAAATCAACAACCTAGTATAGTACCAATTGAAAATGTGTTTCTACATGCGCGAAATTGGCCATCAAGCCATCGAGCATGTTCAAAGTGCATAACATATTTTGGTACAATTTTATTATTAAATTCACTCATAAATGCATGCACACTAACTTTTTCTGTAACTAAATCACAACGCTTTTCTATTTTTCCATCTTTTAAAGAATATTGAACATTCCTAAATCTTTTGACGCCTACTAATTGTTGTCCAAAATCATGATCAACACTTTCATGCAAACAATTTCTTAAAAATGAAAGATTTCCGCAGTTAATGCATTGTCCAGAAATACAAGAACTTAAATAAAATAATCTATCATTAGATTTTTCACAAAACAAACCTGAAATAAACTCTCTTATTGATTTAGGTGGCATATCAATACCACATTCCTGTATAATCATGTTAGAATGTAAGGTACAACGATATATCGAAAACATCATAAAAATAATGAAATTGAACATGTATTTTATGAACAAGATATTAATTGCTTATTAATTTTACATACCAAAGTTTACATTTTTCAAAAAGACCTTTGACTTATTTTAATATTACCGTGTAACATCAATCGCTGGGCTAAAATTTTCTATAAAATCTCAGCTTTGTATTTGCATTCTTAATTGAGGGTGTTTTGGGTGAGGATCGTAAATTTGGACCCACCCTTAATTTTAAATGTCTCTAGCATTAGATGAAACCCTAGTATTATCATGCCAATATTTTATCAAAGATTTAATTTCAACATTCAATTTTTATATCGTGACCTGCCCACCTAAACTCCAACATTGATTGATAGTTGTAGTATCATTTTCCTCAGATTTATCTTCTTTTTGCCGCTCTTAGTAATGTTTTAGGATGCATTTTAAAACTTCACTAATATTGCTTACCATTATTTTATTCAAAGTTGTTTTATTAACTATAGTAGTAGTTATAGCTCTTCTTGCTGCGTTTTTATCTTTAGATCGACTATTTTCCCAATAGATTGAATGGCACTAGCAACAACAGACATAACATGTTTTAATGATTTCGACGCTCTTTTCGCATCATAGAAATTAACCTTTCATTACTTTCATTTTTGCATTCTCATCAATTGTAATCATTAGTTGACATTGAAATGCAATTTTACTTTATAAAAGAATTTGCGGTGTATATTCTATTCGCATGTGTTCTTATTTTCCTCCAAGAAAAATTGATCGTGAAGATTATCAAAACACCACTTCCAAGTTTAAAAAGTATTTTCATTAAATTCAACATCACATTTATATTTTCATCTTCATTTTGACCATCTTTATTTTTACTTCTGTCATTTTCATCTTCATTTCATCAACAAAACTGTTTTCTTTATTTTCATATTTTCATTTTCATTTTCATCAACATAACGGTTTATTTTCATTTTCATCTTCATTTTCATTAACAAACGGTTCTCATTTTATTTTCATCAACAAAATGGTTTTCATTTTCATTTTCATTTTCATCAAAAAATATAGGGTTTTATTTTCATTTTCAAGAAAAATGATCATTTTGATTTTCATTTGCAACAAAATATTTTTTTTATGTTTTCAACAAGCTCTATAAAAGTTTTCTCTCTCAATATAGTCAATGTCAACATCATTATATACATCATCTTGTGTAAAACTTACATAGAAATTTACCATTTCACTAACATGTGGATTTGAAGACGTACCTGGATTTGTGCATATTGAAACATTCTCCTTAACATTCAAAGAGGGATTTGAAGACATAGTAGGACTTGTTTGTATAATCATATTCTTCTCCAAATTGACTCCTTGCAAATTAGCTTCATCTACAACTACGGTATCTTCAATGTTTTCATCTTCAATAATTGTTGAATTGGTTGCTCCACCATCGTTCATTGATTTCATTCTGATTCTTCTTTCTCTTGTATTTTTTTTGTCTCTTCTTTTTTCCTCTTTTTTATTTTGTTTCCTAACTCTTGGAGGGAGCTTCACAATGTGGTTCTCTTTTTATTATGGAGTTTTATCCTTTACAATTATAAATTCCCTTGGCAACAAATGAACAAGACAGGAATACTCTCAAAATATTCAACTTAAATTGAAGTTGAATTTATTAATGACAAAAATTCTTCCTCTTGTGTTCCTCAAAACAAGTAGAAAACTACCACAATTCCACTTTAAAAATTGTTTTCTTCATGCTTCCTTTGAAAAATTCAATCCATATTGCAAATTGAAACCTTTTGTTCCTCCAAACAACCACAAAACTAACACAATTTCACTTAAAAATGGTGTAGATGATCCTCCCTTTGATAAAATCAACCAAAAATAAAATTTACCACCTATAAATACAATAACTTATGAAAAATAATTCATTTTTAGTGCTCTCAGTCGTACATATGAAGTTGCAAAGTTGTAGACTTCACAGTAATTTTGCACAGTGTTTTTAAATAAAATAAAAAAGATCCTGTTTATAAAACAGGATCCTGCTTACTATAAAACGGGACCCCAATTATAAAACGGGATCCCATTTATTAATAAGCGGGATCACGCTCTATAATTGGGATCCCGTTCCCATTAAACAGTATTCTGACCATTGTAAACAGAACGGTATTTACCTTTACAACGGCTCCGACCCATTAAATAGTATTCCGACCATTGTAAATGGAATGGGATTTACCTTTACAACGGCTCTGACATTCAATGTCGATGAATGGGATCCCGATTATAGAGCGGGATCCCGCTTATTAATAAACAGGATCTCGTTTTATAATCGAGATCCTATTTTTTTAAATTTGAATTTTGTTTTGCATCGTGGGCAGGTTTTTGCCAAGGTTTTTGGTTTAGGAAAAGCATTGGAAGTCCGAACCTAGGCCTTCAACCTGGTTTGACTTGCAAGTTGAAGGCCCTAACAATGTCAAAGAAAATACCCACTTTAGTAATATATAATTTATCACCTTTTTGTATAAAAATTTTCTCGACAAAATTGAAACCCCATTTTAGATGAACAACATTCTAAATATATAATTTGTATTGCAATTGAATTATTTTTTGTATTTTTCAATTAATTTCTAATAAAATTGGTCCATAAACTTTAAATATTAGAGTTTTTTACTATTTGAATAACTTTTGATCAACATAACATTTTGACAAACGAATTGCACGAGAGCAAACTTCAGACGATTCTTTTCAATTTGAAAAAAAAAATCAAAAAATGATAAGTTGAGGTCATCTTATGCATGTCATACATGACGATTTTTCAAAACTTAATAAACTCTTAATAAAAAATTAACAAAAAACATTCAATAAAATTACAAAATATCAAGAGCAAGCTTCTCAAGAGTCATAAAACTTTTCCCAAAAAGGATTTTAGAAAATATGATAATTAAGCCAACATGGATGTGTACATGCATGGTATGGTAAAAAAATGACTTTTAAACGGTGGTTTTAGAAATGCCTATTAAAACTCAATTTGTACAATTTGGGTATTGAAATAAATTACATATTTAGAAACTAGACTCTGAGCACTACATTTTATGATTAGTGACTTTTTTAAAGATTTCATCTCTAAGTGCTTCAAATTTTAAGGTCAAATGTGTCAAATACTGAAAATTAGGGAAAACACTTCCACTTTTTGGCCAAAAAGTGGACTCAACTTCTTGCACACACCCCTAGCTTTCTAATGTTTGGGCTATAAAATTTGGTATTCAAGTTAGTTACTATAGAATGCTCTAGTGTAGGCTTTTTGTTATTTTCCTAAAAGATAATAGTATGCAAGAGAAATTTGTAAATAAATCATTCTGGAATCTAGGGGGTGCTTGTTTAGGGCCCTCGTGTAGTCTCTTGTAGCCATTGCTAAAGAAGACCTTGATCTTTCTTACCGAAGATGGGTAGTAATTAAGAACAACCCTCCAAAATATTGGAAACTGATTCTAGCTCTTCTCACCCCATTCGGTAAGGTGGTTATGAATGATGAGAAAAATCCCTCTCTCCCCATCTCAATGCTAGGGAACTGGTGTCCCTTAACCCCGAGATTAATATCCCGTCTAGTATTACCATATATGATGATGATAAGGACATTACTTGCCCTATAAAATTCCTCATAGGCATTAATGTCTACTACTTGTGTCATAAAGAAGGGAACATTTGAAAGAATTGTGCTCTCATCAAGAAATTGACTAAGAAAAATAAAAATAAAACCAAGGCTTTTGATGGTAATTTCACCAGCCTGGTCGATAATTATAATCCCAAAGGGGAACTATACCTTGGCCCTATGTTGAAAACCTTGAGCAACAAAGATGATTCAATGGCTCTCAATATGGGGGAAGCACAGGCAGCCACCCTAAAACAAAAAATGTTAATAACCCTTTGACACTAATGGAAGAGGGCGAAATCATTCTAAGTAATGGTGGGGTTGATGAAGGGGTGGACTCCATTCTCATCTACTCATGAGAAAGGGATACACCTAGACCTAACTTCCCCATAGAATTAGCCCTGAATAGGTGGGAAAACTAAATGCTTTTCAGCACGCTATGCATGAAATGAGGAAAAGGATTGAGGAAAGCCACCTAAAAGGTAGTTGTGCCCATAATGAAGTAACTGTAATGCAATTAAAAAAGGATAATGGGAAACTCTCCCTAGTTAAGGGACTAGGTCAAGACAAATGTACTAGATATGTTGGCTTATCTGGGGGTCGAGAGTTGAGGAAATCTCCAACTGTCCTTCCTCTGAATCTAAGGATTCTCAATGAGTTGCTTGCTCACCCCAATTTGATAACACAAGTGTCTCAGGGAAGGTGTTTAGGTAGGATGATTCTCACCTTGTCCCTAGCCAAGGCAATATCGACACCACTAGTTGTCACCTTGACCCCTTAGGCCAGGAGGGAGAGCCTAGCAATAACGTTAAGTAGGATAATGGTTATGTAAGCGCAAGCCCAATTGTGGATGTCACTAATGCTAAATCAGCCACAACTCAACCCATCCTAGACCTAGTAGAAGAAATTGAGGTTGTTTCTTATGAGAATATCACAAAGGGGTGGGTGGAGAAATTACACAAGCTAAGGAATGGGTCGAGAAGACCCAAGAAGTATGGAATTCCCCTGTCAGCAAATAAGGATTTGAAACTGACTAAAAATAAAAGAAAAAAGATTAGTTTTATTGCATAATCCCTGATGGCTAAAATGCATGAGGGAGAGGACAAACTCCCTAAATATTTTGAGTAGTTTAAGAGCATCCAAGAGGATACCCCCATAAATGTAGATGATGAATCTTAATCTTATTTCTTGAAATGTCAGGGGGCTAGAATCCCCTGATAGGAAATACATTGTTAGAAGGTTTTTAAACCTTGAAGCTAAGAAGGATTTTGTGTTCCTCCAAGAAAACAAGGCAATAGGATTCATGCTACTTTACCACCAAACATGAAAAGGGAAGGGGAGGCGATGCTATCATGATCTCTAATAAATGGAAATAGTTTGTAAGTAATAAGGTAATTTGGATAACCATAAGTAAGGATGGTGATAACTTTTGGGTATGCTTAGTCTATGCCCCAAACGATCATCAAGATAGAATCCTGTTGTGGGAGCTTCACCTTGTAATAAGGTAGTTTGGATAACCATAAGTAAGGATGGTGACAACTTTAGGGTATGCTTAGTCTATGCCCCAAATGATCATCAAGATAGAATCCTATTGTGGCAATGGTTGGAAACCCTTCCAAATGTCCCTTGGTTGATTAAGGGGGATTTCAATATGATAGAACAAGTTGAAGACAAATGGGGTGGAATTGGCATGACTATGAAAGGGGATGAAAATTATTTTTGGTTGATGACCAAAAATAAATTGAGGCTCCTTGACCTATTGGAAGGGGGTGAAAAGGAGAATCAGGGTGTCTGATTTACCTAGTGCAATGCACAAAGGGGAGGAAAGAGGATTTATTGTCAGCTTGACAAGTTTTATGGAAATAAGGATACCTTCAAGTTTCTCTAAGATGAATATGGTAAGAAAGTTTGTGTGTACCCCTACACACTATCTAATCACCACTCCATTGAAGCAAGGGTGACGTCCCATCATGATAGGCCAAATGACACCTCCAAATAGTCAAAACCTATCCTGAATACAAACCTATTACAAGACAATGACTATAGGGATGGTGTTGCTTCCATTAGGGAAATTAATAAATGGCTACTTAAGGACATGAGTTTCATAAAGAGATGGGTCAATAATGTGGAGGCTTAGACAAATATTCTTCAAACAATTGGCAGGAAGAGGGCTATGGACTCAAGAAAAAGAGGAAAATTAGTTGCAAGAAAATTTGGTAAAAGTTGAAACCCTAGTATAGGCTAATCCTAGTAACATTAGATACAATGATGATCTTATCATGGCTAAAGATAAATTTAGGAGGTTGTAGCCTCATTAAACTAGAGGCTTCAAGGTAAGGGCTAAGCTCAATAGGCTAAGCTGTGGTGACAAATGATCAAAATGATATTTTAATTACATCAAGGAAAAAAGTTGTAGAGAACAAGTTGGACAAATCTAGGAAGAAGGAACCCTCTTCTCCACCCAGCAGGATATTTTAAGGAAATTCCATTATTTCTACAAGGAACTCTTCACCTTCAAACATAATGGGGAAAGCAACAAGGTGGCCAAATTTTGCATAATAATGATCATTCCCAAGAAAATTAGTAGGAAGGATGCCTCTAGATTTGCTAATGGTTTAAAAAAGGAGGAAATCCTAAGAGCCATACACTCCATGAGTAATGACAAGTCCCTCAGGTGGAATGGACTATCAATGGAGTTCTACAAGACCTTTAGTGATTGGATAAGTAATGATCTACTCCAGGTTTATCAAGAGGCCCTTGAGCAAGGCACTCTAGGTAAAAGTATTAACAAATGCATTATCAATTTGCTCCCCAAAGGGGGAGATAAGACTCTGATAAAAAAATGGAGACCTAATACACTTCTGAACATCTCCTATTAAATTTTGGAAAAATTCCTAGCATTAAGGCTAGTTGACATCCTCCTAAAATTCATAAATAACACACAAACTGGATTCATAAAAGGGTGCTACACCCTTGAAAATTTAATCACAAACTAGGAGGCAATGGAATGTTCAAAGTAATCTGACCAAAACTTAGCTATGCTTCTTCTTGATTTTGAAAAGGCCTATGACATAGTGGAATGGAGTTTCTTGAGGGCTACCCTAGAAGCCTTTGGGTTCCCGAAGGAATTTTGTAATGTTGTCGATACTTTACTAAAGGATGACATTGCCCAGATAGATGTTAATGGGTCTCTCTTAGAGGAAATCTGCTTGGGGAGATCCATCAAGCAAGGTTTCCCATTAGCCCCTGCCCTCTTTACTATCACTTCAGATGCTTTGCACTACCTATTAAGATACCAATCTATATCACCTAAAGTCAAAGGAAGATCACTATGCTAGATTAGAAAGAATTAATTAATATCTAGTTTACAGATGATACAACAATTTTATTAGAACTTTAGAAGAACATTCTTTGAATTCTGATGGAGAAGCTTGACCTATTTTTCTAAGCATCTGGTGCAAAATCTCTATTGCTAAATCAAGCTTGCTAGGGTGGGGTGAATCACCACCAAATTGGTTGCAGAGGTATGATTCCAATGGGAGGACCCAATAAGAAAGTAAGGTATATGGGAATACCTTTTGTGATCAACCCCAACCTAAAGGATATGTGGCTCTAGATAAGTGAAAATTTTGAAAAGAAATCGGAAAACTGGAACAGGCAATACCTATCACTTGTAGGTAGGATCCAAGGTTGCCAAAAAAAATTGTCCTCTTATAGCATCTATTTTTTGTTTGTGTGGTTCTTTAGTATCTACCAGGTTAATGAAATTTGAAAAAGAATCAAGAATTTCTTGTGGTCAAATGGTAAAGGAAAGAGAAGAAAGCATTTTGTTAAATGGGAATGGTGCTACAATGATAAGTTACAAGGTGGTATTAGACTCAAGGATCTAAGAACCCAAGGCATTGCACTTGTTGCCAAGTGTATTGCAAAGATAGTTTGTGGTGAGGATTCATGGAAATTATTGGTAGAGAACAACATACTTCTTGCCTCACCTAAGATAGAAAAATATTGGAAGAGACTATCCCTTTTTGATATTCTCATGAGTAAATACGCAATGTCTCCTATTTGATCTCTAGTTTTCAAAAGCCTTTGGAAGGCCTAGGAGCTAGTGAAGCATAAAGTTAAATTTAAATATTGTAATCTCTAAGGTAAGAGCTGTTGATGATGTTTTTATGCACTTCTCAACACAGGCAGTACATAGGCACACTACCTCTCTTGAAAGACAATTTCTCATAATCGAGTTGCAGAACACTATCCCAAGGTCTCTCGGGTGTCAGGTCATGACAATGCTTAGATACCTCAGTAGTTTGATATGATTTGCTGGAATCACAAGGCGGTCTTACAGAAATACAAAGTGTGGATGCGAAGCGTGAAGTTAGATCTTCGAAAAGGAGTTTTAGTATGAAAGCAGTTATGTGTTGGCTGTAGGTTCAAACAACAGTCTCAAACTCCATCTAGTTGCAGATTTGGCTTTATAATGTGCAATGAACCTTGGTATTATTCAGTTTCTAAAAAAAGTGGAAAAAGAGTGAAAGGGAAGAAAAGTTCCTAAGTCTGAAACTTGCAATGAATAGTGACAATGGAGTTCCTGCAATGGACAATTCCTTAAAACAATATCCCACTTAACCAGGGATTTCACAGTATCATGGAAATTGTGCTATCTTCTAAGGGCTGCAGATTTTTATCCTTCATCCACCACATATTATATGTTCCTCAGATTTTGAGTTTTCTTGCATGCTACTACATATCTTATTAAGGGATGGCATCCTTATGGACATAAAATCCAACAGCCATTTACAAAATTCTAAGAGTAATAACATGCAAGAACAGTTAACTAATGTTGAGAATGTGAATTTCACATGATAATAATTGGAAAAAGTATTTTCTTATCCATTTGGCAACATGCAGAGCCGAAAAAGGTTTTCTTTAGGTGGCTGCTCCTATTGCAAAAGCTTCCATTTAAAATCAATCAATCTGATGTGGATTTGTGTAGCATTTGTAGGACTCTGGAATCCTTTTATTCATATCATTTTTTATTACTTATACGCTAAAGAGGTTTGGAAAATATTTTGTAGTTAATTGGAAATTTGAAATATTAATGGGAAATTGAACTAGTATGAAATTTTGTTCACTAATAGGAAACTTAAAAAATAACTACAAGTCTTCTCGGATTGCCTTTCTACTGAAATTCTTTGGCATATTTGGAGGGTAAGAAGTGAGAAAAAATTTCAAGATAGAAGAAGCGGTCTTTTTGAATCTAATAAAAGACTCATTTTTCTATCCATTGCTTTATAGATGACAGTGACTATGGAAATATATCAATGGCCAAGTTCATGAGGCTAATCATGGATGGGGTCATGATGGTGAACAAATCAAAGGTCAAGTATGGGCATGCTTAGAACCATGAGAAAGGTGATTCAGAGACCTCTCTAAGGGCACTAAGAGAGTTCTAGAAGCTATTCAATGATGCAACTGTAGGAAACAACTAGGCTGGAAATCTGAATAGACCACAAATGATTTACAGTGTTGTTGATCTTCCTATTTTTGAAGACGCCTCGATGGCTCAACCCAACGACAGTGAAGTCAATGTTGTTGAATATGAAGTTAGCAACAAGGAGTGTGAAATTTAATAAAGAATGTTGTGCTTTTTTGGGGCTCGGATAATCTAGTATGATATCTCATATTAGAAGTAGTTAATAGCAGTGTCTTTAAAACTGTAATTCCTAATGTATATGGATTTCAATCTGGACAGATATGTATATTTTGTGGTTGAACTCTGGAAGATCTATAGTGTAACTTTTTGTAAAAGTCCTACCCTGAATAGGCTCTAAACGACATGATGGAAATGTATCGATGACTTGACATATTATCATTAATACAAAAAATAGGAGATTATAGACTTAATTTATAATATTATTATTTATAAAATTGTTTATTCTAATTCATAATAAAATTTTAATTACTTTATTAATTCAATATTTATTTTTCATATCAAAATCAATATTATGTAAATATCTTCATTACAGTTATTTATATATATATATATAATATTATATTTATTATATAATAATTGTTTGAATAACATATATTAAAAGAAATCTTTTATGAATGTGTAATATTATTAAGCCGAAAGGCTTTTCCTACAATTGCATTCATTCGCGTATAGAAAAACTCTAGATTAAATGTTAAAGGAGCACAACAACATATAGCGGAGTGGCACATATCGTAGCATGTGACATCCCACTAACCGAGGGATCTTCTTAGCTCCTCTTTCAATGAATTCATACTTCCCACACCTCATGTTGTTAAATTAATATTTTATTGGATAAGTCACCTATGTGTTAGTTATTTCTAAATGATGGGAGGGATTGAGTGAAAATTGCATGCTATATTTTAATTTTAAATTTATTTTAAGAGATGTGATAATTATATGTATAATCTATTGGTATAAAAATATGAAAAAAAATTGTATTAATTTATTGTAATAATAATTTATAATAGTATAATTTTAAATCTAATATATTATTATAATTATATTATAATATAATATAAAATATATATATAATATAATAATAATATAATTATATTAATAAAATAGTTTTAAAATAAATGTTTGAAAAAAGATATTTTTCAACTTATTATATATAGATTATTTTAAATATATATACTAGGTATATAAATAATAAATTAAAATGCTAATAATTTAATTTGTATTAGATAGAAAGAAATAATAATAATAGATAGAAAATTAGAAGAAAATTATGTCTATTTACCACTCTCCCGTTCACATTAAATATATAACCTCATTCACCAAATCACACAGCAAACAAACAAGATGGTCCACGATAGGAAGTAGTTAGCTTGCATTTCTTAACAACTTCGTACTTTTTTTTAGTTACAAACGTGTATGCAAGACCATGAAAAAAATCAAAGTTTCAAATTATCTCTATTTTAAAATAATATTAATAATATATAGAAGCCCTGATGATACGCATACGCCATAGCCAGAAGATGTCCCAAGTCAAACTCAACCACAATCACAGAAGTCAAATAATAAAGAATTTGCATGGCTGACTATTTGCAGTGACGAAGAAAAAACTGAGACGTTGACCTCCTCTCCTCTCTATTTTATTATCAATTTCACTGTAATTTCCCCATGCAAATCAACCTGGACACGAAGGCATGAGACAGTTTAGTCTTCGCGTTATCGTATTTGGTGAGTTTCTGTCTACACTATAAACCCACCCCTGCTTGTAATTAGTTGGTGAAAATGAATAAGTCGTGATAAAATAAATAAATCTGGAAAAAATATTAAGCAAGATAAGAAGTCAAGTAAATATAGAATAAGGAGCTGCAATTTCGTCTAATTTTAAATTATCTTCTACGCGTAACTCCGATTTCCTCATAATTTCATGTTTACTACAAGGAAGGAGATCATATCTTGCAAATCACTCTTCCTGAGGTTCAAGGCAAAGATAAATACCCTGAACCGTTCAAGGAAAAGATCATAATCTCCAATTTGAGGCACTCTATTCTCAGTTACATCATCTTGAGTTGCATAGAATAAGTAGACGCCGTCATGAAGAGAACTACTCTGAGTGTTGAGGGAATGTATAATGATTCCCATGAAGGAAAGATAAAGAGATCGCTCGAGGCGCGAAATGGAGTTGAGAATGTTACTGTTAATATTCAACAGAGAACAGCCATCGTAGAGCATCATTCACAATCTGGGTCTGATTTTGGTATATTATACCATATAACACCATTAATCGTTTTGTTATTTAGGGTTTCATAATATGATTTGCATTTACATGCGAATGTTATGAAGACATAAAGGTTGTTTCGTGATGAATTTCTAACTATATTTGCTTGATATGTGTGCAGTTAAAGCGCTGGCAAAGATTCGTTTCACTGCTCAAGTCGTACAGACAACAGATTTATAGCAAATCAAGGAAAAACCCATCATGGGAGTCACAAACAGGCACATATTTACCACCATTGACAATTTCAAATAACCCAAATTTGCAAGTTCTGTTAGAAGAGAGACATATCTTGGCTTACTGTTTTAGTTTTCTTGGTTTCCATTCTTTGCATCGCATAAATAGTCTGCATTTGAGATTTCCTTCAATGATAATATCTCATGTGTGTTTGACTATACTGTATTGGTGGTCGAAACTCAAGTGACACATAAAAATATGTTGATTTTTTAAAATATTAATTTAAAATAAAAAAAATTATGTGTTATTAAGTTCGTTAGAATAAGTTTTTCATGATTATCTCTTAAAAGGGAGGTTTTCATTTCTTTTTCAATATGGTAAAATACATCTCAACTCATTAATAAGTTTAAAATTATTAAGATTAATTTATTTTTTGAGTAATAGTTATCTCCTTTACGTCTTATGTGATTTGACGTCTATATATCATTTATCAAGTTGAATTAATTTGAAATCAAAATATAAAAATATCACTATATGAATTGTATTTAATTTTTTTTTATGAAGTTAAAGCATAAAATTTATGGTTTAATTATTCACTACAAAAATGTGTCAAACTTGAATTTAAGAATAAAATTATTCATAATATCTATAAATAACCAAAAATGTGGTCAAAGATAAGAGCTTCTTGTAAAATAACTCAAGAAAGTTTTTGCTATTCCTCTAGAGAAAAATGCAAGGCAATAATATATATGATGAGATCTAGGTTTTTAAACCATGTGAATATATTCTTAATTATAGTGATAGTATTTTTATAACATGCATCAATATTGACAATTAGAACATGTAGAGTAGTGTAATTATTAATACATAATTGTAACTAATGTTTGGCATTTGGGTAACCCATGACATCTTGGCAGATTCACACGAAAATGTAAGAAAGACAAAAGATTATATTTCCACAAAGAATGTCATGATTTTATCACTAATGTATTTTGCATGTCTTTGCAAGAACATTTAAAGAGCTTAATAGAGATATATATATTATGTGAATCTAAAATAAATAAAAAACACAAGAGACACTATAGATCTTGAATTAATTTAAACATACTTGACTATTACAAACTCCATATGTCATTATATGAAGTTCTTTCTAGATGATTTTAAACCATTTTATATGTTTTCTAACAACCAACTGATCAATACTAATAGGTTAATATATATGATCCCAAAAATAAAAATGATATCCCCTACAACATATTAGTTTGATATGGACACACCTAAATCATGGAGAGGTCTTTGCAAGAAGAAACATTCCCTAGAATTATCATAAACCTTTTCCTTAACCCTCTCAAACAATGAATACTTCATTTTACTGTCTCAAAATTAAATATAAATAATTGTCTATAAAACAGTCAACCATCCTTTCATAAGAGTTGCATGTAGTTATTATTGTATATCTTGTACCAGATCATAAATTCCCTCAATCAAATTAAATCTCCCTCCAAGTAGAGAAATTCTCATTTAATTTAATTTTGTGAAGGAATACGAAACTAATAATTTTTAGTCATACACACAAGATCTTTATAGCATGAAACCCTATTGGTTCCTAAATCCATATAAATGTTGGAGTTGTAGCCCATGTGTCTAGGACTTTGGTTTCATTAATTGTGTATATTGTTAGTGTACAACACAATATATTACATTTATTTGTGGTTATACAATTCTCCATACAATTACCAATCATTGCATAGTTACAGTTGGAGTAAATGTATTCATTCTTGTATAAAATGATTCACTTGCATTCAATATATTATCAAGTATTTACCCCTTTATATGGTACGAGAGCTACTCCATATTTGAATCTGAAAGATGTAATATTGTGCTTGTAATAGTGATCTCTGTGTGAAATGGTTGAATCATGGTGACAACCCCTATCATTATTGGCTTTTCTTGGCAATGAAGATATTGGAAGGGCATCTAAATAATGAGATACTCATCCTTAGGAAGACATTGGGGAAACAATAGCTATTGAGGGAGGTTATATCATAAGTTTTAAGTTTGGTGAGGGCATGAAATTCTAAGCCTTCCACTTTTTTTTTTGATAGCTACACATAATACAAAAGGAACCCCCTAGCGCAATGTTGGATGCAAAATCACATGATAATCTAGGTGAATTCATCATTTATTTGAGTAGTTACGATATTACTAGAGAATAGTTCATTAAATGGTTGTACATTTGTAGTAAATGTTAGCACTTATTCATAACAAGAATAGATTAAATTGACTAGAGTGAGCAACATCACCATGTAGGTTTTGTCTTTCATTTACACATATGTAGATAGAGAAATGGTTGATATTTATTTGAAAAAGGTAAATAATTGTCAAATTCCAAAACAATAAAATATTTTAGGGCTATAAATATGAAGGCTAAGTGAATCTTGGAGAATTGTGAATAATGGTGCGATCAAAGTTCAAAAATGGCTAGTAAAATCTAAGGAATTCATTTTCCATTTAAATCTCACAAATTGATAGGACTTCACCAAAGAGGAAAATAAGAGTAGGCCTTATTGACATTATTGATAGCCTAGAGTTCAAGTTTTTCTTGATGAGTAATTTTTGGAATGATTGTGGTAATATATTTTGGAAAACTCTTATGTCACATGATAAATTGTTCATGGAATACAAGGTTGTCATGACCCATATGGTGAGAGAGGTCAAGAAGCTCAAATCCAAGCTTAACAATAAGGATATCTACAAGATGGTGAGTATTACAGAGAGTCTTCATGTGGTGATTATAAGTATGGTGTCCTAAACCAAGACCCCTCATGGTAATCACATATTGAAAACTATGTGGTCTCAACATTTTAGCAAAGACTTAAGGAGATAGTAAAACAAGCATGAAGTCAGAGATTGAGAAGATGAAGAAGTATTCCTTTCTTATTACAGTTTTAGGTCATTTTCAAGTGAAGAAGATGAAAGTTTTTATGCAAATGGATGTTCATCTTACATAAATCCAAGTGAATGGTGTAATAATTCCATAAAAATTAAACTACACATTAAATTTTATGAGGAATATCATTTTAGGAACTAAGCAAGTTCTATAGGGGGCTAATGGCATTGAAGTATGCAGGTTTTTCCACCATCTAAATTCAACTTCTCACTTTGATATGGTGCTAAATGCATAAGAAGCATTTTTCTTTCATTTTATATTTCCTTGTTCATGTTGATGGATTTCAAGAATATATATATATAGTGAAGTTTGATTCTTAGAGATAGGTAAGAGATTTGGTGTTGAAGCTCAATATGGATTGTTATCAAATGATTTTATAAGATTATGATCAATAATTATACCCTTTTGAGGGTCATTAGACAACTTGATGGTGCTTTATTATAGCTCAATATAGATAGTTGTTAAATAATTCAAGAATCTATGAGTCAGGAGTTCATGAAAATGGTAGTCCAAGAACTCACTAAATCAGCTGAAAGCTACACTCTTTTGAGGATCACAACATAGATTGATGGAGTTGCACCTAATTTAGGATTAGTTTCCTCAAAGAAATATCTTCTCATAAATTTGTATTTGTGTAATCAATAATTTTTTTATGTATGTCTTAAGGGGAGTCCCTTGGAAAGGTGAAATTTAATAGCCATTGATTCTTGGCCCATTGTTTCTAGTAAACCTCTTCCTTCTCAATAATTTTATGAAGATCACTTAACAAATTCATTTCCTTATCAATCAAATCCACTTGGGCACTCGCTTCCATATACTTTTCAACTTGTCTAAGCTAATATTTAGGGATTTTTTTTTAAATGTTACCAAAACAACTCCTACTCCATTCTTTCAAATTAAATTTGAGGGCTTTATGTTTGAATGCTAGATTAAACATAGTAGAACCACAACCCATAACCTTCCACCATGTAGAGAGAAGGTCTTTGAACTAGAGGTGATACATCCACATAAGCTCAAACTAGAAGGGGTGTTTAGCCTAAGGAGGAGGGGTATTCCATCATAAAAGCAATGGGTTATGATCCGACCCAATCCTTACAAGAGAAGACAAGAAGAGGGAAGCCATATCCCAATTGGAGGACACTAGATATCTATCGAGCCTTACTTGAATAATATTTTCTCCAACCCATTTATTAGACCAAGTGAAAGAACTTCCCTTGAGGTTTAGATCAGACAGGTAGCCATCATATAGGAAGGTGTTAAGGTCTAGCATACTATCTAATAAATCCATAATACCACCCAGCTTCTTAGAGGGAAAAGGGGGGTATTGAAGTCTCCCATCAACATCTAGTTACTATGCAAAAAGTTACTCCTTCATCCTAGTATATCAAGCCAAGTATTCCTCCTTAGAACCACATTATTAGGCACATAGACATTAGATAAAACCCAATCATAAAGATCAAAACATTGAGAGAAGCGAATATTAAAAAAAAAAAAATCCTTAGAAATTAGGTAACCCTTAAGGAAATCTTCCACATTTCAGTAAATTCAACCCACTAGAGGCCCTCCCAACTATGTGAACCTCCAAATGGGGCCATTGGGCCAAATAAAATTGCTAGATTTGTCAAACTCAATAGGAGTCATTTTAGTTTCTTGTAAAAGGAGAATATCATGCCTGAAATCTTTAATAGGATATTTGAAAATACGCTTCTTAGGAAGGCTACTGAGCCCTTGAATATTCCAGGAGAGGATCAACATTTCTTACTATGTTTGGAGCCAATCTACTCCAAAGTTGTCTGATTGTAGTTAGCAATATCTCTCACCATATTCTTCTATGTGGTGGTTTTAGTTGACTTTCTCTTGACCTTAGAATTGG
>VDFB02281492.1:884516182-884545202 GCA_007258455.2 Sequoia sempervirens | reverse complement strand
TAAACTATCCAACAACAAAGAAAGAAATGGCATGACAATCATATTCAAACTAAACAATTCTCTGTCGGTGATTGGGCGCTGCTCTATGACTCTAGATACAAAGAAAATCAAGGTAAACTAACCACACGATGGCTTGGTCCTTATGAAATAGACAATGTGTTTGATAGTGGCTCAGTGCAGTTGGCTACAATAGGTCCAGTTCGATTCAAGCTACTGGTTAATGGACACTGTCTTCAGTTGTATCATAAGCCAACATCCAAAGATGAATTTATGCAACAGTTTGTTTGAAATACGGCCACTGATCTTCCTACAGTGAAAGGCTTTGGTCTTTCTCCTACAACATCCCTTTAAATTCCATGTTGCATGCCCATAATAAAGGTTTCCTTTTAAAGGAAGCCACGTTCTCCATTTTCCATCCATCACCACCATTCATTCTCTTTTCTTCCACGTCATCCATCCTGTCGTACCGCCCTGATTCATGGTTTCTATTCCAGCCATCATTTCATGGTGCGGTATGATCTTTCCTAGTATGAATGAGCATTAATTAAAAGGTACGCGATATCTTTTGTTATCACATTATTTATTTAATTCATTAATTCAACAACTGCTATGTACATATTAGTCTTTATCGCCCATTCTTCACCTATCCTTTCACCCATGTGTGGACACATGTCAACTTTTAAGTAGGGGGCAGGATAATCCATTTCAAACCTTTTCTTATGTCACTGTCACAACTAATAAGATATTATTATTCTTCTTGTACTTTCCAAATATGGCTGCATGTTTTATCTAAACAACATTAACTGCTTGATATGAGTAGTTCCTAAAATCATTACATGCAATTATCTTTCGAGTCATTCTTGGAAAAAAAGAGAAAGTGACGACAGGACAGAAAGTCTAAGCAAAAAGAAGTAGAGCAGAAGAATTTTCTTTTGAATTTTTAGAAAACGTTTGAGTTTTTGGAATCTCAGCAAAGGTAATTTATGAATATGGGTGGTCAATTGACAAGACATGAGCCTGTAGCTCATGAGATTTTAACACAAAATCCTCAAACAATGCAGGAATTCAGTAATTGTGGTTGGCTAAACTATTTTCTGAGGTTAGATTCTTTCAATGAGGAAGCTGCTGGTAAATTTTTAAGAACTTTTTCAAAAGGGGAAGCTTTAGTATGGGGTTTGATAGTGACTGTAATAGAAGAACGAATTGCTGAAGTAACTGGGCTTCCTGCAGCAGGACAAAATTTCTCTTCAGATGTTGTTTCTGCTAGGGCAGAGTTTACAGTACCAACTGATGGACCCTTAGAGGTCTCTAAACAAGGATGCAAATGAGTGTCGTTGCCCTTCCCATATTCAGAATATGCTGCATTTATAATTAGGTACTTAACCTGTGAGGGACACTTCTCCTATTTACATTCTTACCATTTTAAGTTATTGAGCCATATGAGGCATGGGTTAGTTGTTAATGTCCTAATTTTTTTGTTAAATCTTTTAAAACAAAGTGCCCATGAAACCCAGAGGGGAAGGGACAACTCTATTTCCCATCATGCCCTCATTAAACTATTGATTGAGCATTCCCTGAGGGATGTATCGCCCCTTTCTTGGCAAGAATTTGTTGCCCAAAAGGGCTTACAACTTCTAAAACCTCCTAGAGCAATCCCTGCAACACCTACCCCTACAACATCTATTCCTATGGCCTCCACACCAGAACCCTCTATCAGAGTACAAACCAGGTCTACTAGTAGAAGAGAAAAAGGAAAAATGAAGGTAGGAGAGTCATCTAGGGTAGAACAAACCCCAGAGTCTAACCTTCAAAGACAATAGTGTCTCTTTCCTGCAACACCTCCTCCTGTAGCAGTTCCTCCTACAACAACACCTGTTGCCACTGTAGTTTCACTAACATCCTCTTCTATTGATTCTAAACCCTCTAGGTAAGTCAAGAAGAGGAAAGCCACGAGAGTTCCTCCTGCAGCTGCCACATTGCCAAAAAGAGTTTCAACAAGGAAACAATGTAAAGTCACCTCAATGTCTGCTGAAACTGAAGTTATAATAATTTTAGAGGAGTCTGAAGAATACAGCCATGATGATTCTCAGAAAGTACCTGAGAATGTTTCACATAGCCCACCTATTGTTCCCGAGGAAATGAAAAATGAACCAATGGAAGTTGACAAAGCACAATATGATAGTAATGAAAGGGGAATGCCAAGTCTTGATGAGTTAGCTAAGGAAACTAGGAAAATTTCAGAGGAAGTACAATCTCCTCCTGCAGTTGAATAGGAATTCATCCTGCAGCAAGAGGAAGAGCAACCTGAACAAATGGAAGTGTCGAATGAACCTTCATTGCCCCCTGCAACTTTTCAAGCCATGGTTGTCTATAAAAAGATATTTTTGATTGAATTTTTGGAATACCTTAGGACCACATGGAGATCGGTCACATTTCAAACCTTGAGTTTCTGCCACTTAGCCAAGACTGAAATTCAACAAAGTTTTTGGGAGGAAGAGAAGAAGAAATTGAAAAGAGAAATTGAAAGATAGAAACAAGAAATCCAAGAGATGAAAAAGAAAATGGATGAAATGATGAAAATAATTGGTAAGATTGTGGAGTGTAGACCACCGCCTAGAGTCTATGCCATGTGCCTAAAGGAACAATTTCTTTGGTTTCAATTAATGAGAATTTCAAGGAATTTAGATCCTGTTATTCATACAACCAAAGAATTTTATGATGCATACCAAGTGGCTCCTAATTGGCTAAAGAATTCTTTATGTGAATTTTATTTGCATGGATTGATAATTCCCTCTGAAACAGAGTGGAATCCACTTCTTTATATTGGTGATATTCATTGAGGTCACTTATGTCATGGGCAGCCAATGGGACCAATTATGGCAGACAATTGGAAGCCTATGAAGAAGTTGAAAGGGATGAGCCTATACCACTGCGATCAGAAAGCACAGATCCCTACACAATGCTGAAAACTTGGCTCATTGTTGCATATGGGTTCAACAATCAAGCAAAAAGAGTAAAAATATTTGATATCATAAAGCAAGTGTATGAGGAATTCAAAATCCAACCGTATCTATTTTGGAAGCTTTCCTCTTCCAAAATTGAAAAGAGATGGGAGAAATTGAGTGTTGGGCTTAGGAAATCTGAGCCATGTAGCCCCTTGAATTTTGAAGCAGCCCTTGGCAGGATAGAAAAGTACATACAGCTTAGTCTTCAGAAGAGGTTTGAGTTATGGTTGCCAATAACATTTCGACCTCTAGTTTTAATGTGGCCACTTTATCCCTATCGAGCTACAAATGTTAATAAGGAAACTGATGCAGAGATAGGAGGATTCAAAAAACACATCTCACAAACCTTCAACAATAATCCAAAACAATATTTATATAACACATGTTATTAGGCATTGTATATCACATTGAAAACATAACTATGGCAGCCCACAATTTATTGCCATGAATAGTCATTAATAACTTCTAAAAAACGAATAACAAAGCCAATCCCTCTGGTGAGATTGAAGAAAACATAGTTATATACTCTTCCTCAAATTCTTATGAAGATCCAACGGTGGAAATGAAAGTTATTATATTTTTCCCAAAACTGCAAACCCTAGACCTGCCCTCACAAAAATGTTCATAACTTATTCAATTATTAATTAATTTTGATGAGAGTTGAAGAAAATGAAATTAGATTCAAATGGAAACAAAATCCAATTGATTTTAGATCCAAAGTATAGACTTTATATTCCGTACCATCACACTTCTTTAGATTGTAAATTCTGCACAATATTGTTAGAATAGGCAGTCTCACCAAAATAATCATATCTTCCACAAAACTCGATGAAATTCAATGAGACAAAAAGAATTGGAAACTAGAAATAGATATATTTCCATCCATATATGATAATATATCATTTGAGTCCATTCTAGGCCGTACAAATCACAACTTCAATCTGGTAACAATGTAAAAATCAGAAAATGCATACCAAACTTGAGGTTGCCATTCATTTAACTTCAAAAATAATGTCTCCAACCCCCAATTAGAATTTTGGAGGGTTTATTTATACATTTTCAACCCAAACCAACTATTTTCAACCACCTTTTGATTAGTGTGTTGACAAAACACCTTAATGACATTTCATCTACATAATTTTGCACTTTTGACAATTTCTACAATATATGAGAAATGAACATCCTAGGACCTATAACACCACAAAGGTAGCCTCTTGCGCATTATTAAAATATCAAAACATAAAAATGGAACAAATGAATCAATATGGATTCATGGAGGCATGTGATCAAATAGGTGCTCTTGCACCAGAAACAAAAAACCCTCATATATGAAAGATGGCAAATTTCAGAGGTTTCTATTATAAATTTGGGACTCAGGCTAAAACATACTTTCCTATGGATTTCAGTGGAAACAACCAAGAAACTTAATGCTAGTGGACCATCATTAGGTTAAGAAGGCATGATGAGCCCGTGGATATGCTCATAGTTTGAGTATCATGATGTGTATTTTTAATATCTCTACTTTTACCCTAATGGATGTTTTAACTCTTTGATTAGAGACTTTTTATCTAAAAATGGGTAGTATCTTGTAGCAATACATTCCTACATTCCTGCAGCCTAATATCTCCATGTGTCTTATTAATTACCCTGTTTGACTTCCCGAATGACTGATATAATGCATATGGTTTTTGAATAATGGGATATATTTAATATGTGATTAATGAATGTATCGTGTTGTTTTCCATGAATGATTTCTTTCACCTCTGTCACCTTGTGCATCACAGGTTGTTGAAGGGAGCATGAACGAGTCAAGCACAACAGACTTTAGCCTTGCAGTAAAGTCCATTTGCAGCACGGTGTCGAGGAAGTTGTTCCAGTGAAGACTCTCTATTCAGGTCGTTGGGAAGAAACTTAATGATCATTAATATGGAAAGAGTGGAATGCTAAATTCTCTGGATCGTGTTGAACAAATATTTTTTCATTTATGAGAAGTCTGTTTCTCGGTTTCAAGATTCATTTATGTCCATGTCTTTCTCTGTTTGAGTTAGGTAGCTAGTTGCTTTTCTAGTTTAAATAAGTGTTCCTCCTGCACGAGTGAGCAAGCATAACATGTAAAAGTTAGTATGATAATGAGAAGCAGAATATGTAAGAGTTAGTATTATGATAAGAGATAGAGTTTTGTGTTACTAGTTTTCATATGAGCAGAATAATGTATATCATTCCGAGTTTATGAATAAAAGCTGATGAAGTTTTGATTTCAATTCTTGCATAATTAGTTTATGCTTGCTAAGGGGGGCCACTTAGTAAGTATCTGTAGTTGGTTAGTTAGTTGTTTATTTTTTGTTGATCATAAGTTAGATTTCATTCTAGAAAGTTTCAGTGCAAATTTAGTCTTGTATTATTCCTGCAGCATCGGGAATCCATCCCTGTGTTTGTTCCTGCAACATAAGGCCAGTTCATAGTTTTTTTCTCAATTATAGTTGTTATGGTTTCTGCTTTGATTAATTTTAGAAGGCTTCTCATTGCATTCCTATAGCATAAGTAGAATTCCTTTCACGCATTTATTTCTAGTAAATCGTGACTAAAACTGGTTCTAGTGCACATACAGTGTCGCTCCATTTCAAGTATAAGTTCCCTTTTTTGACAAAGTAAATGAATGACCATAAGAAGATTTTAGTCGCCTGCTGGAATGTCCAATTCCCAGGTTAGGATTTTCTGTGACTTTTATATCCTTTTGTGGGCGCGACCACAACCTACAAATTTGTATTCAATTATGTGCAAGATATTTGAGAGGGGGACTAAAATGTTGAGGATCGCCTTTAGGAGTATATTGTGTGAGGGTTAAATTTTTAAATTCCCTCATGCATTGGTGAGATGCCTCTTTTTATAGTTCACAATATTGAGTGCATGATTAATACATGATGCCCAGAATGAAGATCCATTTGATATATATTTTTGAATGCTAATATAGATCTACAATATATTTTTACTGATCACATTCACTTATTTTATATCAATATAGTCTTATAGGGAATGTCTTTAATTATTATATGCATCTTATCAATTTGAGTAGAATTGAGAGACCTAGTTATTACAATGTAATAAGGAAAAAAAGTAATCTAGTGAAGGAAAAGGCCAAGGATAGGTCAATAATAACCTAGAAAACATGCTAGGAGAATGTAAACTGGAGTAAGGCTAAAACATAATGTGAAATCAAAAGGATATGGAATTATTTACATTAAAATTTACCCCCACTTTAGTGGGATGATGAAATTAAGTGATAATTTGAATACTAAAGTATAGAAGTGAAATAATTGAAAGCAAATATCATCAAAAGGGTACTAAGAAAAGGCATATTTATTTGGAATGTAAAATGATGATAAAGTTTTAGCAACTAGAAATGGTGTTGGTGATAAAATAACACCTAGCACTTGAATAGTGGAAAGTAAGTAAAGATAACCAAATTCCAAAAATATTATATTTAATGAAAGGAAAAATAGATTATTCATAAAATTGATGGACATGAGAAATATTAACCAACTGCATAATGGTAACTTTGTAAAGAAGCAAGGTGTTCAATAACAATTTCATATGATAATCTATGATAAGCAAGTGGGTGAGGACAAGTTTCCTACCATGGCTTGAAATTGGTCCACATCCAAATTAGTGGATACAGTTGCTTCAAAGAGGGCTTTTTCAAGAATTTCCTTATGCGCTGGGGAAATTTTTAAGAGTTCAAAGATAGAGATTTGAGCAGGAGTTTTCCGAAGTTGGTTGACCAAATCATATGAATGTTGAGGTGGAGGTTCAGTGGATTTCGAAGAGGTTCCCTTTAAGACAACCTTAGCTTGCGCCCTCGTTGTTGCATTAACTTCTCTATATTTTGTCTTCTTGTTGACTTTGATGACATTTACCCGCTCATCGTCTGTGTAGAGATGGTTGATTATATGATCATCATTGACATGATTCACATTTTTTTTAGAAGACTCACCCTTTTGATAGTTGGGCAAAGGGTTGTGAAATGCTTGGTGGTCTGCATTTGATTGTTGATGTCCTTCTACTGTAATGATGTCATTGTCAATTAAGTCTTGAATGGTATTCTTCAATGCTTGACAATTATTTGTGTGATGACCTTTACAGTAATGATAATGATAATTGCAATAGTATGCCTCATTCCATGATGGAGGTTTTACACTGGGTTCATAGTTTCGTTGAGGCGACAGAGTAATGACATTTTTGGCCATCAACTCTTTGAACGCGGATTCCAAAGATTGACCCAATGAAGTGTAAGTTCTTCTATTCGAGAAGAATGAAAATCGTTGTGGAGTTGTATTCGAGGTATTCCCTAAGGAGTTGTTATTATTGTTTTTGAAAAGGAAAAAATAGGTTTTACAGGGACTGAAACCGAGAGTTTAAACAACAAAAGATAACAAAATAAGTCCAAACAAACAAACGACTGTCCCAAAAAAGAAACGACAGCACAAAGAGACAACAGGGCCCAAAAAAGGACTACCCAAAAAACCAGAAACAAACACCACCGCACTACTCCATGGTGTTCAATAATTCCTCAGCCTCCTTTTCAACACCGTTCATATCCTGTAACCCCTACTTGAGGATTTGGGCTATATGTGACGAAGTCGGGGTCTTCCTCTTAGTGTTAGCCTGAGTACGAGTCAAAATCCCTTCACCAGCAGATCTGCAACCTCCTCTGTCTGCATCCAAATCCACGACCAACGAACCCTTTTGGTTTTTTTCAAGCTTTTCCACCATTGCATTGATGATAATGGTGTTATGCCTGTCAATTTTGTGATTGTTCGCCATAATGGCCCTAATATTTTGGCCTATCTTGGACATACTGTACTCGATACTAATCAATCTTTCCTCATGTGATTACTGTCTTTTCCTTGGTAAGGGATTTTCCTATCCTTCATTCTCTCTACGACTCCAGCTAATCTTCTACTCCAAATCCATGACTCTGTTGCTAAGATCAATATTACGGCCTTTCAAATCACAGACTTCCTTCTGGGTCCACTTGAGAACAGTGAAAAGGCCATCCATACCTTTTTTGCCACACTTACAATATCCTCAGGCTTGAGCTTATTCAGGGCCGAGTTAATTTCATCCTGAATAGGGGAGTCATAAGGGCCATTCCCAAATCTTCTAGACGTAGGGGCACTAGGGGCTGATTCCTTACTAACCATGGGTTTATCATAAATAATTTCCATTGAATTCCCAAAATATGAAACAAGTTTCGTAACAGAGGTACCTTTAAAACCAGAGAACAAACCCAGAGTAGGGCATCTAGGAGATGGCTGGGGATTAAGACATGGCGGAGAGGCAAAACCCAGGCTAGGGAACTCATGTAGAGGCTACAACTTAGGACATGACGGCAGAGCAGAATCCTTAAGGGCTTTCCGACAAGACGGGGACTGGGGAACGATGGTTTTAGGACCAAAAAGAAGCACAAGCGGGGGCCCGGGTCGCTCTCCTACTACTTTGTCTCCTCATCATCCAAATTAAAGAGTTGTTATTGTTATTGGTTCCTCGGTAACCTTGATTTTTGGTAGTCCCTTGATTGGGAGTAGAGTTTTGATTCACATTGTTTCTCAAAGGAGGATTGTTTCCTTGATTTGCTATCAAGTTGACATTGTTGTTGCACTGAGTATCTGGAATACCAAGGACAAATGGCTTGGTCGAGACCTGATTTGCATCAACAACACCATCATTCACCATATTTTTGTTGCGAGTCAAAAATTTAGACTTGTCCTGATTATTGTGATGATTGTATGAGCTAGGATTGTCTTTGTCAAGTTCTATTGTTCCTCTTTTGACCAATGCACCTTCAATGGTTATAGCATCTTTGATTAGTTTCTCAAAAGAGGTAGGACAATGTAAATTTAAATGATAGCTCATCTCTGAATTCAAGTTGTTTATGAAGGTAACCATCTTTTCCTTTTCAGGAACAGGACGTGGATATCTGGTGAACATTCTTCTCCATCTCTGAAGAAAAGTAATGAAAGATTCACCAGGTTTTTGTGCAACTTTGCAGAGATCTATCATGGCGATCTGGTGTTGTATGTTGTAGGCATATTGTGATATAAACATATTGATTAATTCTTCAAATGTTCTGACAGGAGGTGTAATCTTTGATAGCCATTCCATAGAGTGAGCTCCAAGACTCCTAGGAAACAACCGCATCAAGTAAGTGTCTTCGTGAGCGAATTCTAATGTCATGTTTCAGAAATCTCTAACATGATCGATTGGATCCAATTTCCCATTATAGCGATCAAATTTTGGCATTTCACAATGTTTGGGAAATGGAATCATGTTGAGACTTCGATCGAAAGGATAAGGACAAATGTCCTCAAGAGTATATTTCTTTGTGGTGGTTCCCCCTTGTAACTCTTTAACTTGTCCTTGAAGTGCTTTGATTTGTTGAGTCAAAGCACTAAGATCAGATGGGGGTTTTTCTTTAGGTTTGTTCTTCAAAATCTCAGTATTAAAGTCATGTGGCAATTTAGCTCCTTGGTCAGCTAGATAGAGGAAATATTTTTCTTTATCGCATTGCAAGATCTTTTCTATGGCCTTGTAAAATTTGGGATCTTGCTCAGCTTCTCTAAGGTGGCGTTCATCCTCATGTTCATCATCACTATCGATAGGAGTATTGTTTATGGCTTTGTACTTGTGGAAGGGATTTTCTTCTCTGTTATCCATGTCGTTGTTGAAAAGTGGATTACGACTCATACTGTAGAGAGGATTACTAGTTTCACCTTCTTCTTGAGTGTTTTGAGTATGACCTTGTTGGATTTCCTCCCTTGATTTGATGTATTGAGATATTGTGAAGATAGGCATGTGATTTTGAAGAAATCTTCTAAACTTAGATCACAGTTTTGATGAGTGCGACAATGATGATATTTTGATCTGATAAGATGGGAATCTTATGATATGATCAAAGATGTTTCCTAATTCTTCATTATGGCTTCTGATGATGAAGGATGTCAGAATCCTATTGGGGAAGTAGAATCAATAATCAGAAAGTTTGTTTTGGAAGATGCACTCTTAAAGATTTGATCTTTATTTTTGAAGGAAGAATTCAAGATCACTGGAGGATTTGACTAGGATGTGAGGGATACTCAATAGAAGGTTGTGGTATATTGTCAAACTCAAGAGGTTGATTAAGATTATGCTGTTGAGATAGAGCTAATCTTTGATAATAAGCTCGAGAATCCAAGGGATCTACAGCATACTCGTCAGTGAACCCCCTAACGAAGTCTTGGTATCTATGAAGAAATCCACGGAAATGAAGCAAGACGTGGCGACTTTTGTACAAAAATTTTCTTCTTTGCAATGACTTCTTGTACCCCAATTGTTTCTTGGGTTTCTTGATTCTAGTGGAAATTGATTTCTTGACAAACTTTGTTGATTTCCACTTCCTAAGCATGAGGACAAATATTAAGAACATTACTAGACCAAAGATGTGAATGGATTTTGAAAGGTTTCAATTGTTGTTCTTCATGTTCATTTCGGATGATCTTTTATCTGAGTTAATGTAATGGAAGACACAACAAACATTCTGAAAAATAGTTGTTTTTAAAACCCTATACTAACATCAAGTGTTTGATCGAGAAAATGTTTTTCAGCAAGTGTTTTCACAGGTTTAGCACATGAAAGACAATTCAAGCAGACTCACTCTTAGTACTCAAGTAGGTCATACTAGTAATCAACATCCCACATCTTAGAACTGTGTCGACTCACACAGCTGTGTCACCCCCGAAAGGGCGCCCGTGTTTTTGTATTTTCTAGGTGCGTACTCAGAGTGACGGAAGTGGATACCGGATCCCCTGAGCAAACAATCCTTGGCAGTTCTATGGTGAGTGTCTTGAGGGCAGATTCTTCCCTCCCCTTGCACTGTGATTATTAGTATGTTCGGAAATTGACTTCGGCTGGCTACTACACTAGGTTCGTAGTAAGGATTTCCATTTGGTGCAGCAATAATAAACTCCCTCAAGAGACCTCCCAACCTTTAGAACAAAGGCTTTGGGGATGGTTATCTTGCACACTCCTGGTAAAAGAGGGTTTCCCCATATTTACTTTAAATTTTATAGTGGGGTGGAATAGCCTGGCTTTGGCTTGAACCCACTTGAGTCGTTCCCGTAGGGTGAGTATTTTTTCCCACTACGGCAGGCTCTCTAAAGGATGTAATCAAACTAGTAAATTTGCATGAAATTGAAAAGGAAAGTCTGGTATTTTGATCACCCAGTTAAGGGGAGACCATAGACCTATTGCCACAGACAAAGCAAACAAATGTTCTTTTTAAATTCCAAATCACAATGATCTAATTTAAGTGAAGATATTGCTTCACAAAAACAAATTGTTCAATTTTAACTGCAAAAATCATTGTATGGTGTCTATCCTAGATTGCTTCATTTTAAGTTCCATGCCTATCCTAGGATTGATCAGTTTTTATCCAGACGTGACTATCCTAGGATTGCTTCTTTTTAACCAGAGAAAATTTTGTCTGTGGAAGGCGTCAGACTCAGAATTCTATTTTTTTTGTGTTACAACCAGATGCATAGAAACATACCTTAAATGCATAGAAACATAAATTATAAGTGCTAAAACAGACCTTAGATGCGCTCAAACAGACCTTAAATGCGCTGAAACAGAATTTATAAGCGCTAAAATAGACCTTAGATGCGCCACAAAAATTTCCTAAATGCGCCAAAACAATCCTTAAAAGCGCTAAAAGAACATAGAGCTATAGACAAATGGACTTGAGATGCGCAAAAACAGACAACTAATGCACTCAATCATACCTTAAAAGTGCTAAAACAGTCATTAAATGTGCCATTTTAATAAACACAAATTTAACTCTGAGATGAAATGGACTAAATGCGCTATTCTGTCCCTCATATGCGCTAAAAGAACTCTCAGAAGCGCCGAAATAGTCCCCAAATGTGCTAGACTACCTGCGAAAATAGAAAGAAATCACAGTCCCAGAAGCGCCGTAGAAAGTCTTGGATGTGCTAAAACGTAGAATTTTTCTGAATGCCGAACTCAAAACGCGGAAACCTACCAGAAAACTCTACAAGAAAATATTAAAATTGGGGCATAGGCCCCACGATGGGCGCCATTTTATGTGTGTATGAAAATATGTGATCAATCTAAATCAATTTAACAACACAATGAATAAAACATTAAATCAAAGAAACTGAAAGAAAAACAGAAATAAGCAAACTGTTTTATGGCAGTCTCTCCAAAGTCGTCTTATTGCTCTCTATCTCCAGTGTTTTGTCTTTGCTCAAGTTGCTCTCAGATTTAGAATGCCAAGCTTAACGAAGTAGGCTACTGAAGAATGAGATTAAAAATGCATACTATGCTAAATGCAAGATTATGCTATGATGAGAATATTGTTGAAATGCTAAAAATGCAAGAATGCAAGCGTATGTTGTGTTCGTCCTGTGTTGTAACCAATGCTTGGATTTGCACGTGCATTTATAGTCTTTCGAAGAATTCGATTGGCTAGGTTAGTCAACGGCTGTGATAATTCCTGACAGATCAAACGGTTGAAGATAGATGAGATTGAAGAGAAAATAGAAGAAAATGAATAAAACAAGATTTTTCCATTTTAATGGAAGAGATAAGATGAGATGATTTAAAAATCATCTTTTTAGAAGAAAAATGGAAAGATTATGATAAGATAAATAATGAATTATCTAATTCAATTATTTATTTATGAGTGCATGTTGATTTTTCTTAACTAAATAAGTATTTATTTAAGATTTTAAGGAAATCAGAAGATTTCATAATTAAACAGAATATCTAATTATGATTTGAAGAAAGCAGAAGATCTTTAATTAAATAAAATATTTAATTAAATTTGCAAGAATGACATTAATTAAATAAAAGTATTTAATTAATTAGAGGAAAGTTTTAAAATAGAAATAAAAGAGATATTTAAATTTAATTAAAAGATTTAATTAAATTCAAAAGATGATAATTAACTTTAAATAAATAATATACATATTTAATTTAATCAAGTAGATATGTGAATAATTAAATGTAAAATAGATTTATTTAATTATGGTGGTAGAATAAAATGAATGAATGCTATAATTAAATTAATTAAATTTAATTACATGTAGAAGACTTTAGAGGAATTAATTAGTAAATAATAAATATTTAATTAAATGTCAGAATAATTAAATATGACCAATTTTATGCATAAAACTAATGAAATGTATTGATTATTAAGAGGAAACTATCAAAATGCATGTTGATTGAAAACACATTATGTAATGCAAAAACACCTAGAAATGAATGCAAATTGCAATAGAACTTGATGAAACTGAAAGTGTGCACCCAAAATATGGATGGAGATTGGAAATGGCTTCTGGAATGCAGCTAATGTTGAATTTTAGGCCTGGTGGGACTCATTCACAATTCTGGGTGAATCAATCCCAATTCTGCATAACTATTCTGGAACCTATTTTGGACAAAAGGGTATCTAAAAATGCAGAAAACCAAAAACTGACCTTGGAGTGGGACTCATTCTCCACCCATGGTGAATGAGTCCACTTTTGAATTTTTGATTATTCAAAGGTGGAATCCAGAACTCTCAGTCTGCACTTTGATTCTTTATAGGTGTTCGCTTCTGAAACTCTAATTTTCGGGTCTGAAATTGAGTTTTTGTTGATATTTTGACTTGATCAATGAGGAGAAGACTTAAAAAAAATTGCAATGCAATCTTCAATGATTTGTAAGCTTCCAAGAGACTTAAATCTACAAACACACAAGACAAGAAGGAGAAATGTTGAATGTTAGGGCATGGGGGTTTGCCTTGGTCAAACCCCTTTTAGGTAATTAAACCAAAATGATGAAAGAATGGAATGAAACATGAAATAATGGAATTGATTACCTTTCCATGATGTTTGATCTTGAAGTTCTATAGTAAAACATGAAGAATCTGCCCTTGAATTTTTTAAAATTGATGTCTTAATGCCTTGAAATGGTGAAGTACTAACTTGCTTGACTTGAGATGGAAGAATGATGAATAATAGTTGTGAATTAGGGTTTAGAGAGCCGATTTTATAGGCATTTCACCCTATTAGCCTGAAAATTGGATCCCTAAGGCCAACATGTGAAAATAATAAACTTAAATTTCAATTTTTTCCACTCAAAGGTCAAAAATAAGCCAAATGGGACTCATTCGCCACCCATGGTGAATGGGTCCCACCTAGATGGGACTAATTCACCATGGATGGAGGATGGGTCCCACAGGGGCCATTTTGATAACTAGGATGCCAAGAGATAAGGAAATAAGGTTTAAATTGCAACTTTATCGGGTATTTGATCAATTTAAGCCTCATAATGCACAATATGGGTTAATAGGGGCCTATTAGAGATGATGTAAATGTCAAATAGGACTTGGGACATAGAATCCAATGTAAAAGTGTGATTAAATACACTTTACAACACTAAAATGAGGTCCACATAGCCTAGGAAGGCACAAGAACTAATGTGAATGTGCAAGACACATTACAACACTAGTTTAACATTAAGTTTAGATCACAAGCCTTCTAAATTGATGTGATAATGCTATTTAAACATATTTTATAATGTTGAATTGGGGAGAAATGGGTTCATCAAGTCTAGAAAAGCGAGAAAGTCCATTACAAGACTTTACAACACCTTTACAAGACATTGTTAAAATCATGTTATTCAATTTGCAAAGGTCCAAGACCTAGTGTGGATGCATAAAATGCCTCACAACACCTGAATCAAGGCCTCATTAAGTCCAATTTATCATGAATTATTCTCATGTCAAGCAAGTTTCCTTTTTTCTATGGTACAAACTGAAAATAGAGTGCCTCAAATGGGAGATGATGATCTTTGCCTTGAACGATGCAATGTATTTATCATTTCATCCATCAAATATGGTGTTAGAGAAAATGGTTCTCTCATAAGGAGCAACAAGTTGTTTTATGTTAAAATCACTCATAATCTACATAGATCTATTTTGATAAAAAGTGCATTAACATTGATTGATTTATTCATCATTGTGCAAGCGCATTTATACAAGGGACAATCAGTTGGAATGAGTGATTGCACGGTTGGAATGAGGCAGTTGCAAAACTATTCAAAATTGTTCAACACCCACAACCCCATACAATGTAAAACAACCATAATAATAATAATGCTAACATTCCCCCCTTATTATATTGTTTCTACAAATGTATCCCAAAAACCATACAATTCACCTTGTTAAGGGACCCCCCCTTAAGGATTACATAACAAAACTTGTTGATTAAAAAATATGTATACATTTTTTAGAATATTTTCCTTTTGAAGAAACAAATCCTGAATATGACCCTATTACACTTTGTCAATCTAATTTCTTGGACAAGTCTTTGGAAGCCTCATCAGTAATAACAAAGATGGCCCCGAAAGTCCAAGCATAACTGTTTGAAGATCTATTGGAAACAGTAATAAACTCATCTACAAGATACGCCATTTTACAACTAATAAGTAATATATGCAAATAACCAATAATCCTCATATGGTTCAAACAAATTAATGGTTGTCTCACTCTTGATTGGATCATTTGGTGGGTCCACATCTTCCTGAACTTTGGATTTAGTTTGAGTCCACATTTAATGTTATGCTCCCTAAATTTCTTAGAGACATTTTATTGTTAATGCATTACTTGTGTTCCCTTTCACACTCATATATGATCACCTTATATCTCCAATTAGTAAAAACTCATACTTTTTTTCTATAAAATGAAACTAACGTTTCACACTTTTGATTCATATTCTTATACTTAACCAAAACACATCTTGTACATGTTCTTGGAAATATATTTTCATAAATATCCAAACTCTAACCAACTAGACTACTCCACTTTCTCTTTTATGTGACTATGAAAAATAAAACCACAATATATCACATGCCAAAAAAATTTCAAAGTCTTTGAATCACCACTTTTTCCTATTCTCATAGCAATTGAAGAGATGAAAAACTTTTAAATTGAGATCAAACACCTTATGTATCCATTCTTCTTACTGAATTTCCATATCATCTTCACGCCTTCTGCCAATTGCTTATCTTGTTGAAAAATAGTGAAAGACTTACAGTGAGAATGTCGACCCAACCATGATTCCACTACGCCACTCTCCAGTGTCAATAAAGAAACCCTTATCTTGCTAGGCACATTGAATAAGGGCCCTCGAGATGACACACTGCACTAGCTCATTAACATATTTGAGTGATCGGACAATGAGAATAGGAAATCGAGCCTTAAACTGGCTCTTTTATTGTTGTACCTTTATTCAAACCTTCACGTCCAGCAATGAAATGGCATAATGTCTACAAACTGTGACGCCTTTCTCATAGCCTTTTCTCACAGCAGCAGATCGACCTTTACTTCCACAGACAATTGCATTAATCTTTAATTTTTCAAACAATCGATCCGTAATCGAATCCCATTGCAACCCAGATCACATCACCAGGTTTTCTACACCATGCATCACATATTGCTCTGCATACTTCAACGTGAAGGTGCAGGGTTTCTAACCTTCACTGATAACATATGTTGATGCATAAACATTGATTGATTTATTCATCATTATGCAAGCGCATTTATACTGAGAAAGAATTAGTTGGAAAGAGCAGTTGCATGGTTGGAATGAGGTAGCTGCAGAATTGTTCAAAACTGCTCAAACACCCGTAGCCCCATACAATCTAATACAACCATAATAATAATAATGCTAACAATCTATTGGCTAGAAATCTATGTTATGTAAGGTTTCCATTTAATATGATATGTTTCACAAGGCTAACAAGATGCATTATGCTAGTTTACTCATGAAACACATGGTTCTACTGGCAAGTAGGTTGTGTTATGCTAGGTGGCCATGAAAAAATGCTCAAGTACATGAATCAACAAGTTGTGGTATGCCAAATCCAGGCACTATTTTTCCAATCATGCCTCAACAAGCACACAAAATTTTAACATCATGGGGGACCATTTAACATCATAGGGGATGAATCACCTCATAGGGTGTACAATTTTCTTAAATTCATTGAGGATGAATCACCTCAAGGGGGAGTACAAAATTTTTATGTCATGGGGATGAATCACCTCATAGAGTGTATAAAATTTTAATGTCGCGAAAGATGAATCACCTAATGGGGTGTATAAAATTTTAACATCACGAGGGATGAATCACCTCTTGGGGTGTATAAAATTTTAAAGTTACGAGGGAGGAATCATAAAGCCACACCTCAAGGGGTGTTATAAGTATCACCACCATGAAGGGTGCACATGAACAATTTGACAAACCACACCTTAGGGGAATTTCATAATTCTCAATCTTTGTACCAAACTTCCCTCAAGATAAATAGATCAGGAATCAATAAAATAGATTAGTGTGAATTTAGGACAAAGTTTGGTGTATCATTTTAATTTATGAAAGGAGAAAGAAAAAAATGCATAGTAGGACCAAAAAATAAAACAAAAAAATATTTTTGAAAGATGACATGATTTTACTATACGATTATAAATTGAAGAAACAAGGAAAAATAAAAGTAGATGGCTAGGTTCCTATTGCATTGATAATATATTAAGATACATGGAGGTCAAGTTAAGAAAATTGAATAGTATAGACCTGCATTTCTATGTCAACGAGGTTAGATTAAAACATTATCATAAAAACCCAAAATGATCACAAATATTGAATGATATTTGTAACACTAGTGTATTATAGTATATATTAGCACTTAACACCAATGACGTACTGTAAAAAAATGAATGGATAAACAAAATGTGAGAAGATGAGTCAACTGTTATAGAATTTAATGAATACCATCATTGAGGCCTATAAATTCATGATTTTGCCACCACAAAACTCACTTTTCCTCTACAAGGCCCCCCCATGAAATCATATGCTCAATTTCCAAAACCCTAGCAAGAAAAGCTTCTCTCTTGCATTTCATCCATCTCACAAAAATGGTTGCACTAACTCTTGTTGATATCTCATAGAAGCATCATCCTAAATACAAGAAGTTCCTACACAAATTGATGGAGATAGATCTCAATGGTGCATTCTCTAAGCTTGTAGCAGGTGTAATCTATATAGAAGATTTCCATAAATACATCCATGCCCCACTATCTAAGATAAATAACACAACATATTTACCCTTTGGTAAATCCTTTTACACCTAGGAACACAAATATACCTTCCACAATATAACCATATTCAAGAAAAGAGATTGGACATCTAGAAGGACTTCCTAGATTTCATGTAAGAGGAGGAATGGGTTGAGATTATCTTGAGTGACATCCATGATGAATATATGTATCTATATAAGCCCTATACAATTAGAAAACAAGTCATTAAAGTCATTATAGAGCTATATGCACAAGGATAGGTTATGTTGAAGAAGGAAATCCAAAATTAAAAGGTGACCAAGCTTACAAGTGTAACCTATGGCAGCCATACCTTAGATGTATCAAAAATCACAAACCTTGTGGTTAGATATGCAACCATGGGCATCACATATAAAGTGTACCATAGAAATTAGATCCATGACAAGATCACAATCCAAGGTTGATTTGTTAAATCTTAGAAGAGATTTGAATCTATTATTGATAGTGAAAATGTGCCTAATCATATTGGTGATAATTTTATTCCTTATAATTATTCTAATGATGATGTAGATATTATTGATCCTAAATTAAGTACAATTAATGTTGATATTTCTTAGATGTGACTTGGTATATTTGTTAAGCCACAAATTTTTGAAAATATTGAGGAAGAAAATTTTCTTCCCATGAAGAACAATTTTGCTAAGCAATGTCATAATGTTTGGTATACAATTTATGATGATCATAGATTTTGATCCTCACTAATGTATTCCAGTTATTTGAATCTATGGAGATAAAGATGTTGCCTCTTATTTAGTAATTCCACCAAGGAGACCATGTTGCAACATTTTTTCTCTCTCATTTACCAAAGGGGGACTGTTTTTATTTTTTTTCATGCTTGATTCAAGTAGAAACTTTATAGATTGTTGACACGTTGTGATTAGTTTGATAATTACACTTCAATATTATATTGCACCCATTGTTTACTATTTCAAATATTATTTTTAATGATAATGTAAAGTTTCCTCATATTGATAGTCGGTCACTACTTGAATACTAGCCGCTAAGGGTTGGTCATTTTTTAAAATGTAGCATTGAAAAAAAGGTCCAAATTTCAGATATATCAAAGCAACATGCTCATTCTCAAAATTTGAGCCATATCAAAGAAAAATCTTATTACCAAATTTGAGACATGTCAAGGCAATAGGTTTAGCATTAAAGTTCAAATCCCGTCAAGGTAAGAGGATTCATTCTAAAAAAAAAATTATGTCGTAGTAATAAGCTCCTTTTTTTTGTAAGAAAAGGGGTAAAAATTTGTTGAATCAAATAAACATTACAAAGCAACAGGAAACAACCACAAAAACCACCAACTAATCACATAACAAAAGCTCCCAAAGGAACCCAACCAAGGAACCGATTACATGTGAAAGTCTTCCATGATGATCTTTTTGAGGGCCAAGGAGAGCTCTAAGGATAAAAGACCTCAATCATCTATAATCCACCTCTCCACATGCTCAGAGGCCCACTTCGCTAGAAGATCAACCACCCTATTCTATTCCCTAGGAATATGAAAAAAGGAAACAAATTCCAAAGAACTACATAAATTCACAATATGTTTGATCACCACAATTAGTTGCTAATTAACACCATCAACTCTCTACTCATTTAGCATATTAACTACAATATATGAATCAGATTCACAAATAATCCTCTTCTAGCCCAAGGAACAACCTCTTTCAATAGCATGTAAAATAGTAAGAGCCTTCATGAAATCATTAGAATGGTGACCCTTATAAATAGAAAAGAAAAACACCACCCCTCCATTACTGTCTCTATCAATACCACCAATCCCAGCATGCCCAAGACTCCCCCTAGAAGATCCATCAATATTTATCTTCAAAACTCCTTTTGGGGGAGGGCTCCACCAACCTTCCTAATGAATCTTCTTCTTGACTTGATGAGAGCCATTACAAGTGGAGAAACCAGAACCTCTACCTTCCAAGTATAAATTCCTCACAAAAGAAAAATCACTTGGATCCATAGTAACTGACACATCACATGTAGCTAAAATAGTCTCCTAGATATTGTTGAAGATCTTCCTCCATAAAATATCCCCAAACTACTTAACATCTTGAAAAATCCTTCTATTTGTCTCAAGCCAAAGGTGCCAAATAAGCTCTTTTTTAAGAAGCATTAGATCAACCAATTTTTTTTATAATCAAAGTTCTTTGCAATGATAAATTTGAGCAGTTGAAAATGCTACTTGGTTTCATGATAACCCCTTCAAATTAGGGGAGATATTAATTTACTAATATTTTGGGTTAACGCATAAATGTAATATATTTTTTAGTTTAGATAGTCATTGAATTTAAACTATTCTTCTACTTATAAAAGAAGGATGTAACCATTTCTTCAAAATATACTTTTTGACATACAATAAAATATATTTATATTTTCCCCTCTCGGGCCTAATAAATATATCATCTGATTTTATGTATTTTAGAGTTTTTATACATTTCAATTAATTTGATGTTTTCATGGGTTCTTA
Organism: Sequoia sempervirens; assembly: GCA_007258455.2. Lineage (NCBI taxonomy): Eukaryota > Viridiplantae > Streptophyta > Pinopsida > Cupressales > Cupressaceae > Sequoia > Sequoia sempervirens. Next base: position 884,524,501 of record VDFB02281492.1, on the reverse strand, counting down.
CATTCTTAGTTTCTTAGACTATAAATATTTTTTGTTAATTAACTGATAAATACAGATTTTTAAAATTTAAAAAATATATGTAAGATTTGCATAATACATATCAATAGAAATCATCTTATTATTGTCCAAAATAATTAGAAATTTAATTTTGAATATTTATAAGAAAAATGAAATGATATGATTTATGTACTCACTTCATTTCCTTATTTGTATATATTACTATAGTCTCATTGCTACAAAACTAATAAATGGGCATGTGCAGGATCATCATGGAAAAAACAGGCCCTTAAGTGGCAAAAAAATTAGAAAAATCAGAGTTAGGCAACTTGACATAAAAATTTGAATAAGTTATCTATATTATTTCAAAAATATGTAAGAATAGAATCTGTAGGAAATTGAATGTAGTTTCTAAACTACTAGGTTTTTAAAAAAAAAGAAATTTATTTGCGAAAATTTGAAATTTCAATGCAGTAGTACTTAAATTTCAGAAAAAAATAAGAAGTAGGTGTCTATCTGACCACACTAACCACAATAAAATGATCATATTTTTATAATATTTTAGATATAAGTAAAGGAATCATGTCCCGATGTGATGCTTTTTTTTTGTAATTTTATTTCCAAGTAAATAATTATCCGCGAATTTTTATTAAACTTTTAAAAATATAAAAACTCGTATGTCTGACCACCTTAACTTGGTCAAACTTCATGAAATTCAATTTTTTTTTAATCCTATAGTATGTGAAGCATAGAATGTGACGCATGTTTTGGATTCAAAAATATGATACCGCTTGAAAGTTATAGATGTTTTTTCTTCAATCAATCTATCAATCGGGATTCTTTAGTCATAATTTAAATAGAAAATGAATAATAATTAATTAAATTCAAAGTAAAGCATAATTTATATTGGTGGAAAGCTAAGAATCTCCTTTAAAACCCCTTTTTGTTTCATCAATTTTGGGTAAAAGAAAATTCATCAGCCACATACCCATCATATTGCAACTTTTTGGCCCATAATGATCCTACACATACCCAAATCTAAGCACGTAGTTAATTTTTCTACCCTGGTAAACATGTGTTGACTACGTTCAATAAATAATTTTAATTTTTGGCTTAAATATAAAAAATACATAGCAAATATAATGAATAAATAAATTGGATTATTTTTAATTGCAACTATAGGGGTTCGCCCATTCTATATTAATATCTAGTTTAAATTTTGTATTAAAAAATTAGTTTTCTTAGAGTTGAAACAATAGCATTAGTTGAGAAAAGATTTTTCTTTTCCTAATACCTATAGACTTAAAGTTACAGCACAACCCAAAATATTTACAATATAAAATTATTGTAAAGGAATATTAATGTCCATATGACTAATAAAAATTCTTCAAAAATAGGAGATTATAAACTCATTGCATCAAAATTTACATAGATTTTCTTTAAGGCTCTACAATTTGGCTCTAGAATTGTGTTCCTAACTTTTGTGTAGGCTTCTATACGTGCCATGTGGGTGAGGCCAGGCCCTCGCCCACACAGGTTTGATTAAGGGGCGACCTTTCATAGTTTTTTGGCTTTATATTGATTTTTATTAAGTTATTTTCCCTTTCTCTCTGTTTTGTTTTGCTTGTGTTAACCATAATTTCATCAAGCTCTAGCTTTGAGGATGGCCTCATCTTCTTTTTATGGAGGGGTGTACGGAACTCCCCGATATGAATGAAAATGTTGGCAGATCTAAACAACCCATGATGCCTTTTAAAGAGGCAGTCACTAGCAGTGGTGGCACCTTTCCTATCTCTACAACATTTGTTATTGAAGATGACCAAGGAGAGGTGGTCAATAATGATGGACTAGGAGGAGGAGGTAAGGCCCCATAAACTTCTTGCTATGCAAAACTCACATAGGTAACCGTAAAATGAAAGATGCTGTTAAGGGTCAAAAGGATAAACTTAAAGATTTTGCAAAAAAAATTTGTCACTGTTGATGTGAATAAAATTCCCATGAGGAAATATCTAGACACCTAGTTTTCTAATGTTTGGGCTATAAAATTTGGTATTCAAGTTAGTTACTATAGAATGCTCTAGCGTAGGCTTTTTGTTATTTTCCTAAAAGATCATAGTATGCAAGAGAAAGTTGTAAATAAATCATTCTGGAATCTAGGGGGTGCGTGTTTAGGGCCCTCACGTTGTCTCCTGTAGCCATTGCTAAAGAAGTCCTTGCTCTTTCTTACTGAATATGGGTAGTAATTAAGAACAGCCCTCCAAAATATTGGAAACTGGTTCTAGCTCTTCTCACCCCATTCGGTAAGGTGGTTACAGATGATGAGAAAAATCCCTCTCTCCCCATCTCAATGCTAGGGAACTGGTGTCCCTTAACCTTGAGATTAATATCCCATTTGGTATTACCATAGAGGATTATGATAAAGAAATTACTTTCCCTATAAAAGTCCTCATAGGCATTAATGTCTACTACTTGTGTCACAAAGAAGGGAACATTTGAAAGAATTGTGCTCTCATCAAGAAATTGACTAAGAAAAATAAAAATAAAACCAAGGCTTTTGATGGTAATTTCCCCAGAGTCGATAATTATAATCCCAAAGGGGAACTAAACCTTGGCCCTATGTTGAAAACCGTGAGCAATGAAGATGATTCAGTGGCTCTCAATATGGGGGAAGCACAAGACAGCCATCCTAAAACAAAAAATGTTAATAACCCTTTGACACTGTTAGAAGAGGGCGAAATCATTCTAAGTAATGGTGGGGTTGATGAAGGGGTGGACTCCATTCTCATCTGCTCATGAGAAAGGGATACACCTAGACCTAACCTCCCCATAGAATTAGCCCTTAACAGTTGGGAAAACTAAATGCTTGTCAGCACGCTATGCACGAAATGAGGAGAAGGATTGAGGAAAGCCACCTAAAAGGTAGTTGTGCCCATAATGAAGTAACTGTAATGCAATTAAAAAAGGATAATGGGAAACTCTCCCTAGTTAAGGGACCAGGTCAAGATAAATGTACTAGAGATGTTGGCTTATCTGGGGGTCGAGAGTTGAGGAAATCTCCAACTGTCCTTCCTCTAAATCTAAGGATTCTCAATGAGTTGCTTGCTCACCCCAATTTGATAACAAAAGTGTCTTAGGAAAGGTGTTTGGGTAGGATGATTCTCACCTTGTCCCTGGCCAAGGCAATATTGACACCACTAGTTGTCACCCTGACCCCTTAGGCCAGGAGGGAGAGCCTAGCAATAACCTTAAGTAGGATAATGGTTATGTAAGCGCAAGCCCAATTGAGGATGTCACTAATGCTAAATCAGCCACAACTCAACCCATCCTAGACCTAGTAGAAGAAATTGAGGTTGTTTCTGATGAGAATATCACAAAGGGGTGGGTGGAGAAATTACATAAGCTGAGGAATGGGTTGAGAAGACCCAGGAAGTATGGAATTCCCCTGTCAGCAAATAAGGATTTGAAACTAACTAAAAATAAAATGAAAAAGATTAGTTTTATTGCATAATCTTGATGGCTAAAAGGCATGAGGGAGAGGAGAAACTCCCTAAATATTTTGAGTAGTTTAAGAGCATCCAAGAGGATACCCCCATAAATGTAGATGATGAATCTTAATCTTATTTCTTGAAATGTCAGGGGGCTAGAATCCCCTGATAGGAAATACATTGTTAGAAGGTTTTTAAACCTTAAAGCTAAGAAGGATTTTGTGTTCCTCCAAGAAAATAAGGCAATAGGATTCATGCTACTTTACCACCAAACATGAAAAGGGAAGGGGAGGCGATGCTATCATGATCTCTAATAAATGGAAATAGTTTGTAAGTAATAAGGTAGTTTGGATAACCATAAGTAAGGATGGTGACAACTTTAGGGTATGCTTAGTCTATGCCCCAAATGATCATCAAGATAGAATCCTGTTGTGGGAGCTTCACCCTGTAATAAGGTAGTTTGGATAACCATAAGTAAGGATGGTGACAACTTTGTGGCAATGGTTGGAAACCCTTCCAAATGTCCCTTGGTTGATTAGGGGGGATTTCAATATGATAGAACAAGCTGAAGACAAATAGGGTGGAATTGGCATGACTATGAAAGGGGATGAAAATCATTTTTGGTTGAGGACCAAAAATAAATTGAGGCTCCTTGACCTATTGGAAGGGGGTGAAAAGGAGAATCAGGGTGTCTGATCTACCTAGTGCAATGCACAAAGGGGAGAAAAGAGGATCTATTTTCGGCTTGACAGGTTTTATGCAAATAAGGATACCTACAATTTTCTCTGAGAAGAATATGGTAAGAAAGTCTGTGTGTACCCCTACACACTATCTAATCACCACTCCATTGAATCAAGGGTGACCTCCCATCATGATAGGCCAAATGACACCTCCAAATAGTCAAAATTTATCCTAAATACAAACCTATTGCAAGACAATGACTATAGGGATGGTGTTGCTTCCATTAGGGAAATCAATAAATGGCTACTTAAGGACATGAGTTTCATCAAGAGATGGGTCAATAATGTGGAGGCTTAGACAAAGATTCTTCAAACAATTGGCAGGAAGAGGGCTATGGACTCAAGAAAAAGAGGAAAATTAGTTGCAAGAAAATTTGGTAAAAATTGAAACCCTAGTATAGGCTAATCCTAGTAACATTAGATACAATGATGATATTATCATGGCTAAAGATAAACTTAGGAGGTTCTATCCTCATAAAACTAGAGGCTTCAAGGTAAGGGCTAAGCTCAATAGGCTAAGCTATGGTGACAAATCATCAAAATTATTTTTTAATTACATCAAGGAAAAAAGTTGTAGAGAACAAGTTGGACAAATCTAGGAAGAAGGAACCCTCTTCTCCACCTAGGAGGATATTTTAAGGCAATTCCATTATTTCTACAAGGAACTCTTCACCTTCAAAGATAATGGGGAAAGCAACAAGGAGGCCAAATTTTGCATAAAAATGATCATTCCCAAGAAAATTAGTAGGAAGGATGCCTCTAGATTTGCTAATGGTTTAACAAAGGAGGAAATCCTAAGAGCCATACACTCCATGAGTAATGACAAGTCCCTCGGGTGGAATGGACTATCAGTGGAGTTCTACAAGACCTTTAGTGATTGGATAAGTAATGATCTACTTCAGGTTTATCAAGAGGCCCTAGAGCAAGGCACTCTAAGTAAAAGTATTAACAAATGCATTATCAAGTTGCTCCCCAAAGGGGGAGATAAGACTCTAATAAAAAACTAGAGACTTAATATACTTCTGAACATCTCCTATTAAATTTTGGAAAAATTCCTAGCATTAAGGCTGGTTGACATCCTCCGAAAATTCATAAATAACACACAAACTGGATTCATAAAAGGGTGCTACACCCTTAAAAATTTAATCACAAACTAGGAGGCAATGGAATGTTCAAAGCAATCTGACCAAAACTTAGCTATGCTTCTTCTTGATTTTGAAAAAGCCTATGACATAGTGGAATGGAGTTTCTTGAGGGCTACCCTAGAAACCATTGGGTTCCTGATGGAATTTTGTAATGTAGTCGATACTTTACTAAAGGATGACATTGCCCAGATAGATGTTAATGGGTCTCTCTTAGAGGAAATCCACTTGGGGAGATCCATCAAGCAAGGTTTCCCATTAGCCCCTGCCCTCTTTACTATCGCTTCAGATGCTTTGCACTACCTATTAAGATACCAATCTATATCACCTAAAGTCAAAGGAAGATCACTATGCTAGATTAGAAAGAATTAATTGATATCTAGTTTACAGATGATACAATCATTTTATTAGAACTTTAGGAGAACATTCTTTGAATTCTGATGGAGAAGATTGACCTATTTTTCTAAGCATCTAGTGCAAAATCTCTATTGCTAAATCAAGCTTGCTAGGGTGGGGTGAATCACCACCAAATTGGTTGTAGAGGTATGAGTCCAATGGGAGGACCCAATAAGAAAGTAAGGTACATGGGAATACCTTTTGCGATCAACCCCAACCTAAAGGATATGTGGCTCTAGATAAGTGAAAAAATTGAAAAGAAATCAGAAAATTGGAATAGGCAATACCTATCACTTGTAGGTAGGATCCAAGGTTGCCAAAAAAATTGTCCTCTTATAGCATCTATTTTGTGTCTGTGTGGTTCTTTAGTATCTACCGAGTTAATGAAATTCGAAAAAGAATCAAGAATTTATTGTGTTCAAATGGTAAAGGAAAGAGAAGAAAGCATTTCGTTAAATGGGAATGGTGCTACATTGATAAGTTACAAGGTGGTATTAGACTCAAGGATCTGAGAACCCAAGGCATTGCACTTGCTGCCAAGTGTATTGAAAAGATAGTTTGTGGTGAGGATTCATGGAAATTATTGGTAGAGAACAACATACTTCTTGCCTCACCTAAGCAAGCAAAATATTGGAAGAGACTACCCCTTTGTGATATTCTCATGAGTAAATACGCAATGTCTCCTATTGGATCTCTAGTTTTCAAAAGCCTTTGGAAGGCCTAGGAGCTAGTGAAGCATAAAGTTAAATTAAATAATGTAATCTCCAAGGTAAGAGCAACCTAAATTTTCAATCCTACTACTCTCTTTCATGGAACCTGAAACATAAGGGGAAACCCCTCACCTTGTTACAAGGGTGCTTCACAAAGAATTGGAATATCTGTGGGATCCAAACTTTCCATTACATCGTGGACAATGGCCAAATTAAAACTTGGGATAATTTAGTTGCTGATTTTAATCTAAGCATTAATATTGCTAGAAATTATAATAGTGTCTCTAAATTATGCAAAAATATTATATTTCCTCATGATTTTGATGTTGTTCTTGATGTTACTAATGATCTTATGTGGGAGGATGACACTCCTCTGATGGAAATAAAATCCAAAGCCATTTACAAAATTCTAAGTAGTAATATCTCTATCAAGGAACATGTTAATAAGTGTTGGAATGTGAATTTCACTGATAATAATTGGAAAAATATTTTCTCTTCCATTTGGCATACTATAGCAAAGCCCAAAAAGGTTTTCTTTAGGTGGCTGCTCCTATTACAAAAGCTTCCATTTAAAATCAATCAATCTAATGTGGATTTGTGTAGCATTTGTAGGACTCTGGAATCCTTTATTCATATCTTTTTTTATTACTTATACACTAAAGAGGTTCGGAAAATATTTTGTAGTTAATTGGAAATTTGGAATATTAATGGGAAATTGAACTGGTATGAAATTTTGTTCACTAATAGGAAACTTAAAAAATAACAAGTCTTCTCGGATTTCCTTTCTACTAAAATGCTTTGGCATATTTGTAGGGTAAGAAGTGAGGAAAAATTTCAACATGGAAGAAGGGGTCTTATTGAATCTAATAAAAGACTCATTTTTCTATCCATTGCTTTGTAGATGACAGTGACTATGGAAATATATCAATGGCTAAGTTCATGAGGCTAATCATGCATGGGGTCATGATGGTGAACAAATCAAAGGTCAAGTATGGGCATGCTTAGAACCATGAGAAAGGTGATTCAAAGACCTCTCTAAGGGCACTGAGAGAGTTCTAGAGGGTGTTCAATGATGCAACTGTAGGAAACAACTAGGCTAGAAATCTGAACAGACCACAAATGATTTACAATGTTGTTGATCCTCCTATTTTTGAAGATGCCTCAATGGCTCAACCCAACGACAGTGAAGTCAATGTTGTTGAATCTGAAGTTAGCAACAAGGAGTGTGAAAGTTAATAAGAGTGTTTTGCTTTTTTGGGGCTCGGATAATCTAGTATGATATCTCATATTATAAGTAGTTAATAGTAGTGTCTTTAAAACTGTAATTCCTAATGTATATGAATTTTGATCTGGACTGATATGTATATTTTGTGGTTGAACTCTGGAAGATCTATAGTGTAACTTTTTGTAAAAGTCCTACCCTGAATAGGCTCTAAATGACATGATGGAAATGTATCGATGACTTGACATATTATCATTAATACAAAAAATAGGAGATTATAGACTTAATTTATAATATTATTATTTATAAAATTGTTTATTTTAATTCATAATAAAATTTTAATTACTTTATTAATTCAATATTTATTTTTCATATCAAAATCAATATTATGCAAATATCTTCATTACAGTTATTTATATATATATATATTATAATATTATATTTATTATATAATAATTGTTTGAATAATATATATTAAAAGAAATCTTTTATGAATGTGTAATATTATTAAGCCGAAAGGCTTTTCCTACAATTGCTTTCATTTGTGTATAGAAAAACTCTAGATTAAATGTTAAAGGAGCACAACAACATATAGCGGAGTGGCACATATCGTAGCATGTGATGTCC
>VDFB02281492.1:884344333-884516082 GCA_007258455.2 Sequoia sempervirens | reverse complement strand
AAATTCCCCTAAGGTGTGGTTTGTCAAATTGTTCATGTGCACCCTTCATGGTGGTGATACTTATAACACCCCTTGAGGTGTGGCTTTATGATTCCTCCCTCGTAACTTTAAAATTTTATACACCCCAAGAGGTGATTCATCCCTCGTGATGTTAAAATTTTATACACCCCATTAGGTGATTCATCTTTCGCGACATTAAAATTTTATACACTCTATGAGGTGATTCATCCCCATGACATAAAAATTTTGTACTCCCCCTTGAGGTGATTCATCCTCAATGAATTTAAGAAAATTGTACACCCTATGAGGTGATTCATCCCCTATGATGTTAAATGGTCCCCCATGATGTTAAAATTTTGTGTGCTTGTTGAGGCATGATTGGAAAAATAGTGCCTGGATTTGGCATACCACAACTTGTTGATTCATGTACTTGAGCATTTTTTCATGGCCACCTAGCATAACACAACCTACTTGCCAGTAGAACCATGTGTTTCATGAGTAAACTAGCATAATGCATCTTGTTAGCCTTGTGAAACATATCATATTAAATGGAAACCTTACATAACATAGATTTCTAGCCAATAGATTGTTAGCATTATTATTATTATGGTTGTATTAGATTGTATGGGGCTACGGGTGTTTGAGCAGTTTTGAACAATTCTGCAGCTACCTCATTCCAACCATGCAACTGCTCTTTCCAACTAATTCTTTCTCAGTATAAATGCGCTTGCATAATGATGAATAAATCAATCAATGTTTATGCATCAACATATGTTATCAGTGAAGGTTAGAAACCCTGCACCTTCACGTTGAAGTATGCAGAGCAATATGTGATGCATGGTGTAGAAAACCTGGTGATGTGATCTGGGTTGCAATGGGATTCGATTACGGATCGATTGTTTGAAAAATTAAAGATTAATGCAATTGTCTGTGGAAGTAAAGGTCGATCTGCTGCTGTGAGAAAAGGCTATGAGAAAGGCGTCACAGTTTGTAGACATTATGCCATTTCATTGCTGGACGTGAAGGTTTGAATAAAGGTACAACAATAAAAGAGCCAGTTTAAGGCTCGATTTCCTATTCTTATTGTCCGATCACTCAAATATGTTAATGAGTTAGTGCAGTGTGTCATCTCGAGGGCCCTTATTCAATGTGCCTAGCAAGATAAGGGTTTCTTTATTGACACTGGAGAGTGGCGTAGTGGAATCATGGTTGGGTCGACATTCTCACTGTAAGTCTTTCACTATTTTTCAACAAGATAAGCAATTGGCAGAAGGCGTGAAGATGATATGGAAATTCAGTAAGATAGAATGGATACATAAGGTGTTTGATCTCAATTTAAAAGTTTTTCATCTCTTCAATTGCTATGAGAATAGGAAAAAGTGGTGATTCAAAGACTTTGAAATTTTTTTGGCATGTGATATATTGTGGTTTTATTTTTCATAGTCACATAAAAGAGAAAGTGGAGTAGTCTAGTTGGTTAGAGTTTGGATATTTATGAAAATATATTTCCAAGAACATGTACAAGATGTGTTTTGGTTAAGTATAAGAATATGAATCAAAAGTGTGAAACGTTAGTTTCATTTTATAGAAAAAAAGTATGAGTTTTTACTAATTGGAGATATAAGGTGATCATATATGAGTGTGAAAGGGAACACAAGTAATGCATTAACAATAAAATGTCTCTAAGAAATTTAGGGAGCATAACATTAAATGTGGACTCAAACTAAATCCAAAGTTCAGGAAGATGTGGACCCACCAAATGATCCAATCAAGAGTGAGACAACCATTAATTTGTTTGAACCATATGAGGATTATTGGTTATTTGCATATATTACTTATTAGTTGTAAAATGGCGTATCTTGTAGATGAGTTTATTACTGTTTCCAATAGATCTTCAAACAGTTATGCTTGGACTTTCGGGGCCATCTTTGTTATTACTGATGAGGCTTCCAAAGACTTGTCCAAGAAATTAGATTGACAAAGTGTAATAGGGTCATATTCAGGATTTGTTTCTTCAAAAGGAAAATATTCTAAAAAATGTATACATATTTTTTAATCAACAAGTTTTGTTATGTAATCCTTAAGGGGGGGTCCCTTAACAAGGTGAATTGTATGGTTTTTGGGATACATTTGTAGAAACAATATAATAAGGGGGGAATGTTAGCATTATTATTATTATGGTTGTTTTACATTGTATGGGGTTGTGGGTGTTGAACAATTTTGAATAGTTTTGCAACTGCCTCATTCCAACCGTGCAATCACTCATTCCAACTGATTGTCCCTTGTATAAATGCGCTTGCACAATGATGAATAAATCAATCAATGTTAATGCACTTTTTATCAAAATAGATCTATGTAGATTATGAGTGATTTTAACATAAAACAACTTGTTGCTCCTTATGAGAGAACCATTTTCTCTAACACCATATTTGATGGATGAAATGATAAATACATTGCATCGTTCAAGGCAAAGATCATCATCTCCCATTTGAGGCACTCTATTTTCAGTTTGTACCATAGAAAAAAGGAAACTTGCTTGACATGAGAATAATTCATGATAAATTGGACTTAATGAGGCCTTGATTCAGGTGTTGTGAGGCATTTTATGCATCCACACTAGGTCTTGGACCTTTGCAAATTGAATAACATGATTTTAACAATGTCTTGTAAAGGTGTTGTAAAGTCTTGTAATGGACTTTCTCGCTTTTCTAGACTTGATGAACCCATTTCTCCCCAATTCAACATTATAAAATATGTTTAAATAGCATTATCACATCAATTTAGAAGGCTTGTGATCTAAACTTAATGTTAAACTAGTGTTGTAATGTGTCTTGCACATTCACATTAGTTCTTGTGCCTTCCTAGGCTATGTGGACCTCATTTTAGTGTTGTAAAGTGTATTTAATCACACTTTTACATTGGATTCTATGTCCCAAGTCCTATTTGACATTTACATCATCTCTAATAGGCCCCTATTAACCCATATTGTGCATTATGAGGCTTAAATTGATCAAATACCCGATAAAGTTGCAATTTAAACCTTATTTCCTTATCTCTTGGCATCCTAGTTATCAAAATGGCCCCTGTGGGACCCATCCTCCATCCATGGTGAATTAGTCCCATCTAGGTGGGACCCATTCACCATGGGTGGCGAATGAGTCCCATTTGGCTTATTTTTGACCTTTGAGTGGAAAAAATTGAAATTTAAGTTTATTATTTTCACATGTTGGCCTTAGGGATCCAATTTTCAGGCTAATAGGGTGAAATGCCTATAAAATCGGCTCTCTAAACCCTAATTCACAACTATTATTCATCATTCTTCCATCTCAAGTCAAGCAAGTTAGTACTTCACCATTTCAAGGCATTAAGACATCAATTTTAAAAAATTCAAGGGCAGATTCTTCATGTTTTACTATAGAACTTCAAGATCAAACATCATGGAAAGGTAATCAATTCCATTATTTCATGTTTCATTCCATTCTTTCATCATTTTGGTTTAATTACCTAAAAGGGGTTTGACCAAGGCAAACCCCCATGCCCTAACATTCAACATTTCTCCTTCTTGTCTTGTGTGTTTGTAGATTTAAGTCTCTTGGAAGCTTACAAATCATTGAAGATTGCATTGCAATTTTTTTTAAGTCTTCTCCTCATTGATCAAGTCAAAATATCAACAAAAACTCAATTTCAGACCCGAAAATTAGAGTTTCAGAAGCGAACACCTATAAAGAATCAAAGTGCAGACTGAGAGTTCTGGATTCCACCTTTGAATAATCAAAAATTCAAAAGTGGACTCATTCACCATGGGTGGAGAATGAGTCCCACTCCAAGGTCAGTTTTTGGTTTTCTGCATTTTTAGATACCCTTTTGTCCAAAATAGGTTCCAGAATAGTTATGCAGAATTGGGATTGATTCACCCAGAATTGTGAATGAGTCCCACCAGGCCTAAAATTCAACATTAGCTGCATTCCAGAAGCCATTTCCAATCTCCATCCATATTTTGGGTGCACACTTTCAGTTTCATCAAGTTCTATTGCAATTTGCATTCATTTCTAGGTGTTTTTGCATTACATAATGTGTTTTCAATCAACATGCATTTTGATAGTTTCCTCTTAATAATCAATACATTTCATTAGTTTTATGCATTTATATCAGTTCATTTAGACATATTGCATCCATATCAAATTCATCTTTGAATGTGAGCATTGCATTTTGGCACATCTTTCTCCTTTTAGATGAAAAACCCTAGAAGTGCTAGAAAGACCTTGTGATGCCAAAAATCTATGCTATATTTTAGTGAACCTGCTTGTATAATACTTTCTTTTCTAATTTGGAGTCCATTATCATCCTAGGAATAGCTTGCATGCATTAGCTTTTGCATTGTTTTGCATTCTAGGGTTTCAAAAACTTGCATTCATAAAAAGTGCATTTAGGTTGCATTTTTAATATCTAAATTCATTTCAATTTTCTGAAATTATGCATTTTTAACTTAGATCTGCATCATAGAGCTTAGAAAACATGAAAATCCCTCAATTTTAACAATGGATTGCATAAATACAACATTCCCTCTTATGAGTTCAATTTTGATTACAACAATGAGGATTTCAAGAAACATGATCAAACCCTTGGTAAAATCCTTAATCTTACATTTCCCATTGGTAAGAATGGTAGTGTAGATAATAATCACAATCCTAATTGTTCTTCCCCCAATACCTCTCCTATTAGTGACGAAGGTATCTTGGTGAAGAAAGTTACAAGTCTTGAGGGTCTTGATTTTCCATCTCCTCATTCCCCTTTGGAAGATGTTAGACAACAAGAACATGAGATCATAGAAACATTCTTAAACATCACCTTACCAAGTCTTCATGGTCATGACAATCAAACTTGTCCATCTCCTAATATGCCTCCTCGATGTAAAGAGGATAGGTTGGTGTTAGAAGACATCCCTATTAAGAATCATGAAACCCTTGATCCTTCCTTCCCTCATACTCCTCCCATTTGGCAAAATCTATTTGAAAACCATAGTGGTCCTTCTCTTGATGTCTCCGCCACTTGTGATGAAGCTACCTCAAACTTGGATTCACCTCTTACAAGCTCTCCTAGTAGGGTAGATAATATGGTACAAGAGAATGAGACCTTAGAAACAACCAACAATCAAATAGAGTCTTCTTCTCCTCTCCCCACTATCAATCATCAAACACATTCAACCATTAATAATTCCCTTAGTTGCAATGAAGTTAGTTTGGATGAACCAAGAATTAATTGTAAAGAACATGAGGTTTGTTGTTCTCCTAAACACTTTCCTTCTAGGGAGAATATCATCATACAAGGAAAAGATAACATTGATAATAATATTATTCTCTTCAAAAGAGATGAAGAGCCTATGTTAGACTCTTATTCGCCAAGGGATGCTAATATTATTCAACCTCAACTCATCCTTTATTCCCCTTCACACAAACAAACTCCACACAAACCTGAATTCACCATCTACCCACCTTAAACTAACGTGTCACAAAAACCGAGTTATAATATTGTTACTCATACATATAACACTCGAAATAATCCACAACTGTTGCAGCCAACCCCAACACCCTTACCTTTGCCTCATCCTATCCCCTCTAGAACTATCTTACCAGGTCTTCCTAGTGGAAAGGAGTACAATCTTGTTGAACAACTAAAGAATACTCTTGGTAAAATCTCATTATGGGATCTTATTCAAGCATTCCCTCACTATCACAACATGATCCAAACAGCCTTGCAACAAGTTCTTGTCCCTTCTAATGCACAACCAATTGACATCATAGACATGATCCAAGGAATAAATGCTGACATTGATTTCCACCAAAGTGAACTCCCCCCTTTGGAAGTGCGAAAAGAAAATGAAGCTTTCATATTCATTGCTCGATACAATTAGATAGGGATAAAGTGAACCCTTATTGACAATGGCTCAACCCTTAATGTGTGTAGCGTAAATCTTTTGGATAGGCTTCATGTGGATAAATCACAAATTCAACCTGAATATCTATCTATTAAGGGATTTGACAATGTTGAAAAGACACCACTTGGTTTGATCACTTTACCTATTACATTTGAAGAAGTTACATTGAACACACCAATCTAGGTTATGCCTCGTGATCTTTCATATAACCTTCTTCTAGGCAAGTCGTGGATTCATGCTATGAATGGTGTGCCTTCCACTCTTTATCAAAAAATGAAATACATCTACAATGGAAAAGTGTGCACAATCGACGCTGATCATGAGCCTTATAGTGTCTTGCAACTTGAGAAAACCAAAGAGAACCCCTTGAACACATTAACACCAACCACACAAGTGGATCCTACACAACAAAAAGACAAACAACAACATATTGAACAGGTCATAATGCTATTAGAAGATGATTGGGCTTCCTTGAATTTTGAACATGACTTCATGGGTGAATACAAAATCATCCACACAGATTCAAATAAGGGAAAAGATACAACAATAATTTCAACACAAAATTCATACGACCTTTCGACAACATCTACCTCAACCACTTTAGACAAAGAAGCAAACTGTACACAACAACCTTTGATGAACACAATAATGAACAACCACCTGATTCCAAAGCAATGAAAAATCTTTATGGAAAAGGTTATGAGCTTATGAAACAACTTGGATATAGTGGAAAAGGATGTGGTGCTAATGAACAAGGTATCCGCAACCCTGTCAACCCTATCACACAACAAACAACTCATGGTTTTTGTATTGTCCTGTAATAGAGATCACCAAACCTTCACTCACCATCAACAATGTCACAACACATACTCCTACATTATTCTTAACTGAACACCTTGAAACTATTGGTATTGAACATCATCCTTTACCAAACATGCAACACACAACTACAATTTCACTTAATGTCAATGTTATATCGCAAATTGCTCACGATTTGAATTCGTTAGACTTTGTATCCTCCTATAATGGAGAGAACAAACTCTCGCAATCTAAAGAGTCTTGCGTAAGTATGACATCTACTAGTAAGCAAGATGTATCACAAGACCAATTTCTACCATTGATCAAGAGGGTATCTTGTTGAGACTCCTCCAAGATCACTTGATCTCCCTCCCTCCCAAAACTCAAAAGAAATGCTCTTACAAGACTTCATTTTGTGCCTATCTCAGAGTTCTTGGTCACTCCACTAATGAATGTAAGGCTTTGAGTCGTAAAATCGAACATCTTAAGGAGTTTGGTATGCTTCCTCATGTGGGGGCACCTAATTCCTCTAATTGATACTAATTTTCATTCTTGTCTGCATTTCATCAATCGTTTTGGCTCACCTTTGTCCTGCACTTAGTGGGGGAAAGGGATTTAGCAAGCCTTGTCCTCATATGTCACTTGTGGTTCCCTCCTTTGGATAGTCATTAACCTTTCATGAATACATAAGAGCAAGCTTGGGATGTGGAAAACATGCATTAAGTTTTCTCGCATATGACATACTTTTCTTTTTCATGATGGGTACATGTAGGATCATGATGGGCCAAAAAGTGGCGATATGACAGGTATGTGGCTGACAAATTTTTAAACCCAAAATTGATGAAACAAAAAGGGTTTTTAAATGAGATTCTAATATTTCAACGAATATAAATTATGCTTTACTTTGAAATTAATAAATAATTATTATTCATTTTCTATTTGAATTACGACTAAAGTCCTAATTGATAGGCTGATTGAAAAACATCTATAGCTTTCAAACTGTATCACATTTTTTGAATCTAAAACATGCGTGACATTTTATGCTTCACATACTATAGGATTAAAAAAAAAATTGAATTTCATGAAGTTTTGACCAAGTTAAGGTGGTCAGACATACGAGTTTTTATATTTTTTAAAAGTTGTAATAAAAAATTCATAATTAATTATTTACTTAGAAAAAAATTACAAAAAAAATGCATCACATCGGAACATGAGTCCTCTACTTATATATAAAATCTTATAGAAAAATATTATCATTTTATTGTGGTTAGGGTGGTACACCTAGTTCTTATTTTTTCCAATTTAAGTACTACAGATTGAAATTTCAAATTTTCACCAACTAGATTTAAAAACAAAAACCTAAGTTTAAAAACTACATTCAATTTGCTATAGATTTTATTCTTACATATTTTTGAAATAATATAGATAACTTATTCAAATTTTTATGTCAAGTTTCCTAACTCTGATTTTTTTGAATTTTTTGCCACTTAAGGGCATTTTTTTTCCATGATGATCGTATAGATACCCTGATGTAGCTTCTCACAAACATTTGACTTAGCATAGGGCTTTCCGAGTAATCTTTCATGTCCTCTTTTTTTTTTAAAGCAATTTCTCATAGTACGGGTGCTCGCAACCTCTTTAAAGTGCCCAGGGGCATACATCACCACACACATTTCATTATGCAATTTTATTTTTCTTGTGATTCCCTCTCTTGGAAACACTAGTCACAATGTTGCCAGGATGAGACCTTGCACTTGTCCTCTCTTGGAAACAAGATGAGATCATTTGCACTTATCCTCTCTTGGAGACATTGAGCATGATGTTCCCTAAGATGAGACATTGCATGAACAAAGAAAAATTCCTTTGAACAATCCTTACACTATTCTACATTAACAATGTCTATGAGTGTCAAGCATACGGAGTTTTCCTTACTTCATAGAGCTCAAAATCATTTTCCTTTGTGGATCCTTATTAAAGTTATTAGGAGGTATAACTTTGATATGGTTGAGTGGGAAGCCCATTCTGAGGTGCAACTTTACCCATAGCCACCTATGTGTTTGAGTGCATACCAACTAGTGTATGTTTCTCACCTTTTGGGATTTCTCACCCCATGGACAATCAACAATTTTGTGGCCCTAGAGTGAGTATATTGTGGACTTCTCACCCCGTAGATGACCTATGAAGCCTGTGAACTGCATAATGAAGGTAATACCCTCGAAGGGTCCAAATGAATAGTGACACGTTGGCTAGGGAGAAAGTGAAACAAAAAGATTGCAAACCCTTTTTGTATATAAAACATTTGAGAGTAGCAATACAAATATTCATTCATTGATTATTTCAGAAGGGAGCAATGTCTTTTGTTTTGTTTAGGGGAGCTCAAATTGAGTTTTTTAAGAGAGAAATACATTGCTATACCCACACATATAACTTCAAAAAATCTCCATTAACAACCACAAAATAAAATATATCAACAGAAGATGCAAAGACAAGAGGATATTAGAAGTAATGTTTCTTGGCCGCGGCTATAAAATCCTGAAAGTGCCATAGAAACAAATCAAAATGTTCAGAATGGTGGAAATAGAAAACTTACCATGCACTGTTTCAAGGAATTCCTCTGAAAATCATCAAAAACATTGATGTATGGCAGAGAGAACTCCCAAGAGACTCGCAGTTTCAAACCCTCATGGTTGTAGTCAAGAAATCAAAAAATAGCTTTGAAATTAGAAAGAAAAGTCCAAATTTTTGTTTGAGGAAGAATTATCATATGTTTTCTTGAAGAAATCTTTGAAGATCTCTCAGAAAGAAACACAAAAATAACATGAATGTAATAGATTTGAGATATCAAAACCCCTTCCAAGCATGGTGGCATGGCATAGCAAGCAGAAGTCAAGTGAAGAAATGAAGAAAACATTAGGGTTCGATGTTTTTCACATGCCCTAATTCGATGATGGGTTATTTTGACTATGGATTTAAAATCATTTTTATATTATTATGACACAACCAAGATTATTAGGTCAATTTACATAATGATGTTAGGGGTCGTGATTTGCATAGTCAAGCTTCAAATTATTAAAGTTTGAAGATAAGAAAAACTCCACTTTATTTTTTGCATGGCTTTTAAAAAACAAACTTTGTAATTAAGGATTAAGGTAAATATCTTTTACTTTAATATCCATCATATCATGCAAAAAATAAAGGAGAATTATAATGCATACCATGAGGAGTGCTTCAAGGAGTAAATGGAGTCATTTTTAGTTTTAATGGACTTTTCTTCCAGTTCCACATCAGTTTATGAGATATCTTGATCATGCACATGGAGAGGTGGAGTTTTCTAGACACTGAGTTTAGTTTGCTTCAGTTTTGGGCCATTTGTAAGAGGATTTTCTCTTTTGCTTGTGAGAGTATATTGTGGAGATATTTTTGACTCCAGTTCTCATTCAGTTCCATCCTTTGGCTGCTTTATGCATGCTTATATTGTATATATTGGAATTTTTTTGTCTTTTTCTTTTAGTTCTTATTTTTCAGACTTTGCATCCTACAAAGAGAAATGTTTTGTAACTTAGCTTTTAGTTTCAGATTAATATTCAACAAGAAGTTTACAAGTTCAATTTATGTCATTTTTTGCAAAGATACCTTTAATTTTAGTGAAGTCAAGTATCTACCTTATCATTATGTTGTTTTTATGAATGATTGGATGAGATTTTACTGTGTTTTAATATCAGAACCTTTAAAATCATTGTCTCATTTATACTTTCATGCATTAAAAAATAGTGAAAGTCACAAGTCTTAGGTTGTGTACTGAAATAATCCTTTCTTTTCATGCTATGAGAACTCAGTTCTCCTTCAAAGAAGTTTATTCAAGCCTTCCTCAGAATCATTTTTTGTGATCAAACTGTTAAATTGATTCATGTGGATAGATTTTTTGAGAGCTATTGTGAGTGAGAGTTGCATGTTTTTATCAATTAGGTGCATCCCCCACAATTTACAGTTTTCAGTGCATTTATTTCAAGCCTTTTTACCCTTTTCCATTACAAGTTACCCAGTAATTAACCTAAAAATTTAATAGGAAGCCGGCCTAGAACCTGAAGGTTTACTTTCAAATAGGGTACGCGCAACCTGAAAGTAATCCAATGTTTCAATAGATGTCTAAATTTAATTATTCAAGCATTTCAGGTGCAATCTTTTTGACAATAGTTAAAGCTCGGGATTGTTATTTAAGTTTTCTTGAGAAGTCATTTCCTTGCTGGGATGAATTAGTGGCTGCTTATAGAGAATAATTTCCAAGATATCCCTCTGACCTTGTCATAAGGTTAAAGCAGATCAAGAGACAAGATGAAGAGTCAAGTGTTGATTTCAGTCATAGATTTGTTGCTGCCTTGTTACTAATCCCAGAGAATTTCAGACCTAGTACATCAGATTGTATCCATATGTATTTTGAAGCTTATGAAGAAGGATCTAGTGCATTGTTAAAAGATTTTGAAATACTAAGCATGCAGATGGCTTACACAGTTTTGGATAATTTGGAGAAATAGAGGAATGAATATGTGCAAAATATGTTTTCTTCACTTTTGGGTAAACATGTTGATGAAATCAATAGCCCTGTGAATGCAAATAATCAGAGCTCTTTAGATAAATGTAGATTTGAGAAGGTAAAAGATGAGAATAATGCATCATCAGATGATGAGGAAGTTGTCTCTAAACAACTTGTACAGAAGAAGTATACCCAACTACAAATCAACAGCTGAGTCTTCCGAGCCAAGAACATGATGAAGAATATCAACTGGATTTACTCTTTTGAAAAGATATAAGAAATCAACAATGTTGTGATACAATTGATTATGTCCATCCTACATGTGATGAATGTAATCTTGATGCAAGTCTTCATAATCAGACAAAGGATTTTGCTGATTTGGGAAAGGCTCTTAAGAATGAGGATGAAAATGATGAACTCAATGAAGATACCTAGTCTAATACTGAAATGAAAGAGGATGTGGATTGCTGTTATGACAGCTTAGAAGTGAGAAACAATGAACAAGTGGATGGTTTGTTCTATGTGAGTAGTTGTGACCATGCATGTGACAAGGTTGCTAGTAATCCAATCTCTTATGATTGGGGGAATCCAGTTTATGATCAGCCCTTTGAGTTCTCAGACTTTGAAGATGAAGACATTATGGTATGTTTTGATTTGCAATTTGATAATGCACACAGTTATTGTGAAGGTCAAGAAGAGGAAGTGGTTGAAGGAATGGATCAGAACAATGATCTATTGAGCAGTGAACAAATTTCAGACCTGTTGACCACTAAATATCAGAAATATGCACATGAAAATGACTTTCAATTATTGTGTGCAACCCCTATTATCTTTGATAGTGATGATGACCCTCAAGATGCAAGTTATGATGCATGTATGTTTGATTCTCCTTCCAATGATGAACTAGCTGATCATGATGATGACAATTAGGATGAAGACAAGTAGCCATTTGATGGCAATGATGCATTATATGATGAGTATGACAGTGTGCATCTTGATGCAAACTCAAAAATTTATCTTGATGAGTTTGAAGTAGCATATGACCATGAGTTTTGTGCACCTGATGAGCCAATTATTGAAGATTTTAGTGCAGATTTGAACAAGTCTAAGTTGCTTGCTGACTTGATTGAGCCTAGGCATGAGTCTTTTTGTGTGTATGAAGGTGTTGATTTCAATGAGAAATTAGATTATGATTCTAAATCAGAATTGCTTGTTGTTGAGCAACCTTATGACACTGAAGATGATGATACCTTATGTTCAGAAGATGACAAGATGACCATAGATGATGATGAGTCAGAAATCTCTGATGACTCTCAATACCAGTATGAAGAAGAACAAGTACATAATGTGTCAATAGATGAGTGTATATATTTGCATACACTTGGAGATGGTTTGCATGGTGAGCAAGATCTTTTGATAAGTTCTTGTGATGGTTACACATTTGATATGAAAACTAGTAATCAGATTGAGCCCAATAGTTCTAGCCACAAGGAAGAATGTGAGTGCTATTTTTGTTAGCTGGGAGAAGTTTTCACAGAATGTGGCAATGTGCAAGATACTGAAGCAAGTTGTTTTCCACTTGAGAGTGGTTTGTATGATGAATATGATTAGTTGTTGCCACATGATAATAAAAATTTTGAAAGTATGTCTAACTTTCAAATGCACAGTGATTATGAACATGATGATGATGTTGTTTATGATTTCCTGTTGGGAGGTACTAGTATGTTGAATCATGTAGATGGCTATGATCAAACTATGTTTTCATATGGTCGTGATCACCATTTTCAAATGTTGCCACTTGATACAAAATCAGAAAATGGAGAGAGTGACAGTGATGTGGCATATGTGATTTGGTGGCCATCTGATGACAAATATGAATAGAGAGAAAGTTTCCACTTGCATGAAGGCAGCCTAATACTTGTGTTTTCAAAGATGTAGTTACATATGTTGTTATGGTTTGATAGAGGCAAGCATGAGTTGAGGGAGATTAGTTCTTTCATCAGAATTGTGTTTGACAGAAGTAAATGTTGACTCCCATTTTTCATTTGGTGGCCTGGGTCACTAGATGAAGTTGTAAAGAAGAATGAATAAAGGAGCAGTTTGAGGACACCTGATGGACTTAGTATTTGGTCTACTCCCCAAAGATCTGGAATCTCACTATGCCCACAAGGGGCATACATCCCCAGTTAGGGGCATAAATTTGAGATGCCCATTTCAAAAATTTTCCTTTGCACTTTCAGAAGTGCACTTGAGAAATTTTCCTGAATGACCTGCTTTGGAGGGTCATAACTTGGTGCCCATTGATTTTTGTGCAAAACCCATTTGCAAGCTCACTCATGTGTCCTATGTGAGCAGGAATTTCAATTTTTAGCTTCCCACGGTGAGTTTTTTCAGGGTTTCAAAAAGCAAAGTTTGAGGGTTTTGACACTTTTTGCCATTTGCAAACATTCAGTTCTGCAAAGTAGCCTCCCATTTGAGCTTTCATTTTACAACTGATTGATTATCATGCCAAAACAAATTTTGTTCTGCATTATCCATACCAAGATGAGCTCACATGCCAGTTTTCAAAGGACCATGATTTGGTTTGCTATTTTTCGTAGATCAAAACCAAATGCAATTTCTCTTGTTTTGCACCTACATTTTTTGAAACCTTTCTAAGAGGTCAACTTTGACCATCAATATCTTTTGAAGGGAGATTATTGAAGCTAATCCCTTTTGCACATATGCTCACTGTTCGAAAGTGATCTACTATGTTCAGTGGCTACTCACCAGGAGTTGATTTGATATTTTTCCAAAGAGGTGATTGGATGACTTTTAATTGGTTCAGAATAATTGTTTGTTCCAAAAAGTGAGTAAGCAATTTTGAAAAAAAATATCTTTCACCTCGTGACTCCTTTTGTTGAGCCGTTTGTTGTACTCAATTCTCGGGTCTAATATCTACATGCTTGCAAGTTTTCATTGCTCCTAGAGGTCGTTTGACTAGTTTTCTAGGCCGATTCCAAAGCCAACTTGGCCAATTTTCACCATTCTGCAAAAGGTCAAAAAACAACTTTTAATGTAAACCCATTTCAAATCTTTATCTTTGAAGCATTCGAAAGGAAATGTTGAGTCAATTGAGCCTAAAATTTGTTTGAAAACATTTTTTTTTTAGCCGGGTCCACATGGGACCCGACATGATCTTATTGATCATGTTAACACTATGGTCCAAGAAATGTGTCAATACACCAAAGTTGGACTTTGCAAAGAAACATGCTATAACAACATTCATTGTTCTTCATCACTTAGCAGTGCGTGTTTTGGTCATTGAACAATTCCAAGTAATAGCAACCAGACATGAATACAAGAAGGCCTCTGGACAACTTGAAGGTGGTGGCGCACTTGGTGTCACCATGGGATAAAGTCACTACACTATTCAATCTTGCCAGATTTTTTGAACACCTACATATACTAAAAGAGGAATTTATTCTATGAAGGCTTGTGGTATTCAAACTTCAGTACCATGTATTTGTAGGCTCTCAAAAGGCTCTTGATAAATAAAATGAGATAAATCTTTTCCTCATATGAGCAACATAAAATGAGATTTATTGAATCTACAAAGGACTCCAAGAAAGGATCTCATAGCAAACCAAGTTGCTAAAAAAGCAAAGTCAGTTAACGTAGGAAATTTCATAGTGGGCACATGCTTGAAAAGGATTGGGGCAACAATTGTGGCTGTTAAGTGGAGATTAGGGAAATTTTTTTGCTGCATACTGTGGGTCTTTATTGTGCCTAATGGAGCAATCTAAGCCACTGAGCTAGCATAAAGGATGGAGGAAAATGTGAATGCTTGAAGGGGTTAATGTGATATAGCAAGGGAAAATTGTTGAAGGGTCAATTTCTATCATGGATGCGGTGGATGTTAAAGACTTGTGAACCATACTACATTATGAAACATGCAAGGCCCAAAGATGAATTGATCTAAGCTAAAGAAACTCTCAAGAAAATACATGGAGGAAAACGCCACAGTGATTGCAAGGAACACACAAAATGAATGTGGATCCTTAGAAACTTTAAAGCAACGCATGAAATAGGTAGCCACCATTAAGAGTTGGAGGATATGCACATAAGAGAGAACACAACAATCACAAATGAATGAGAAATAGGTGTGAGCACGAGAACAAAGGAAATCTCAAAAGGGATACACATTAAAGGATGCTAAATGGGACGCATCTCTCTTCTTGCTCACCCATCAAGCATACAGTAAGAAGAATGAAAGTGGGTGGTGGATTAGGGTATGGATAACCATCATGGAAGTAGCAATGTTTGTAGATTCCAGCATAATATAGAAAATGAATAAACTGTTAAAAGGTTTTAGAAACTCCAAGCAAAGGCCATTGGCAGCTGACATACACAATGTTTTGTTGAAAATACTTTAGAAAGTTTCTACAAATGGAAAAGTGGTGTCATGAATGTTGGGAATGCCATGGTGGTAGGAAACGCGCATAACATATTTGTCAAAGGACTTTAAAACTTCCAAAGAAATACAGGGGGTGCCAACATTGAGGGCACGCACCAAACATAATGAATGTGTTGACAAGGTTGTAGAAAATTTGAAGTAGATGAATAAGAGAGAAGAAACGATTGAAAGGTGTATGAGCTCTACTAGGGTTTTGTATTTTCTATGGTCACCTTTTGTGTCATACTGCGCATCCTGCGTAGGAAAACTGTACGGTTGCATTTACTGTGGTTTCTTGTTTTAATATGCCTTCAACTGGCTCTAACCCAACAGTTCTTGCTGGTGTTAGCGGTTGGACGACGATAATCAATGGCTCCACCTTTGAACAAACGTCCTTAGAAATTTGTTCCAAAAGTCTTTCATGAGGTAAGTGTTTTGATTCACTAGCTAATGTGGTTTTTCCTTTACCATATTTTGATATTGCCTATAAATGGCTTGAGCAGTACACCCTTGTTCGGTATTTTGTTGGGAGAACTCCCCCTGAAAGTGTGCTTAAAGATTGGGTTAACAAGGCTTGGGTTCCTCATGGGGTCTGCCTTGATATGGTTCAAAACTTAACCAAGGGTTTCTTTTTGTTCCGCTTTGTAGAGGTCAATCATGTGCAGGCCATCTTAAGCCATGGGCCCTGGTATGTCCGGTCCGGTCTGTTAGTTTTTCAAGCTTGGACTTGTGACTTTGATGTCTCGAATGACACCAAGTTGCGAGTCCTAGTCTGGATTGAATTCCTTGGTCTTCCTTTGCCTTGTGTGCCTTTTTTGAATAGTATATTCTCCTCCCTTAGGAGGGTTATTTGCACTGAGCCAGATAGGTTCTTTCAGGCCCATCCCCAAAAGAGGGTTTGTGTGGAAGTTGACCTTTCCAAAGATTTAAAAGACTCCATTGATATTCAAATTGGAGATTTCCGTCACACCCAGAAGGTCACCTATTTTAATCTGCCCAACACGTGTTATAGGTGTCAGTCTGCAGACCACAAGATAAAGGACTACCCTTTAGCAGTTCCTCGTACACCTTCTTCGCCCCGAGATGCTGAAAAGCATCGTTCGGTGGCTACATCTACTACAAAACCTGATGAAAAATGGACTACGGTCACGAATCGAAAGAATAAGTCCACTGGTTTTGGGTCGGGTCCTGTGACCTCCGAGCCAGTGAAAGATGTTTCAAACCCTTCTGTGAAGGGGAAAGAAGCTCCGATTGGAGCTGATTATGTTTTGCAACAACCTAGGCCAAAGGCTATGCCTTGGCCGGCTGCTATCATGTTAACATAGCCGAAGGTGGCTTCTCAGCTGAAGGTGGCTTCTCAGCCGAATGTGGCTTCACATCCAAATGTGGCTTCTCCAGTGATAAGATCTCACAGGAATTCTCGTAGTCCTTCCCCTCCTAGGGAAGAAGGGGAATATGTTCATGAAAAATGAAGGTTAAATTCTCCCCTTCCATTTAGATTGGTTCAGTTCCAACATAATTTTTACAGAATCATTTCTCTTCTTTGAATGAAGAGGAATCAGGTTTCAAAATCATGGAGGAGTTTCACTCATGAATTTCCTCTCATGGAATGTTTGAGGTCTGACAGACCTCTCCAGAAAGTATTTTATCAGGAATACCTTGTGCAAATATTCTGGTGTTGAAGTACTTTGTCTCCAAGAAGTTAAAATTTCTGGCTTTCTGCTTGCCGCGGCTAGTCGTTCTATTTGGCTAGCTAGTAAAATGTTTTGTACTTCCCACGATGATGGGCGTGGTGGAGCTGTCATCCTTTTGGCCCCATGATGGCACTCCTCTGTGGTCGACCATGGGTTTGATCCCACTCATCGACACATCTGGATCCTTCTCAACATTGATAATCATTCTTTTGGGATTATTAATGTCTATGCTTCTAATGATGTTGTGGAATGCTCTTTGCTCTGGCGTTGGATTGCTAATTCTTTACCAGTGGCTACTTGGTTACTCTGTGGGGACTTCAATATGGTTGAAATGACGTTTGACAAAGATGACACTCTGTCATTCAGATGGATAGCTGGGGAAAGGGAGAAATTTTTTTACATCCACAATAAATTGGGGCTGTTTGATCCTAATATTGGTTGCCGCCATTCTCATTCTCTTTGGCACACTTGGTGCGATTATCGAACCGGTTCGGACAAAATATTTAAGCACCTTGATCGTGCCATGATCTCAGTGCAATATTTTTTCTCTTTTGACAACTCTTCTCTCCCAGTTCAGTCGTTAGTGGATGTGACTTTCTCAGATCATTTCCCCATTTCCTTCTACATTAAATGGGAGACTCGACAACCTAATACGTGTAAAACTCAATTTTTTTTAAACACGTCTTTACTTTGCCACAAACGCACCCTAGCTCATATTTGCAGAGTTTGGAATTTGGAGTGCAGGTCAGCTCATCATACAGGCTGGACTTCTTGGTGGAATGAGGCTATAATCTGCACGGCTAGATTTTTGCGAATTTATGGGTGCTAGCTAGCTATTTTTCACTGATGATCTTACGAGGCTACCACCGCTGACCTTCGTGCTTCCTTTGAGGCTTTGGCGGCCAATCCCTTTTCTCATTCCTCACAAGTAAGGGTGGAGGAGCTAAGGCACAGGAAACAAATTGTTGACAGCTATGTTGCTCGGGGAGCACAAATCAAAGCCCAGTTGCACTGGCTAAAAGTTGGTAATTGTGCCTCTAAAGATTTTTTCTTGGCTCTGGGTGCCAGGAACTTATCCCCGAGCATTAAAAAAATAAAAGAGGGTACTCAGGTGCTCTCTAAGCTTCCTGACATTCTCCAAGCCTTTGTGCGTCATTATGAGCAATTTTTCACTGCATAGGAAGTTACGCCTGTGCAACAACAAGCCCTTCAAGATTGCCTTGTTGTTGTGTCAAATAAGCTTTTTTTAGCTCATAAATTTTTTTGTGATAAACTTTTATCAGTTGATGATCTCAAAGAGGTTGTTTACTCCATGGTCGATGACAAGGCCCCAGGAATTGATGGATTCCCTTGTGAATTTTACAAAGCCATGTGGGATGATATTGAGCATGATCTGCATCAAGTCTACTTAGAAGCTTTTCACTCTAATTCACTGGGTAACTTAATCAATAAAGGTAACTATTGTGCATGTTTTGCACACATGCCCGGCCGTAGGCAGGGAACCCCTTTTTTTTTGCTCCCGACAGGCTGCTTTGCTCCTGTCTTGTTTTGCGTGCCCCATTTCCAAGCCCAAATTGGTCATGTGCCTTGAAATGATCAAATCCCCTACCCAAATTCACCTGCTTGGGGTATTCAAATCTATGGAGAAATAAAGTCCCCCATCCCCTTTCTACCTTTTGTCTTGCTTTGGCTGTTTCAGAAACATCCGTGGACACCTGTCGGTCCAGTTTCCACATTTTTGGCTTTGGGGACAACTTTTTGGTGGATTTGGGATGTGTTTGGGGTGTTTCAATGAACTGCCAAGGATTCGTCAACGTTCTGTTAAGTTTTGATAGTTTCGAAAATTTCCATTCGGAATTCCCTTCCTCCTTGGCTGTTTGGAAACATCCGTGGTCCCCCGTCGCTCCCGTTTCCTCAATTTTGACTTTGGGGGAAACCTTTTTTTGGATCGGGGATGTGTTTGAAGTGCGTAAGTGAACTGCCAAAGATTTGTCAATGTTCTGTTAAGTTTCGATGGTTTTGGAACTTTCCCTCCAGAATTCCCTTCCTCCTTGGCTGTTTGGAAACATCTGTGGACCCCCGTCGCTCCCGTTTCCTCAATTTTGACTTCGGGGGCAACTTTTTTGGATCGAGGATGTGTTTGAAGTGCGTAAATGAACTACCAAGGTTTCATCAACATTTCGTTAAGTTTCAATGGTTTCAGAACTTTCCCTCTGGAATTCCCTTCCTCCTTGGCTGTTTAGAAACATTCGTGGATCCCTGTCGCTCCCATTTCCTCAATTTTGACTTTGGGGGCAACCTTTTTTTAGATCGAGGATGCGTTTGAAGTGCATAAATGAACTGCCAAGGTTTCGTTAATGTTCCATTAAGTTTTGATGGTTTCAAAACTTTCCCTCTGGAATTCCCTTCCTCCTTGGCTGTTTGGAAACATCCGTGAACCCCCGTCGCTCTCGTTTCCACATTTTTGACTTTGGGGTCACCCTTTTTTTGGATTTTGGATGTATTTGATGTGCTTAAATGAACTGCCAAGGTTTCGTCAAAGTTTGGTTAAGTTTCGGTGGTATCGGAGCTTCGTCCCCCTTTTACTGTTTTTGAACATCTGGTGGCCACCTCCTTCCCGGCCTCCAGAGCCCGGCCCCTCCGTGGCCGTTTCCGGGGTTTCACCTCTCTGTGGCCATAATTGAACATCCGATGGCCACCTCCTTCCCGGCCTCCAGAGCCTGGCCCCTCTGTGGCCGTTTCCGAGGTTCTGCCTCTCTGTGGCCATTTTGAACATCCAGCGGCCACCTCCCTTCCAGCCTCCGGAGCCTGCCCCCTCTGTGGCCATTTCCGGAGCCTGCCTCCTTCCTGGCTATTTTGGCTTTCGTCCGCTATCTACCTTCTGGCTTTCTTCCACCGTCTTTCCGCCCTCCGACACTCGCACCCTTGAAGCATGTATTAATGTTTATGGCCCAAATGAGCTCCAAATATGAATATCAAGATCTTTTGATGATGCATGGATAGATCTAACAAAGAATTTGTAGGTTTGATTGACATTTTCTTTAATTCATGTATAAATGCACTTACGACACTTTGTGTTTGCAAGAGTCAAGAAGCCTTCCGTAGGTCTATCAGAGAGGCCCATTGAGGGAGTTGTCCTACCTTTTTCCAGATGATGATGATTTCTAAGGAGCTTTCTACCTGAATCAGGGACCACCAATCCATTGATGCCAATTGTCGATGGGCTCGTTTGATCAAAGGAAGGACACTACAAGCACATCAAGCAAAATACAATTTTCAGGCAGTTTTAGCTACAGTGAAAGGGGAAATCAGCTAAGTGACGAGATTGCTATAGTGACTGACACTAGATGACAAAATAGAGAAAAGACAAGGAATGTATTTTAAATTGCTAGATAATGGAGGGTAGGTGAAACCCTATTGTAAATCAAATCTGGGCCATTCGATGTAATTGAATCCTAGCCATTCATTTGGGCTTTGAAAAACTATAAATAGGGGTTTGCCCCTCATTTGTAAGGGTTGGAGAATTGATGTAAAGACATTTTGCAGCAATAGAAAGCAACATTGAATGATTTATGGGTGTTCCTTTTGAGTTTGCTCTTTATGTATGCATGGTTCACCTTCCATGTTAGTTTTAGTGTTAGTTTCTTGAATGAGAGTGGTGATGGTGTATGCTATTTCAGTATTTGATGAACTTCCAGCTCATGCTTTTTGTGGTTCATTGATGATGAATCACTTTGCAAAGCTAGTTTGAGCCTTTTTCCTTTACTGCTACAACTTAGTTGAATTGCATGTACATGATGTGTGTATGTGATGTGAAAATCTGCAATCCTTAGAAGATTGCACTGGTTTTGTGCAACTATAGGTTTCTCTTGGCTAAGCAAAACCTAGTTTAGGAAGTCTGTCTACTTTAGCAGCCACCATTGTTACTGTTCATTCGTAGCTTAAGATTAGAATAACTTTCTTAACCCTTCTCCTTTTGTTGTTTCTTTTAATCCTTGGTTAGAGTAGGATCCAAAGCATCACCATGAAGCCAAATCAAATGAACTTGATGAGTTTCAGCTTGCTGTTTTGAGTGGACAGCCACTGTTCATTCACTTTCAGTACTTTGAAATTGCATTTGCAAACCCAACTTCCATGCTTTGTAACTCATCCGTAAGACCGCCTTGTGATTCCAACAAATCACATAAAACAACTAAAATATTCCAAGCACTGTCAAGACCTGACATTAGAGACCTTGGGATAGTGTTATGCAATCTGATTGTGGAAGATTGTCTTTTAAGAGAGGTAGTGCACCTACGCACTGCCTGTGTTGAAAAGTGCATAAAAAACACATCAACAGAGCTGGCGCTAGAAGGAGGGCTGACACATTGGGAATGCAAAGTTGAAGGTTGGAAGTGATTCATTTTATGCCCTCCTCCTAACGCTATCAACAGAACTAGCGCTAGAAGGAGGGCATGACATGTTGAAGCTACAAAGCTGAAAGTTCGAAATCAAAAGGAGTACTTGCAAAGAAGAAATTTGAGATAGAGAGATCTCTTTCAATGCTAAAATCAAAAAATTTTGAACGCAAAACAAGCTAAGTCAAAATAGAGCAGCATGCACAAATTGACATCACTTAGTTACATACAAATTTGAACAAGAGACTGAAGAATCCATTGCAACAATTTGCATTGGCAGATAGATGTCGGATCCATTGCACTTGTAGGAATAGTGAATTGGGGTGTCTAACATTCTTGGACAAAATTGAGAAGGTATTGCAGGGAGAAATTCCTTTTTGGGAAATATATTAGCCTTTAGCCCTTGTAGACTCGGATGAAGAATTGAAAACCATGGCAGCCAAGGCATTCAAGGAGCTGATCCAGGAACATTTGAGCAGCAAGGATAGACCAAGATTGGAGGAAATATTGATGTCAAGTTGGTGCAGATTTCACAATGCACCCCACTCTGAATTCACTTGCTCATCATGCACAAATGTCATCGCCCAAGTCAAGGATCATGTGAACAAGTTGGAACAGGAATCTCCTAGTAAAGGGGACTCATGTCATGAGGTGGGAAAGTTGTTGGAAGCTCGAGGACAACACACCACAAATGAATAAAGAAATCTCACACAGGCTAGTGTTGGGACAACAGACATAGAGGATTAGATCCAAAAGGAAGAGGATAATTTCCTTAGGACAACAAGTTGCCTTGATGAACAATCAGCTAGAAACAGATCAGAAATTTGTTCCTCCGTTGAAGAAAAGCAGTCCTCTGCTCTAGAAGATGGATTGGCAGCTGAAGATGAATCAAAAGAGTTTGCAGCAGTGTATGCTGGGGCAACAAATGAAGATGTTGAAAATTAGAAAGAGGAAAAGGTTGACAGCCTTGGCACAATAGAGAATGATGGAAAAGAAATAAGCAAGATTATATTAGAGGACCTCTCCTTCATGAATGAAAATGATCAAGCATCTAAAAATGCAGATTTGGAGGAGCGGGAACAACCACTTGCCACAACTATCTACTATTCACCTTCCTTCCCAAATGATGATGAGGACCCACTAGTGGAAAGATATGACCAGCTCATCTCGAGATTAACAAATGATTGGTTAGAGTTAAAATACCAAGTGGATTTGGAAGTTCTACTATTGCCAAATTGGTGCAGACTTCATGATTCATCACACTCTGAATTTGCATGCGGAATGTGCCAAGAAGTCATCAAGCAAGTCAAAGAACAAGCAAGGCAACCAAGTACCCGACCTCCTCTACTTGCTACCCATATCGAGAAAGAAGACCAAAAGTATGAATCAAGTGATGGCTCAGTTGAAGGTGGACCTCAAGAGGATGTTGGGGCAGTAATAGAAGGACAACAATACAGTCTCAGACTTTCGAGCGATGAAGTAGATCAAGCGGGAATGCTATCCACCAGTCACCAAAATGTTCTTCCTTTTGAAGAGCAGTTGTGTACCATGGACGGTGGGCATTTTAGCGAGTCTTTGGAGGGAAATTGTGTAGTAGACTTTGGTTCCCTTGATGAGGTGCCATCGATTGACGACTTATTTCCATTGGGAGCTGCACTATAGAGGTATGCTCATGCCGAGGAAGAGCACATCTCAGAAGACAGTAGCGATGAATACATACTCCTTGAGCCCCCAAACAGTGATGCACTAGAGTTTCCAGATTGGGAGAGGAGCTCCTTCTCCATTTACAGTGATAGTGAGCAAGAGGAAATGAGTGAACGTCATGATGAGATGAATGAACAAAAAGAAGAAGAAGACAAAGGCGGAGGTGCTGAGATAGCTGCTAATAGAGATGAAGCACTCGACCAACTACGAAATGCAACTTGGATCCCTTCTGCCATGATCACTGTTGATTCTCCCTCATATTCAGATGGCTGCAATAGGATAGATTCACGTATGTCATCATCCCATGACACTGAACATCACAAAAATAAGGCTCACACCTGGGAAAGGAGATGGGACAGCATGCTGCCCCTTGAAGACAACAATCAAGAAGAGGTTTTGGCAATGGAAACCCAAGCAGATGAGGTGTACTTCCTCGAGGAACAACCAGTGGATGTTGTGGGTCCCATTGGTAGATTGAAAGACTTGTTTGCTGCCCCGTCCTACCAGCCTTATGCACATCTAATGTCCAAAGTGATGCACCCTCCACCGCGCCCGCCCGAGGTTGCCAATGCAATGATCAATGATGTTGTGCTTGCTCTTGACTGTCCAACGCTACCACCTCCGTGTGACGACATCTAGGTTTTATCCTTCCTTGCCCCTATTATTTCTCATAATTGCACTTATTATTTTGATTATGGGAATAAGGGAAAATGAACATGTTTATGGATTAACCATGGGTTCAATGAGCCTCCTCAATTGCTGATTTTTCATGATGACGTGGTTGAACTTGAGTGTTGCAACATTGATTTTCTTTTTTCAGAATATAAAGACAAGTTTGCATGGTTAAGAATGATAACAATTGTCTATTTGCTCGTGCATGCATTACGAAATCCAATGAATGTTAATGTTGGTTTGTCGTGCCTGAACATAGTGCTTTGTAAATATCTTTGTACATAGCTCATTTTTTAATAGTATAGGCTTCTTGTAAATACTCCGCTTTCTTGCTTTCCTTAGGTTAGTTGGTTTGTGTAGGTTGTTTTCTTTTTGTTTGCTTTCGCTTTGTTGTTGCTTTGCTCGAGGTCCCTTTGCTTTTAACTGGGCACATCTATGCGGACAACAACCATACTTATTGCCTGAGGTTGTTCTACATATTTCTTTGTCAAACTCTAATCAAGTCTTCAGAGTGGATGGTGAAGGTCTTCTGTTAGTGTCAAGCAATCTGGGTGTTTAATTTGAAGAGGATAAGTTGTTTGTTTAGTCTGACTTTGACGTATTCTGAAATCTTATAGCTCTTACACATCTTAAGAATTCGATGGTCACTATAAGGCTTTTTGTGAAGTCTAGTTAAGTGAAAAATCTAAAATTCTGCTCCAGCGCCACTGTGATTCTCAGCCGAGCGCAAGTTTCAGTGCTTGCGGGTTGAAATAAAAGAGCTGAAAAGAGAAAAGAAAGAAATAAAGAAAACATTAAAAATTAAAAGAAAGGAAAATTCAACTTTTCGGGGTATCCGAGCAACTCTACCGGGGCTATGGACGCCCGCCGGCAGTAGAGTAATGTTCGGGAGAATCACAGCGATAACCTCGTCGAGGCTATGGACACTTGACTAGCAGCGTAGACAATGTCCCAGATGCTTTAGGAGTTAGAATTAAACTACGTAGCTTAACTGAACGGAGCTTGGGTTCCTATAGCAACTGAAGAATGGGAATTAATGCAATTGCACACACTGGATTTTTAGCATACTGAAGGTTGGGTTGGCTAATGGTTTTGATCCTTAGGTTGGGCGTCTGTCTGTTTGCCCTAGTGTGAAAGTCGGAACCAGAGATTTTGGGTTCGTGATTCCAGTTTGTCATCAAAATGCTCTCGAGCATTTCCCGAGTCGCCATTTGTTGTGCATGTTTTGCACACAAGCCCTGCTGAGGGGGACCCTTTTTTTTCACTCCCAATAGGCTGCTTTGCTCCTGTCTTGTTTTGCGTGCCCATTTCCAAGCCCAAATTGGTCATATGCCTTGAAATGATCAAATCCCCTACCCAAATTCACATGCTTGGGGTATTCAAATATGCGGAGAAATAAAGTCCCCCATCCCCTTTCTGCCTTTTGTCTTGCTTTGGCTGTTTCAGAAACATCCGTGGACCCCTGTCAGTCCAGTTTCCACATTTTTGGCATTGGGGACAACTTTTTGTTGGATTTGGGATGTGTTTGGGGTGTTTCAATGAACTGCCAAGGATTCGTCAACGTTCCGTTAAGTTTCAATGGTTTTAGAACTTTCCCTCTGAAATTCCCTTCCTCCTTGGCTGTTTGGAAACATCCATGAACCCCCGTCGCTCCCGTTTCCTCAATTTTGACTTTGGGGGAAACCTTTTTTCAATTGGGGATGTGTTTGAAGTGCGTAAATGAACTGCCAAGGATTTGTCAATGTTCTGTTAAGTTTTGATGGTTTCGGAACTTTCCCTCCAGAATTCCCTTCCTCCTTGGCTGTTTAGAAACATCCGTGGACCCCCGTCGCTCCCGTTTCCTCAATTTTGACTTCGGAGGCAACCTTTTTTGGATCGGGGATGTGTTTGAAGTGCGTAAATGAACTGCTAAGGTTTCGTCAACGTTCCGTTAAGTTTCAATGGTTTCAGAACTTTCCCTCCGGAATTCCCTTCCTCCTTGGCTACTTGGAAACATCCGTGGACCCCCGTCGCTCCCGTTTCCTCAATTTTGACTTTGGGGGCAACCTTTTTTTGGATCGAGGATGTGTTTGAAGTGTGTAAATAAACTGCCAAGGTTTCGTTGACATTCCGTTAAGTTTCGATGGTTTCAGAACTTTCCCTCCAGAATTCCCTTCCTCCTTAGCTGTTTGGAAACATCTGTAAACCCTCGTCGCTCTCGTTTCCACATTTTTGACTTTGGGGTCACCCTTTTTTGGATTTTGGATATGTTTAATGTGCTTAAATGAATTGCCAAGGTTTCGTCAAAGTTTGGTTAAGTTTCGGTGGTTTCGGAGCTTTGTCCCCCTTTTGCTATTTTTGAACATCCGGCGGCCACCTCCTTCCCGCCCTCCATAGCCCAGCCCCTCTGTGGCCGTTTCCGGGGTTTTGCATCTCCGTGGCTATTTTTAAACATCCAGTGGCCACCTCCTTCCTAGCCTATGGAGCTCGGCCCCTCCATGGCCATTTCCAGGGTTTCACCTCTCCGTGGCCATTTTGAACATCCAGCGGCCACTTCCCTTCCGGCCTCCGGAGCCCGCCCACTCCGTGGCCATTTCCGGAGCCCGCCTCCTTCTGCTATCTACCTTCTGGCTTTCTTCTGCCATTTTTCCACCCTCCGACACTCGCACCCTTGAAGCACACATTAATGTTTATGGCCCAAATGAGCTCCAAATATGAATATCAAGATCTTTTGATGATGCATGGATAGATCTAATAGGGAATTCGTAGGTTTGACTGACATTTTCCTTAACTCATATATAAATGCACTTACGACACTTCGTGTTTGCTGGAGTCAAGAAGCCTTCCTTAGGTCTATCAGAGAGGCCCATTGAGGGAGTTGTCCTACCTTTTTCCAGATGATGATGATTTCTAAGGAGCTTTCTGCCCGAATCAGGGACCACCAATCCATTGATGCCAATCGTCAATGGGATCATTTGATCAAAGGAAGGGCACTGCAAGCACATCAAGCAAAAGACAATTTTTAGGCAGTTTCAGCTATAGTGAAAAGGGAAATCAGCTAAGTGACAAAATTGCTACAGTGACTGACACTAGATGACAAAACAGAGAAAATACAAGGAATGTATTTTAAATTGTTAGATAATGGAGGGTAGGTGAAACCCTATTGTAAATCAAATCTGGGCCATTCGATGTAATTGAATCCTAGCCATTCATTTGGGCTTTAGAAAACTATAAATAAGGGTTTGCCCCTCATTTGTAAGGGTTGGAGAATTGATGTAAATACATTCTGCAGCAATAGAAAGCAGCATTGCATGATTTATGGGTGTTCCTTTTGAGTTTTCTCTTTATGTATGCATGGTTCACCTTCCATGTTAGTTTTAGTGTTAGTTTCTTGAATGAGAGTGGTGATGGTGTTTACTCTTTTAGTATTTGATGAACTTCCAGTTGATGCTTTTTGTGGTTCATTGATGATGAATCACTTTACAAAGTTAGTCTGAGACTTTTTCCTTTACTGCTGCATTAGTGGAATTGCATGTACATGATGTGTGTATGTGATGTGAAACTCTACAGTCCTTAGAAGATTGCACTAGTTTTGTGCAACTGTAGGTTTCTCTTGGCTAAGCAAAACCCAGTTTAGGAAGTCTGTCTACTTTAGCAACCACCATTGTTACTGTTCATTCGTAGCTTAGGATTAGAATAACTTTCTTAACCCTTCTCCTTTTGTTGTTTCTTTTAATCCTTGGTTAGAGTAGGATCCAAAGCATCACCATGAAGCCAAATCAGATGAACTTGATGAGTTTCAGCTTGCTATTTTGAGTGGACAACCACTATTCATTCACTTTCAGCACTTTGAAACTGCATTTGCAAACCCAACTTCCATGCTTTGTAACTCATCCGTAAGACTGCCTTGTGATTCCAGCAAATCACATAAAACAACTGAAATATTCCAAGCACTCTCAAGACCTAACATTAGAGACCTTGGGATAGTGTTCTGCAATTTGATTGTGGAAGATTGTCTTTCAAGAGAGGTAGTGCACCTATGCACTGCCTGTGTTGAAAAGTGCATAAAAAACACATCAACAGTAACATAAAATTCATACCTAAACCGGGTGACCCAGAAGACATCTGTAATTGGATACCTATCACGCTTCTTAATGTCTCCTACAAGATTATCGCTAAGGCTCTGACTCTTAAAATCTGCCATCTTCTTCCTCAGATTGTGCGCCCAGAGCAAACTGGGTTCATCAAATCCAGATTTATTTTGGACAATATCATTGTTGTTTTGGAAGGCATGTAATGGGCCAGATGCTCAAACCAAAAAGTCGTGTTCATTAAGATTGAATTTTCCAAGGCTTATGATCATATTGAATGGCCGTTTATTCTTGCTATACTGCAAACCTTGGGTGTTGGGCCTAATTTCATTCAATCTATTCGAATGCTCTTTGTGAATTCCTCAGCTTGTATCACCATCAATGGCTATCAATCCTCTGCCTTTGAACTCTTTCGTTCCATTAGGCAAGGGTACCCACTAGCTCCCTCTTTATATGTACTTGCAGCCGAGGGTTTTGGCTATCTTTTGGCCAATGCGGTTTTCCAACGGCGTGTCAAGGGTATTTCTCTGCCCAACTCTCAAGCTTAGCTAGTTAATGGGAATTTTGCTAATGACTCATTCCTCACCCTTCTGGAGGACGAAGATTCTATTACGGTGGCTCTTGAATGCCTTAATACCTTCTATCTTGCCTTCGGCTTGGCCATCCAATGGCATAAAACTTTGTGTTACCGGTAATCTATCTTTCCCTCACTGGAGTGGCTGCAACAGTATAGTTGGAAATGGATTGGCCCTGGTGAAGTTTTTCAATTTTTGGGCATTCCCTTTGCCTTTCAAGAATCTCAGGCTGAACTTTGGAAATCCATGCTCTCCAGAGTTGAGCAAAAGCTTACTTATGGGGTTATTAAGCCCCTCTCTTTAGCAGGGAAATTTCAGGTGTGTTCCAAAATCCTGGCGACTACCCATGTTTATTATTCTTCTTGTTGGGTCCCCTCCAAAGTGGCCTATGGAAAGCTTGAGAAGCTGCTTCGTGATTTCCTTTGGGCTTCCTCTAGGCCTCCTCTAAAACTCATAGAGGGTTTCATCATGTGGCTTAAGAATTCTATTGTCTTCCTAGAGATTCGGGAGGCCTCGGGTTATTGTCTACCCAACGACAAGGGACTGCTCTGCATGTTAAATGGATTATTCGTGCCCTTACTAGGGACGAGGCCTGTAAAAGTCTTCTCAGGAATAGTATTCAATTTGATTTCCCTATTCATAGACCTACCTGGAAGGGGATTGTCTTTCAAACCCTTCTGGTCATGAATGAACTAGTCCAGATTGTTGGGACTTTTGTGGCCAAAAGCATCTAGCGGGCCTGGGAAGTTGTCAAACCTTGGCTTTGTTGGGCTGGCTCTGGTTTTTGAGATGGGCTTTCTCTTAACCAGCACAATGTTTGGTGGTTGCCTCTTTTTTCCAGCAATGGTCAACCACTGGCTAAGTCGCCAGGGCTCAAGGTGCTCAAATTTAACAAAAAGGGTATCCAAACCCTACAACAGATTTTTTCAAGACCCACCATGCATTTCATGTCGTGGGATGCTTTTTGTACCTAGTACAAGCTTCATAACCAGCACCATGCTACTTATGATGGTCTGGTAAATGTCATTCCTACTGAGATGCTTCATAAGGTTGGAATTCATGGGACTAAACCTTGGTGGAAAGACTGGAAGTGGTATCCAGACACCCCTTTCAGGAACTACAAGCCTCAGCTTGGTTATAGGTGGCTCTCACCACATTTTCTTATGATTCAGAGTTTGAACCAGAGGTGGCTTCTTCAATCTTCTGCTCATATTTGGTGTAAAAGATTTGTTGCCACTTGGTCTACAAGTGTTGAGCCAAAGCTTTCCCACTTTTCCTGGTGTATTCTTTTCTAGGGCTTGCCTGTGGGCTCTCGGCTGATTCACTTGGGGGTCTGGGACCCTCGCTGCCCTTTTTGTGGGCAAGCTAAAAATTTTAAGCATCTTTTCTGGTTTTGTCCCAGAGCTCAGCAACTGTGGACTTGGATTCATGACTTTTTTCGACCCTTTTGGCCAGAACCCTTCTCTTGACATATGGCATTGCTTGGAGATTCTCCCTAAATTCCTGCAAAATTCACCCAGCTTTGGCACACTTTTAGGGTGAAAATTATTCGAGATCAATATTTGGAAAGATAGAAATGCTTGTATTTTTTTGGATTCTCAAATAGATATACATATCTTTCTATATGCTAAAGCTATGATTTGTTCTAATGTGCTTTTATAGGTTCAAGTGCAAGCTAACAAAGTTGCACTTGAGGTTGCTCACCTCTAGGTTCTCTTGGACCACTAAGGTAATGCCCCTTGTACTGTTGCTCGGGTCTTCGCTTCCCCCACCTATTCCCGTGGCTGGTCGCCCTCTAGGGGCCGATAGCTAAGTGGCTCTGCGCGTCCCCATTCCCATCCCCCACCTCGGCGAAACCGCTCTCCTCCGCCGCAGGCTACTTAGGGGTGGCCTTCTGGTGGTGCTTCGGGGAGTGGCGGTGGTGGTTCATGGTGGCCCTCGGATGATGCTCTACTTCTGGCTCTGGGTGGCCAGTTACTGGTAAAGCATTCCCGCGTATGGCGCTTGCAATCTCGCCCCTATGTGAGGAAGAAGATAAAGAGAAAAAAGATGTTGATAATGGTTGGGGTCCTCCTCCTAACGTCACTCCAGACCCCGCTGATGTATGGGGGAAAAAATTGGATGACAGAGACCCTCCTGGCTTTGCTGGCACTGCTCTGGCCGCTTAATGGCCTTTTTATCTTTGATATTTTTGGACTTCTGGGCTTAGCCCATGTTAGCTATTAATTTTATGGGCGTAGCCCATGTGACTCTTGGGGTGTGCCTTTTTACCACCCACCCTTTTTTTGTGAATATGTATCTTTATATTTGAATTAATATAGATAACTTCCTATTCATAATTTTTTTTTGAAGTAAATGCAACTGGCATTGTGTTCAGGCCTAGGCCAGTTGAAAGAGCAATATGCATATGCAATGAGAATGTTAAAAATTGTTTGAAGAGAGTCTTGAACATCGATGGAAGGAGGATCTAAGGAAAGCAATGGCCTCCATGACCAAAGGTTTTCTTGAGCTGTTTGTAGAGGATATAGTAATGAGAAGTTAGGGAAAATCAAAGGCTAAGAAAGGAAATCAACGACTGGAAATGGAGAGCTGGAAGTAGCCAAATCTCAACCATTACTTGCTAGATCGTAGGATAAAGGAGCTCACAGGTTAATTCTTGGGAAATGGTGAAATTGTAACACGTGGCAGTGGGCCCAGGTAGAGTCTTCAATGCATAGGGGAGAGAAATGCAAGGTTTTCATTTTAAATAAAGTAAAGGCTAATGTTTTCCAGATAAATTTAAAAAAAAATCAATTGCTTTTCAAAATGAAAAATATTTAAAGTCTTAAATGTGCCCATCAAACTTTTAATTATCTCCTTGCGAGCTTGTGGATATAAAGGTGGTGGGCCAGTTAGGCAAGCGAAGGTGCGAGATACTAACAAATGGCTTGAATGAACATTTAAAAGGTAGCAATTAAATGTTTCATTTTAAAAGTAAAGTGTAGGACAAATGTTTTAAAATGGGTGAAGCTTAAGGCATGGGTAAAATATTTTACCTAATGCAAATTATTGCTGGGGTGATCTGACAAAGCTGTTTTACAATTTCTGAGAGATTCTGATTTTTGCTGAAATCACATAGTTTTAGAAAATATAATGATTTAAGCCTTAAAAATTTTTATTTAAAGAATTCCAATTGAGGGGTATGTGCAGGATCATCATGGAAAAAATAGGCCCTTAAGTAGGTGTCTTTTTGACCACCCTAACCACAATAAAATGATAATATTTTTTTATAATATTTTAGATATAAGTAGAGGACTCATGTCCGGATGTGATGCATATTTTTTTATAATTTTTTTCCAAGTAAATAATTAATTATGAATTTTTTATTACAACTTTTAAAAATATAAAAACTCATGTCTAACCACCATAACTTGGTAAAACTTCATGAAATTCATTTTTTAATCCTATAGTATGGGCATATAATGTGACACATGTTTTGGATTCAAAAATTATGATATTGTTTGAAAGCTATAGATGTTTTTCAATCAGCCTATCAATCGACTTTAGTCGTAATTCAAATAGAAATGAATAATAATTATTTATTAAATTCAAAGTAAAGCATAATTTATATTGGTGGAAAGTTGAGAATCTCCTTTGAAAACCCTTTTGTTTAATCAATTTTGGGTAAAAAAAGTTGTCACCACATAAATTCTACACATACCCATCATATTGCCACTTTTTGGCCCATCATGATCTTGCATATTATACCTAAAGAGGGTTTGGATTAAACTACCTTAGATCAAACCCCTTGGATAGAACCCCACTAGTTTTAAACCATACCTATAATAGAGTCTCCTTTACACCTATCAAAATGCTGATAAAAAACCACTTTTGATTTACCTTTTGGGGGATCAAATGAATTCATTTAAAATTTATTTTTTGTAAGTATTTAGTCCTTATTATAAGTTTCCCAAAAAGTATAATTTTAAATAAATTCAATTTTATTATTATATTTATTTTTCATTTCTTGTGAATGTAAGTTTTTCACCGTAAATCAAGCTCTTCGTTCTGCACATATGGAAAAATAGAATATATCAATTTTTTTTTTTTTGAAAAATATGAGTGCTCTAGATATTGAAGTCCTTGATCCAACCAAAAAAAAAAATTGAATTTCGATACTTACAAAAAAGGTTACGCGTTATACGGTCTGCCTATGTCTGAATTGTAATTGGTTTGACCTCGAAACTTGATTAAAGAAAAAATATTCAATAAAACACTATCTAACCAAATGAAAGCACTAGATATCGGAGTTACAAATCTAAATTTGAAAGAATTATAATTTTATACTTCATGGAAAAAAAATTATGCATTATACGGCGAGCGTCACTCCTTAAAAATGTTGTTTTATGAAAAAAACTAGTTTTCGAGGGAGATGGAAAACGAGGTGAAATCTGATTCCAAAATTTTTGAAAAAAATATATTTAGAATCTATAGAAAAATGTCATGAAACTCTAGTTTTCATCATCTTCAAATTCTTCACGGTTTAGCCATTATAGGTGCTTGAAAGTGAAGATTTAGTTAGAAAAAAATATTTCAGTATCTAGTTTGGCCAAAAATTGTAAACCACTATTGTGGGATCACCTATTGAAAAGAAGAAAGATAAGATATTTCAAATGGAAAATATTTTAAAATGCATGTGAAATGTAAATTACTATGGGAAAACACTTTATTTTCTAAGACAAATATTTTAAAGCTCAGGTGAATATTTAAGTGGCATGTGAAATGATGTGAAACATTCTCCTTGCTGAGGAATTTATTAAGTAAATAAAGAATGTTTTAAATGAAAGATTTAAAACATAAAGGGTTGGGAGAATGTTTACTTTGTTAAAGTAAATAATGTGCAGCTATAGGGAGATAAAACGGTTTTCATGGGAAAACTATTTTTCACACATGTCGAATGGAGTGAAATTTCCTCACATGGAAAATTTTTTTATCACTAAAGAACAGACTGCAAAGGAAAATTGGAGGAAAAGTTTGTTGTTACAAAGAGAGGAGAGAGGCTTTGAAAATTTGGTGAGCAACGGTGAATGGAGTTTCCAGATGGCATCCCCTGATCAACTTTAGGGATTCTTCCGGAGCTTTTTGTTCTCCTATTTCTTTTGTTCTCTTTTCGATTGTAAGGGGTTGTGAGGTTGAGTTCTAGTTTTTTGAATTCTTGTATGGGGCTGGGTAGATAGAGAAATGTTTAATTCTGAGTTTTAATCTGAGTCTGTTGAGTCTGTAAGCTTCAATTTCTGATTTCATGAGTAAATATCAACTAGTTTATGCAAATAAATCATGAAAGTCATGAATGTCATCAAATTGTCTCTAGATTTGTACATTTCAGTCATATGAATTCAATAATACCAAGTATGCTTGAGTTTGTCATCTCAATTTCATGAGATTGTTTTATCTGTTTATGGGTGTGTTTCAATGAAACGGTTAAATACTTTGAGCAGGTAATTGTGATTTAAGTGTGCAGGTTGGATATGATAAGAAGAGTTTGATTGACAATAGGAGTGGGATTGTTGGTGTAAGACACTAATAGTTGATGCAAGGCATTAACAATTTAAATCCACTGGTTGAAGTCTGTTTGCTGATGAATTCATTTTATATGTTTGACTCCATGTCCCAAAATTAGGCACTAATTTATCTTGCAACTTAGTGCATCTCAGAAAAATGTTTAAATTCAAAATCATTTTGAATCTTGTTGTTGGTTGTGGTTTAGTGTTGAGTTATGCTTCCCAATTGCTGAGTAAGTGTTGAAATACCAAGAACGTAGCCAGATTTGAGGTTGTCAATACTTTTTTTAGCATATTTGAATTGGGAGTTATCTGTTATAAAAAGCAATGTCAATGTGTGCAAGTGAATTAAGTTTTGGGCATTGTATAGGTTGACCCAACTTGGTTTTGCAGAGCCAAAAGTGTAGAAGATCTCATTCTTTGATTGAATCTTGTCAGTTGGCCAAATCCCCCATTGAATCTAATCATTAGAAAGTGGCTAGTCTATAGGATTCACTGGTCTGGTTTGATTTGGAGCACCAACAAAACAATAGCTTTTTAGGGTTGTAGACCTTGTCTTGACCTCTCCATTCTTCTAGGTTCCCTTTTGTTTGATTTATACTTCTCAGTTTGATTTCATGTTCTTAAGTTTCTAAGGTTTAGTGCATTTGAGTTTTCATTTCTCCTTTGAAACTTCATTTTAATGGTGAACCCCCCTTTTAATCACACCTAAGGAAATCCCCTTGTGTGTCCTTCCCTCAATTGAATCATTGGGTTGAAGCCTCTAGGGTTTCCTAATTGTAGCGTCAAAAAAAGTAACCCATTTTCATGC
Organism: Sequoia sempervirens; assembly: GCA_007258455.2. Classification (NCBI taxonomy): domain Eukaryota; kingdom Viridiplantae; phylum Streptophyta; class Pinopsida; order Cupressales; family Cupressaceae; genus Sequoia; species Sequoia sempervirens. The sequence continues at coordinate 884,480,920 of VDFB02281492.1, read as the reverse complement.
TTAGCTTGGGAATTAACAATTAATGGTAAAATAAACTTACTTGTGCCTTATTTAGGGTGTTGTAAAGTGTTTTATTACACTTTCACACTAATCTAAGGTTTGATTAATTAATTGTGGCTAATTGAGGTTAATTGGCCCCTTTAATTCAAATCTAAGCCTTATTAATTGCATTTTTCAATAATTTATCTTGACACCCATTGAGGATAAATCACATGATATCAAAAAAATCACTTGAAATAAAAAAAAATTTATTAACCAAAAGATAAATTAATTTAATAAATTATAAACATAATAACAATTAACACAATGATTTATACATTTACTAAAATAAATATTCACCTCTTTTTAAAAAGCACAACCATAAAAGTCTTATTCTTATAAATTCAACTTATATACATAAAAATATTTTATTTTATTTAATATTTATTAAATTTAACAAAATTATAAGTTACCATTTATTCAATATCACTCGCAGTCAATGGTATATAACCCACTACAAAGCAAGAAAATGTCTAAATTGGGAAAATGTGCAAATTTGGCTAATTTGAAATAGTCAATGCTGCTAACAAGTCCCCAGGATTGTGACTTCCATGATGGGATTCTCCTTCATTTCCTATAAATTTTGTGTCTATAGAATTGTAGCAGTGAAACGAATCTTGCACAGAGCTTTAACTGTACACACATCATCAACAACATCAAGCAAACAGGGTTAGAAATTATCCATAGAGATTGATTTCTACATTCACAGTGTTGAGAAAGAAATAAGAATCCTATTATGAACAGCTATATGAGATAATCAAATACCCAAATTAGATCCCTTTTTTGAACTTGGGTCATGTTCTACCGTCACTCTTTTTTGTCCAATATTAACTTCAGTGGTAACCCCATGCAGAGTGTTGAGAGAGCTCTCTATCTTTGCTTTATGGGAATCGTCGTACATTTTCTCCACACTCAAAATTGTTCTTTGCATGATGTTGTGTACTAATAATTGTGAATCCCTATGGAAAATCACGAAGGTGTAGTTGTGAATGGAGCACCTATTAGTTGTTGATTCAAATTTGAGATGATAATGGTTGCCTTGGACTGTATTTATATCCCAAAAAGAGTGTTTCCCAAGATATTCTAACCACCTTTCCCTTCAACTAATATGAAACAAGGAGGAAAGCTTTTGCACATTGACCAAAACTTGCACATTCCTCAACCACTCACAATGTGACAAGTTGCTTCATCTCATTGGCCAAATATTTATCCCACATTTCTCTCTTATGAGCATTCTTTCAACTTGAGAATCTATAAGTAGAGGGCTTATTCTTCATCAATCCATCTACAATCTTATGGAAAGTCACTCTCTTCAATTGAGAACTGATTTTTTCCATTTCATTCTATCTTCAAGGCATTGTATCATTTGAGTTTTAGCAAGGATTGGGAAAGGATCACTTGCACAATTGACACCAATCCAATATGGAATAGGTATATGTCATGTTTTTGAATGTCTTTTAATCCTTGTTATTTGTTGCATTTCTTGAGCATTGACATGTTATGCCATAGAGGTATTCATAGATTTGCATGTGTATAAACTAACCCCACTAATGAGTGTTGGAGATTGTTCACTTGCAAATTTAGGGGTGCTTCATGATGGCGCTAGAAGGAGGGAAATTTCAGTTACATTTGCTTCTTGATTTTGGTGAATGTGATTTTAGGTCAACCTGATTGATAAGCTGATTCGGGACTTCACTAATACTTTTCAAGTGATTGTTGGATGAATGTTATAATGTTCCCAAAATAGTTGGTAGAGGCTGATTCCACGTTAAAATCCTATAGGATTATATGCTTAGTGGTATCATTGATTCAGACAAAATTAGATGCTTGGTAGATGCTTGGTGCTTATTAGACTTTGGCGAATTAGATGCTTGGTATTTACAACAACAATTAGATGCCTGGTAGATACCTGGTGCTTATTAGATTATGATGAATTTGCATGAGTTTAGTGGTTTATCTTGTTTTGGTTGATTTTTTCTATAAACACCACATATGTCAAATGGTTCGCATGCCTGTTTATTATCTTAGATATTGTGACTTTGATGCAGAGTTGAAGAGATTGATAGCTGGGGATTCAAAATCCATAAATGCACAAAATCAATGCATTTGTTGAATGTTTTCTCATTATTTCTTGTCATTTAAAGACATTACTAAAATTTCTCGTTTGTGTTCATTGAGTGCATCGATAGGCATGCAAAGTCTATGATCTTGGTTTTAGAAATCACAGATAGGCGTGCGAAGGCATCTAACAGTCTTACAATCATTACATTTTGGTTTTATAAATCATCATACACCTCTATGGAATTTAGTTTTACTCCTGCCAATTTCATTTAGCTTTAAAGTCTCTTTGAGTGACAATTGTGGTCGCATAGGACCAAATGCATTGACTTGAAAGTTTCTATAACTACAGATTCGGCATTACACCTACCAATAGACCTGCACCATCACTTATGTGCACTCACACCTGACAAGAAGAGAGGCAGTTGTAAAATACTAGTCGGCCTTATAAATACAAGAATGCAGGGAATGCGCTGGTATATTTGGAACAACTATAAGCAATTGATCACTTGGTTGAGAGCTTACATACGTAGGTACAAGAGAGGATACACTTTTTTCTGATAGTCTACAACTCTAATAGTCTTAACATTTTTTTGTTGCTTCTCTTATAGTTTTAGAGTGTTGATTCTGCCACGTAGATATTGATTCATGCCTTTAAGAATGAAATATTTGTTTTTAAAAGAAAATGATATTGACATTATGAATCATATAGTAACCGCAAATACACGATGTTATCACCCTTTCAAAGATCAAATAATTCATTTGAGATAATAGCTGAACATTACTGTCATTCTGCCTCAATAGATCGTGGTCATCCAAATGCTCATTGTATTGCAAAATTTTCTTCCTGATATCTGATGTGTCAACCCATGTGACAAAGTCTTCTAGCGTCCTTGTCACCAAAAAGTGTTGGATCTATAACAATAGTTCTTGTAGTCATCTTGGCCTATGATATGATATTATAGGACTAACACCTGAGATCTTGGGCTGTAGATTCACTGTTGCAGCTGTTCCATCATTTTTGAAACTTAGGCCAATGGTAGAGACATTCCCAATCAGATCAATCTCTTTATTTTGAATGACGTTATTTATCCCAATGGAGAATGATCTTTTCCCATTGAATTAAGCTCTGCGTAATGCAATACCGCCAAGACTTTCTTGGACTTGGGTTCTCCAAGCTCACAATATATGTTGTTAGACCCGTTTTTGTTGTTAAAGATGGTTGATTGCAGTGCGTATGAGTTGTTAAGGATGACTGTTTGCATTGCATGCGATGGAGGAAAGTCTTAGTGTAGTTTACTAAGATAAGTTTTATTTTATGTATGAGATAAATGCACTGATGTTGGGAATTGCACAACAAAAAAGAGTGACATTTTGAGTGTCATATGAGGTGAAAAGAGGAAAGCAGGGGAAGATCGCTTAATGTTCTCCTATAGCCCAGATGTCCCATCACATATCTTGATGGCCGATGCACAGATTTACTATCATCTTTTTAGGGAGAATAAGAAATAAATTATTATCATATCGACATGATTGAAAAGTGGAGTAAATGATTTGGAGGACCATTAATACACTTCATAGACTTATATGCTTACATTCAATGATGGCTTATGGTATTCATTGAATCTACTTTCTTGCTAAATTCAATATGATATTAGAGTTATTGTTGAATTCAATATAGCGATAAAGCCATCTACTTCTTAAGGTACTATTAAAAGGAAAGGCTCTCATTTTCATTGGTAAAGAAAAAATTATTGGCAAAGGTAGTTTTTTTTTTTACAAAAGGCTTTCATTTTGTTTGGTAAGAAAAAATTATTGGAAAAGGAAGTTTTTGCAAATTGTCTACTTTTGACTAATATTTGTTTTAAAGTTTTTGGAAATCAAGACCCTTATTAATGTTTCATCTATTAAATCATGACTCTTCACATGATTTGTATCTTGTAGGTATTTCGTTTGCACAAGGGAGTTACAACATTGAAAGATAAGAGACGATCTTGGAAGAACCTTAGAGTTGAAGAATCAGACATTCAAACTTGAAACTTAAAATCTTTCTTTAATGCTTGGAGATTTTTCCTTATGCCTTAATTTTCTGTTTTTGGCTAACTCATTTGGTTTTGGGCTTTAAAACGAACATTTCAAAATGCTTGGAGATTCTATCATATGCTTTAATTTTCTGTTCTACACTAACTCATCTTTGGTTTTGGGCTTTAAAACGAACACTTCAAAAGCTTTCAATTATCATTGCAAAGGGGATAAAATGAACTTTAGGCAACATTGAGTCGATTTTGTTTGAGGTTAACAAATTGAACAAGGCAACTCTCATATCTCATTTTGGTGCTTTAAAACGAATCAAAATCATTGCTTTGTGGATTTAAAATGAGAATGTGCAACTTTGTTTTTGTGATTGCTTACTTAAACTAATATCATTGAAAAGGACATATGTGCTTCTCTCGCACTTTACAGTGATCTTGAGAATCAAAAGGCCTTTTTTGTGATCTTAGGTTGAGATAAAGTGATCACCTCCACACTTCATTTTGGGTTTAAAATTGAACAAAAAATTGTGCGAATGTGAGTAGAGCATTATTTCGTACATTCTCTCTCTTTGTGTTGCAAACAAAGATTGATCGAGTTATGGATATTGTATTTACTCACTTTTGTTTATCTTAGAGGGCCTGCCTTGGGGAAAAAGTACTCACCCAAGGGAATGACTCAACCGGTATTACTCTAAAGCCAAGAGTATTTCCAACTAGGATATAAATGTGGGTATTGGAGTAAATGCCAGTATCACGCCGTTGGCTCCGATGAGATGGATCTGAAAAGGGATTCTCGCCATATGGGTCAATCTCTATGAACGGAAAGTCTGAATTAAAACCCTTGTTTGAGAATTGCCAAAATCCTTGATCTATTTGTTGGTGCAAGAAGGGTTGTTCTGAAGCCACCCCACATTTTTACGATCTTTAGTACAAATGGAAATCATGCCATGGAAGTTTCATGGGTGTTGATGGTTGGCTGCCCCGTATAAGTGAGTGTCATGGAGGGGAGCCAATGGGGTCAAGCATCTAACCATTCGCTAAAGATAAGCGTAGCTGGACTTGTCCAAGTGGGGACTCAACAAATACTATCTTTCATATCCATAGGGTTGTACTTGTTCTTTGTTACAAAATGCTTTGCTTATTCGAAAACACATTTGGAAACAAACATTTAACATCATCCTTGAAATTTCAAACCCTTTAGGAGGAAAATACCATTGACCAAATTCTCGTGTTATTGCTTACCCTTGGGATTACATTCTTAGAGGTTTCTAAGCACTTGAATTTGCATCTCAATTTTCCTACTAAAGTTAAATGATAGGTAACCTTTGCCTTGAATTCATGAAAGTTCCACATAACATACTTTGTGGGATTCAAAGAAATTAAGACAATGGACATCTAGTTTGGAAAACTAATCAAAGAAGTTTTTGTGGTAAAATTAAGTCACTAAGCAAAGATAACAAAATTGACTCTCACATGTGTTGATTCCTCATGATTTCCAAGAAATTCAAAATCCCAAAACAAAAGTCCTTGAGTCAAAGTTCCAAATTTAGAAGTCACACTCAAAAGGTCATCAAGAAATACATTAGGAAGTACAACCAAGAACAACACATCAAAATAAGCAAGAAATTCACAAGGTTCTATAGACTCATTCCTTTGAACAATCCGCAAATGTATGCTTAGTTTGAACCACTTCTTGGTTGAAAGGTCCTTAAGAGTATCAAATGTTCTTCAAAACCGAGGTCTAGTAAACAAGTGTCTTTTTAGGTACATCCTAGGATCAAAATCAAAACTTCATCCATCCTTGAACATCAAAACCAAAATCATCTCATCAACAACCCTTCGAAAGTCTTGAAAAAATCCTTCATGTTAAACTTTGGGCAAAGCATTTGAAATCAATCCAAAATCACCTTGTTTGATTTTATGTGTGTTGATGCATCCTTCTACACATACTTGATCAAATTATCAGAACTTGTGAACAAATTCATCCCTTGATAAAAATCCAACATCTTGGGATTTAAGAGTTCATTATCAATATCATCTTGTTTGGATAGGAGTGTTTAGATGAATCCTTCTTCTCACACCTAGAAAAATTATCATCTTGTGAATGATTTAACTCTAGGACAATATCCAACCTCTTAGATTTTATGAGTCCACCAAAATCTGAATCCTAAACAAATAAATCCTAAATCAAGTCCTAAAGTTTAACATACCCCTTCAAGATTCTAGCAGGAGTTCCACTCATCCATCAAAACATCCATCTTGCATCCATATCATTATCACCCTTTGATCCTTAAATCATCCCAAAGTTTCACTTTTGTACTTAAAGATAGATCAATCCAAAAAATTAGAGAATTCACCTTCCACATTCTTGAAGATTGATCCCTATTTTATGGTGCAAACTAGATCACACACAAGAAGAATGTCCCCACTGGGTTTGGTAATCTCACAGTTAACCTTCCTACATCTTCCCAAGATCATCAAGAGGAAGGTGTCCAAATGGAGGCTCTTACCAATAACCCCTTTGGAATGTCCCATGAGGAAATCATTGAAATGCTTCAAAATCTAGAAAACCATAAAATTGTCAATATCATGGTGAGACTCAACCCTTCACTATACATGCTCGAATTAGCAAAACAAGGGGCTAAACCTCCCTTCTAATTTCGACATGAGCACTATTGTGGAGACATATTTTGGGATCACACCCCCAATTTCATCCACCATCCCCATTTCATCTACACCCCCATCCCAAAACATCACTCAAGACATACCACAAACCACAACATCTTTTTCTCCAACTCAACCTAATGTTAATAAGGGAAATGCATTTCTTAATGCTATTCAAACACACCGTCTTGTCAATAGTCAATATTTGGATGAAAACACTATCTTGGGTAAAACCATACCCCTAAATCCATTGCATACATATGTCCCTCTCACCTTTCATAATACAAACAACCCATCAACATCATAATTCCATACAACACCCCAAACCTCTCTCCTCATAACCTCACAAGGAGAGGTGGACATATTCGGACCAGGGGGCATTTTTGAAACTAAGCCATTCTCTCAAGAAATCACACCCCTCAAATTTTCACCACTTCCGCCATTGACATGATCATCCACACCACTCCTTGGCTTAGGGATTCCCCCTTTACCAAGTATCAATCAAAATAACATCCTGAATATCAATCAAAACATCACACAAAACTTGTCATCAACATTGCAACAACAGATGACAACTACACAAGAAATTGCAACATCATCAACCACCCCCATAATATCTCAAAACATGGTCTCTCAAGGACCAATCACATCAATCACATCATCTACCACTCAAACCCCAATCACTAACATGACGACACCTCTCACCACCACCACATGCACCATTCCAAATCCACCACCACCCCCACCACCTCCATATTCTAGCATATCAAGCCAATACAACATGGCATTGCAAGCAACTCAACAAGCTACTTATCAAAGGGGATTCCTGCAAGTGCAAAAAAAAAGTTGTGCGACTAGCTGATCACCAAGCCGCTCAAGCTACCCAAGTAGCCCAAGCCGCATTACAAGCACAACAAGTTGCATAAGCCCAAGCATTCTTACAACAACAAAAACAAGTTGTGCAAGTTGCACAAGCTGCTCAAGCAGTCCAAGCCACATTACAAGAAAAAAATGCTTCCCAAGCCAAAATCCTATTGCAACAACAAGCAACACAAGTAGCGCAAGCACAAGCACAAGCACAACTTCTTGCACAAAAACAAGCAGCGCAACTACAGGCATATCAACAAGAAATAAAACAATATCAAGAGCAGCAAGAAGTAGCCCAATTGGAAGCCCAACAACAAGCACAACAATAGGCAATCCTAGCACAACAACGACAAGCACAACAACAAGCACAACAACAAGCAATCTTAGCGTAGCAACAACAAGAACAACAACAAGCATTGTTTATACAACAACAAGTGGAAGCATACATAGCTCAGAAGAATGTGCAAATAACATCAAACAAAACACCAAACAACCCACCCATACAACCCATAATCGAAACCCCCTAGAACACCTTCATCCCACCCCCTGATCCGCAAAATGACGTAACGACACAAATCAGGTTGCTCTCGCAAAAAGTGCTCGATCTTCAATCAGGACAAACCATAAAAACACCAAGCAACTTGTGTCCCTATCTAGTTGACAGGAGCCTAGTGATGAAACCATTCCCCAAGGGATTTGAGATCCCCAAGTTTGACAAATATCGTGGGATGGGAAACCCTGAAGATCACATCAGGGAATTCCAGGTTCATTGAATGGAAGTCGCATACGATGATACTTATCTGATGTGGCTATTTCCTAGGAGTTTGGTTGGCCACGCTATGGAATGGTTCTCTCACATACCAACAAGCATCAAAACATTCCAAGAAATTATAGATGCATTCATTAAAAACTACGCATGTAATATTGTAATGGATGTTAGTCTAGAAGAACTCTTAGCTCTAAAACAAGGTAAGAATGAATCATTCGCTTCATTCCTACAATGATGGTGATCTAAGGCCAATTGGAGCAAGTGGACCATGCCCGAGGAACAAGAAGTTTGCACCATTATAGCCAACCTTGACGGCCTCTTGGAATTTCATCTCAAGGTACAAGGGATCACCACATATGACTAGTTGATCTCCAAGGTGCTCAACATTGAATAAGCCCTTATGACACAACCTGCAGGATCAACTTCATACCTTGAACAACAAAACAACCGCCCACCCTCCAATTACAATGATAAACCTCGCATGTGGGAAAGGAAAAAAATGTTACTAATGATGTTGTTGTCGACACCAATGTGGTCATTAGTGCCCCGTTCCAAAATACAACCACACCACAAATCCAAATCCAACACCAAAACAATCATCATGTAATACAACAACCAAACAACAATCCAACAATCAACAATCTCAATGATCAAAGGGGACCACCCCAACAGAACAAGAGCTATCCCAAGTGAAAGTACGCCACTGTGGGGGAACCACTAGAATTCATCATGAAGAAGCTAATAAACGAAAATCTCATCAAAGCGCCCACCTATGAGAATTACCAAGAACCAGATGTGAAACCTCCTTGGTATAATGAGAATCAACTTTGTGACTTCCATAAAATCAAAGGGCATACCACGAACAGTTGTATGGGGCTAAAAAACATAATTCAAGATCTCATCGATCAAAGAATTATAAATGTGGAACAACCAACAGGAAACCAAGATCTTAAGATATACATGAATCTAATGCCTAATCATGGAAATAAAGGGAATAATAATAACACTGATAAGGGGAAAGGAACCCACACAAATGTGAATCATGTGTAGGAAACTGTCGTCACCTCCCTAGATGAATACTGAATAGTCATCACTATCAAAGGCATTCATTCTAATTGTGGAGTCACCACAAGAGGTAGAAAAGTTACCATCACGGGATCATCCCATCCAAATAGAGTCCCCGCATCTAGATCTATCCCTAATGGCTACAATGTCCTAGATTAGCTCAAAAGAACATAAGCGCAAATCTCCATCATGGAGTTGCTAAAAATATCATCTGCCCATAGGAAAATCCTTGAGGAAGTGTTAGCTTCATCCACTGTCCCCGCAGATCTTGATGCGGAGCAATTCCAAACTATAGTCAGAAATATCATTACGCCAAATCTCCTCACATTCTCTGACCAGGATTTCCCCACTCAACCATCTCACAACTGTGCGCTCCACTTAGAATTCATTGTACATAAAAGAAAATTCAAAAGGGTCTTGGTGGATGGAGGTGCGGGCTTGAATATTTGTTCTCTCAAGCTCATCAAACAATTAAAAATCTCAAAAGATTCTATCGACAAAGGAAAGGGTATCACAATAAGAGCATATGATGATCAAGAAAGAGTGTCCTAGGGCACAATCAAACTCCCTATTCAAGTAGGGCTTTCTATCATGGAAACCACTTGTCAAGTCTTGGATCTCGACTTGCCCTATAACATCCTCCTAGGATGTCCATGGATTCATGCAATGAAGGTAGTAGTGTCAACTTTCCATCAATGTGTTAAATTCACACATGAGGGACAAGAAGTTACCATCCATGGAGGTCCCGAACCCTTCTCCTATTTCAAAATCCTTGAAGAAAAGTACTATAAAATCCCCCAAGTACCAAAAAATGATGAGGGTCCATCTACACCATACATCGATCCTGCCACTCTCGCATCCACTTCTATGATAGACACACCCGCCACTCCCGCCATCCCTACCATTTTTGACATTAAGGTCATCATCCAAGATAACGGTTGTGGAAACTACAATCTCCCTAAAAATGCTTTTGTGATAGGAGAGTTACCACAATCTCCTAGATTGTGGGGACGTCTACAAATAAATGAAGCCTCCACATCCCAAACATCTCCTGAAGACTATCCCAACTTTACAAGTTGGGGAGATCTTGGCCAAGAATTTATTGAAGCATATCCATCTCATATGCTATACAAAGATGGGAGACCAATAGCTAATTTACCAATGGATGATAGAAGCAAGGGTCTATAAATGATGCTTGCAATGGGCTATGATAGAAACCAAAGACTTGGGAGAAACAAGAATGGCCTTATAATACCTATCATTCCAGAGACGCGAGTGATAACAAATCTTGGCCTGGGATGTACCCCTCCGAGTATAACCATACGTGGCTGAAGTACTCCAGTTAGAAAGGTTAATAATCCTCCTCAGCCAACCGCAACAGAACCATGCTTACTAGTATCTACAGGTTGCGTCATAGATAACTTCACATTTGATATAACCGACATCTGTAGTAGTGATGATGAGGATACCATCACCAACTTACCTAGGCTATTTAAGGATACCACTCTTTGCATGATTAGCACCCTATCTTTTGAATCATACCACCAAAGTCATGAGATCCACCTAGTATATCCCCAACTCATCGACTATGACCAATGAGGAGCACCAATTCTTGATACATTCGAAAATGATGAGGCGCTCTCAGAATTCATGGGATTGTGGGATAAAATTCCATGTGGGGATCACAAAGCAGGGTTCATAATTGAGCTAGATACACATGCCTATTATGGGGAAACAATTGAATCCCTCAGTCAGAAAAGTGAAAAATTAAGAATAATATCTAAGTCCTTGAGTGAAAACCACATTGTGGCACTCTTCGACCAAAAAAAAGTAAAAATAAAGGACACATCCAACGGTGAAAACCTCTTTGAGGTGCTCGAGGATGGGGGATTCAATATTCCTTTTAGAGCTATTCATCAAGAAAAATTAGCAGTTCTGGTAGAAAGGTGCAATCCGGTCAATCTAGGAACAGAGGAAATACCGCACATCACATTCTATGCGGAGTCATTACTATCAGAGGAACAAGAGCTCCTAATAGCCTTCCTAAGAGAAAGGCAGATAAAATTCGCATGGAGATATGCTGACATGCCTGGGCTTGATCTAGAGATCGTGGTTCACCACTTAGCAGTATATCCAGAAGCAAAACCAGTTAAACAAAAGTTTCAAAAAATGCACCCTTAGATCGCCTTATTAGTTAAAATGGAGCTAAAAAAGCTATTAGATACAAGATTCATCCAACCGATAGATTATCCAGAATGGGTGTCAAACTTGGTACCTATCTCAAAACCTGATGGGGGCATCAGAATCTGCACAGACTTCAGAGACTTGAATAAGGCATGTCCAAAATATGACTTCCCACTTCCAAACATTGACATGATAGTAGACATGACAACCGAACATGAAATTTTGTCACTAATGGATGGATTCTCAGGGTACAATCATATCATGATAGCTAAAGAGGACCAACATAAAACAACTTTCACTTGTCCATGGGGGACCTATTGCTGGAATATGATGCCATTTGGCTTAAAGAATGCAGTCCAACAACATACCAAAGGGCCTGACATTGATATTCCATGACATGATCCATAAGACAGTTGAAGATTATGTTGATGACATTCTAGCCAAGTCCAAAAAGAGAAAAGATCACATAGCAACCCTAAGTTCCATTTTTGACAGGCTAGAAGAGTACAAGGGCAGATTAAACCCAAAGAAGTGCATCTTCGGCGTACAATCGAGAAAATTGCTAGGATATATAGTGTCAATGAGAGGTATCGAGGTAGATCCAGCAAAGGTAAAAAAAATCCTTGAAATGGAGGCACCAAAAACATTAAAGCAATTGAGAGGTCTCCAAGGCAGACTCCAATCCATTCGAAGATTCATAGCACAGTTAGCAGACAAACAAAACCCATACTCTCACCTACTTCAAAAGGGAATAGTGTACAAATGGGATACCAAGTGTGAAGAGGCATTCAATAAAATCAAAGAATATCTACTGACATCACTAGTCTTAATGCCACCAATCCCAAGAAAACCATTAATTCTCTACGTATCAGCAACAACAGTAGCCCTTGGAGCTCTCCTAGCTCAGCATGATGAAAATGGAATAGAAAGGGCTATCTATTACATCAGAAGAACAATGGTTGGACATGAGCTAAACTATTCATTCATCGAGAAAGCATGCCTAGCAGTAGTTTTTGCATCATAGAAATTCAGACATTACTTGTTGGCACATAAAATAAAACTCATCACCAAAATTGACCCTCTGAAGTACTTATTGTCAAAAGCAATGCTCATTGGAAGAATGGCCAAATGGGTGATGATACTATCAGAATATGACATTGAATATGTGGAGTGGAAAACAATCAAAGGCCAAGTCATCCCAAATCAGCTTGCAGAAGCACCAATCTATTCAGAGAATCCTCTTGTCTCAGAGTTTCCAGATGAGTCTATTTTCAATCTCAATGTAGCTGACCACTAGAAACTATACTTTGATGGCTCATTCACGCAGCATGGATCAGGAGCTAGCATCTTCTTTATCACCCCACAAGGGGACTGCATACCAAGGTCCTACAAACTGGCATTTCCCTGCACTAATAACATTGCAAAATATGAGGCTTTAACCATAGGTCTCATAATAGTAGTGCAGTGGAACATTATATTTCTCAAAGTATACGAAGACTCTCAATTGATAATAAACCAAGTGAATGATGAATACCAGACCAAGGATGACAAGCTCACTCCATATAAGAAATTGGTGGAGACCCTCAAAGAATTCTTCATCAAAATTACATTTGAGCATATTCCTAGAGCCAATAACATAGCAACAAATGCCATGGCAACAATTGGATCCTTACTGGATATCCCCCCACAACATTCCAAAATATGAATTCCTGATAGAGCAGCTTCTCGTGCCCGCATTTGAGGTACCAGAATCAGAATTCATGTGCAAAATTGTTGGTCTCGGTGATCCTTGGTACCATGACATTTACACATACCTTCAAATAGGAGTCATACCCGCTGACTTACCCTCAAAACTAAAACAAACCTTTGTAAAAAAGGAATCCAAATTCATCATCCTAGGAGATACCCTCTATTGTAGAAGCATAGAAGGAACCTTACTACATTGCTTAAATGATGAGGAGGCATTGACAATGCTAACTGAAGTACATAACGGTATTTTTGGTTCACACTCAAGTGGAATGACCATAGCGAAGAAACTACTGAGGATGGGGTATTATTGGCCCACAATGGAAAGAGAGGCACGTGGCTATGCTAGTAGGTGTCTACAATGTCAGCAACATGGCGACCTCATCCATGCTCCAACTCAAGAGCTTTATCCTATCATCACACCATGGCCCTTTTCGCAGTGGGGACTCGATCTCATTGGAAAAATCACGCCCACTTCATCTAATGGCCACAAATTCATCATAACCACAACAAAGTTCTTTACTAATTGGGTTGAAGCCATACCCATGACATATATAACTAGGAAGCAGATTTCAAAGTTCATCCTAAACTATCTAATTTTTTGTTATGGTGTTCCCCAAGCCATTATCTCAGATAATGGGACACCATTCAAGAATCAGGAGGTTCATGACTTATGCAAAAATTTCAAAATCCAATATCGCTTATCCACCCTATACTATCCCCAAGGCAATGGCCAATCAGAAGCTACAAAAAAAACCATTCTAAAAATCCTCAAGAAAACAGTCAATGATGCAGGTTGTGACTGGCATCGGTAGCTTAATCCCACCCTCTAGGCCTATCAAACCAGTATCTACACACCCACCATTGCCACCCCCTTCTCCTTGGTCTATGGATCAGAAGCAGTACTCCCCATTGAGATTAAGCTCCCATCACTCAAGATATCACTGCAAAACCTCATCACGAATGAAGAGTACCGAGTATCAAGACTAAATGATTTAGATCTATTGGATGAGTGGCGTATAGATGCTTTAAATCATTTGCAATTCTATCAGAATAGACTCAAAAGGAGCTATAATAAGAAAATCAGAAGCAGAACATTCCAAGTCAGAGAACTAGTATTAAAGGAGAATCAGAAGAATGTCCCAAACCCAAGCAGGAAAATTTGAACCCAATTGGTTGGGACCATTCGTTATCACAAGTTATAAGTTAAGGGCATATCAGTTATCAGCCTGAAGGGGAACCTCTGTAAGAGCCCATGAATAACTCTCATCTCAAAAAGTTTTATGCCTAAATCTTTCAAGGTATAGAACCAAAAATCCAAAAATCAGAAAATGTCCTAAAAAAATGGTTACTTTGGAAAACCTAGAAAACAGGCATCTTGGTGACAACAAAAATAAAAAGAAAAAAGAAAAATAAAGAAAAAGGATTGAAAAAATGGTCCTCTAGTGAAAACCACTTGGTGGCACTTTGGACAAGTACCTTAGTGAAAACCTGGCAAACAGGTGCCTTGTGTAAATAAGCTCTTTCCATCCACCAGGATCTTTATGGCTTGTTATGCATCATCCATCGCATTCAGATTGAAATCCATCACTCATCCACTTGCATCCGCACTATAGCTTGGTCCTGTTTTTCTATCATGATCCCTCCTAGTACTACTCGGCCCATCCTCAAGGTTAGTTTGTCCCGCCTTTATCAGAGTAGTCTATTGCATCATGTGGGGGTATGTTCTCATCAGATCGGATTCATGTATATCCTTAAAGTCCTAAAATTAGAAAATCCAAAAACATAAAAAAAAGCACAAAATCCGAAAAACATTCAAAAAATTATCAAAATCCCAAAGTAGGTCAAAAGTCAATAAAAAAGTCAAAAAAGTCATCTTGTTGAACTACGGGTCTCTGAGCCTTGAACTTAGGCAAGGTTGATCTTTGATCATCCCCCGAGACACTTAGGTCAGTCCTTTAGGAGTCTATCATAATAAACTGACATGTCATCATGTATATTTTCATCTGTACATCGGTCAAGTCATCAGTCGAACTATGAGGTCTCTGCATGTATAACGTAGGCAAGGCTAATCTATTGATCAGTCTCCGAGGCCCCTAGGGTAGGTCTTTAGGTTGGTCTATTGGTCAAAATCTCAGAAAACCCCAAAAACATTGAAAATTCAAAAATCAAAACATTTGAAAATCTCAAAAAATAACAAAAACAACCTCAAAACATTCCAAAAACTCCAAAAACATCCAAATATTTGAAAAAATCCATCCATCTCACCTTGCTTACACCCACAATAACATCACTCATAATAAATAATCGTCATCCTCAACCTTTGGTAAAACAATTGAAAACAAGTCTAGCATGCTAAAAGTGAAAACTCAAAACGTCAAGTCTCAAGTCTAAGTCAGTACGTAAACAAGTCGGTCAACTCTTTGTGTCAACAACCTATGATCCAATCGGTCACTTTTTAATCATCTGAGAACCTCATGTCCTAGGATGTATCCTTCCTACAATGGGAATTATTTATCAGAAATAACACTTTGGATAAATGAAATGACGTTCCGCCATCCACTAACATGTCCTAGGATGTATCCTTCCTATAATGGGCATTATCTTTTGGCAATAGTTTCGGCTCTTATCCTTAAAAAACACATTTCCTTTTGGTTAGCAGTATATGAAGAACATTGGCTTGTTTGTTTACTTTATCTTGGTCTTTTTGACTTATCTCTTTGTGCTCATTCCAATAACCTCTCGATGATGTCAAAACAAATGGATTTAGAGAGATAGGAAATGGGGCAATGATCATTATCTTTTATTTTTTGTGCTTGTTGGACATTCTTTTAAAATAACCTTGGAAAATACTTGCTTTGTTAGATATGTATGGAGGGTGTTTTGGGAAACTTGTTGACTATTGCATTGATAGGTTATACCTTTCTATGTTTTGGTCTGAGATGTTTGAAACTTCTAAAGTGCATCTTAGCAAGGTTTCTGTATGTCAGGTGTGAACAAGAATACACCTATCTATTTGTCAAGTCAAAGTCCATCACACTAAGTACAATGCCATCCTGGTCCTTCATACCTTGATGCATCGTGCTTATGCATGTTATCAAACATAAGGTAACTGAACCTTTTAAAATCCCAATCCTTGATAAGCAAAACATCCATTTCTCATCATCTCATTCTTGATTTCTTCTTCTCCACACTAACATCACATCATGAATAGTTAATCATCATCACTGGTCAGTGCATCCATCTTGCATCCATCCTGCATCCACAAACCATTAGTATTCTACATATCATCTCACTTGCATGTTCATCATCATAATATAGATTTGTTAGTCTAAGCATCTCATAAAATCATACATTTGCATAATCATAGCATATCACATCATACATCTCATCCATCTCACATCATATCACCATTTAAGTTGTTTAGGATAATATAGATTGGTTATTCTAAGCATCTTGAAACCATCGCATTTCCATCATCATCCATAACCATCCATTTTGAACCTCTTTATCATGAGATCAGCCCTCAAATCGAATCTTTTCACTCAATCTCTCGAGGGGGCAATGTACTAGTGTACTTCTTTCCACTGGGGCATCCGAAAAAATCATTTTTTTTTTAAATTTTGATCGCGGCAAGTTTATTCTTTAAACCAACGTAGCAAGTACATTGCTTCAAAGAGGGAAAAATGTAGACACGCAAAATATGCATACATTTCAATCCACTAGCTTAATTAAATAACCTTCATTTAATCAAATCTAACATTTCATCCTTCAATTAAATAAATTCACTTCATCATTACCTCATTTGATTAAATAAATCAATTCTTAAAATTTCATCTTTTATAAACCATCTTCTAAGTTCATCTCCTGCAAATTAACCAACCTTTATTTTGCATCATCCCTTTAATTAAATAAACCAAACTTTATTTAATTAAATCTCAATTCATATTTCTCCCTCTTGATTTAAATAAATCAAAATATTTAAGTCAAATGGGTAAAAAACCCTAATCATCATTTAAGATAATCTAATCCTAACTAATCTAATCTAACCACCCATCACATCCTCTAGCTTTTCCCACTTGCACTAATAAATCAATTTATTCATTTATTAAAATCATCATTTTCCCTCAACAAAGCATCTTTTTGAGAATATTCTTCAAGTTTGAATATGAAGGAAAGTTGACTTGTCCCTTCCAACATGGCAATAACTTCTCTCTTACATGTCCGCCACTTAGCATTTAACTCTCAAATTCAAATTTGAATCTCCCCCTCTTTCGCACATTGACTAAAACCTGTACATTCTTCAACCACTCACAATGTGACAAGTGGCTTCATCTCATTGGCCAAATCTTTATCCCACATTGCTCTCTTATGAGCATTCTTTCAACTTGAGAATCTAGAAATAGAGGGCTTATTCTTCATCAATCCATCTACAATCTTATGCAAAGTCACTCTCTTCAATTGAAAACTATTTTTTTCCATTTCATTCTATCTTGAAGGCATTGTATCATTTGAGTTTTAACAAGGATTGGGAAAGGGTCACTTGCACAATTGACACCAATCCAATATGGAATAGGTATATGTCATGTTTTTTAATGTCTTTTAATCTTTGTTATTTGTTGCATTTCTTGAGCAGTGACATGTTATTCCATAGAGGTATTCATAGATTTGCATGTGTATAAACTAACCCCACTAATGAGTGTTGGAGATTGTTCACTTGCAGATTTAGGGGTGCTTCACAACTAAAGGGAAACTCAGAAGAAGAAAAAAATGAAACTATTGCAACATAGCTTACACAAGCATAGAACAATTATAGGAAAATTAATCATAAAGATTAGAAAAAAAATTCAAATTCATATATCATCAACAATGTAATTTGTTAGTTTGAGATACTAGGAAAGATAAATCCAATCACAAATAACAAATGTACAATTAGATAATCATTCTAACAAGTTCTTGGAAATACATTTCAACAAGATTACACAAAAATTGACCCTAACAATTTTGCCAAACTATTAGTATGAGTTGACAAAGTAAGTAATTGCATTTTTCTAAAAAAAGCAAGAATTAGAAAATAGAGTCTTGAACGAAAGCTTTAGGCTCTTAGATCCTCCGTAATAGTGTCAATTTACTAGTGCAAGTTGGTTGGAAAAACAAAACTCATTATATACACAAATAAAAAATGATAGCTACTTGTTCACAAAAATATTTCTCGTAACATCCTGCTTAAAAATACATTTCTTTTGCCCGTACGAGTAGCGGAGTTGGCTTGGGCCATGGGTTTGCTCCCCATTGGTTTTGGGTTCGACTCTAAGGCTCGGGCTTACCTGATGCATGTGGTTTGTGGGATATTACGTACATCCCTAGGGGACTTGTCTCGCCTCAGCTCGCCTCATAAAGGGAACGATGGGCTGAGTTGCAGAGACACCCCTTGATTATAAAAAAAACAAAACCCCCATTTCTTTTATAGTAGATTGTTAGTGTTCAAATCAAATTATGCAATTTATTTTACTTCAAAAGATTAATAATTTCTTTAAAAATATATATATAGAGATAAAAAGAAAGTAGCCTCATCATAATGAGTACATTTATTTCCTCTTATGATCTGAACTGCTTTGTTAGGAAGAGTTTTGGTTTCTTGTTTACATATGGTCTACATTCTTTTAGTTCTCTTGCTTATGGTTGTATCATGGTCTTCGACTCCTCTTGCAATTTTGAACAACTGGCCTTTTCACAATCAATAAATTTTTAATTTTATGGAAAAAACAATAGTCAACTCAGATATTGGGTCCACTCCAAGACAAACTATGTTTCATGAATCTTGGAGCATTCAATTTGCATTGAAGTTACGTTGCACAGGTTTTAAGGTAAGAAAATGTCAATGATGTAACTTGCGCAGGTTTTAAGGTAACAAAATGTCAACGATTTGAGTGATTATTTTATTTGCATGCTTGATTTATGAGTACGTCAAAAAGAAAACTTGTGTCTCTTTGCACTCATAAAAAAAACACGGCACCTGACATGTTTTCAAACCTTGAATAGTAAACAAATTGGAAACTAGACCATTTCAACATGGCTATGCAAAACATTTTCCCACAAGTAAGAGTGCCTTCCACATTTTTGAGTAACATAAAAGTCCACAGAACAAGAATGCATTAGTGTGATAAGATGCAATTAATTTAACAGAGAGTGAGAAGCATCATATTTTGTTTGAGAAGAAAAAATAGGTATCGCGTGGTTATTGATTGCTAATTTAAAAAATATTTTCCTAACTAAACATTTCCCTATGTGGAAAAAGATAATGCATTGTTATTGCAATGAAACAACCATGCACCATCATTCTCTCAGTAGCTTGGAAGATACTCTTTGATTTTTCTTATTAATAGAAATTTCCAAAGGCATTGCTATGTGAAGTTTTAGTCGACCAGAGAAGTTGATTGAGCAGAATAGTTTACTGAAACAGAGATTTGACAATTTCTTAATGCAGTGACAGGGGTTCAGAATGTTGATGTTGATATGGGAAAGAAGAGAGTCACAATACAAAATGATACAAGCGTTGCTAAAGAATCAATTGGTATGCTATGTTGTTATCTTTTCTCCCTACTAGGAGGCACTTGGTGTGGATGAATTACTAACCATATTTATTTATCTGCGTTTTCATGTTCAGCTGAAGCACTGGAAAGGAAATGTCACAAGGCCACAATTGTACAAATCACAGAGTAAGGACATAATTGAAATGGAGTACTACATAATTTGAATATTTACTCCTAGGAGTTTTGTTTGTTGGGTATGAGGAGATTATCAGTAAGTATGTTATAACAAAAGGTTATTATAATTTGGGTGATGATGGAAAGCTATTTGACCATCAAATAGTTCCATTACTATTATGTGTGGGGAAAATTTCTTCTCAGATTTTCATAATTATTTACGCTAAAGGCGTATCCACTGTGAAATGAGGCAAACTAATTTACTCCATCAACGGCTGAAGCCATCCCAGAGATGAGTCTGAACATCCCCATCGTTCATCATTCTTCATTGCCTTTATCACAAGTGGGAGAAATCAGTCAAATCCTTGAAATGGCTTATTGAAATAGAAAAAAGAAATTTAATGTATATATTTGCGTAACTGTGTAAGTTGTCCCCCTTTCATTTATTCTATCCTGCAAAAATGATGTGGTATGAAATCCTAAGAAGATATGTAATATTTATTCTAATAGTTTTTTTGTGACTCATTTGTTACTTGCTATAGACTTAGATTTTCTTTTAAAGCTCGGAACGGATATTTCTACAAAGCAGTTTTGAATCATAATTTTTCTAGTAAGGCTCCTAGCTCTCTCATCGATGTCTCATGGGAATTCTAGGCCTAATCATAAAGGCGCCTTTAGTCATCTCGTAGACAAAAAAAATAATATTAATAATTATAATTGAGTTTTGTAATTATAGGTGGAAGAATTGTTCACCAATTTCATCTGGTGGTAGGTATGGTTACTAAAATGATAGCAGCTATGTTATGGTTGTCAGTAGTATGGCAGTATTAAATTGCAATTAAAGTATATATTTTTTCTAACCGTGTGAGCTATCTTTCATTTATTCTATCCTGCAAAATGGTGAGGATTGCATCAAATCATAAAAAAATATGTATATATATTTATTACCTAGGCCTGTATTTGTAGGTATACTCGTTTAATATTTAAAAACTAACAACTGGGATAATAATGCAACCCATGTTAGCTTCCTCATCGCTGAATACACACACAATAATAATGAAGGGAGGACTTTCGTGGAATGCAGCAACCTCGCTTAGGTGGGCGAAAGATATTTTATTTTCCTTTATTAGATTTGACTGCCACAGTTCTCAGTCCTTTCAAAGGCTGGCTCTGTAGACATGCAAAATTAGCATCATGCATTCAATTAGGTCCATTCATCAAGTACATCAAATTCACATTCATCCACATTAGGTAAATCAGGTTCATCATCCATTTAAATTAAATAAATTAACTTTATTTGATTTAAGCCTATCATTACCTCATTTGATTAAATAAATCAATTTTAATCAAACCATAACATTTCATCTTTCATAAACTGTCTTCTAATTTCATCTCATGCAAATTAATCCACCTTTATCTTGCATCATCACTTTAATTAAATAAACCAAAATTTATTTAATTAAATCCCAAATGCATTTTCCATCCCTTTTAATTTAAATAAATCAAGGTATTTAAATCAAATAGGTAAAAATCCCCTAATCATCACCTAAGCTAATCTAATCTTGATTAACCTAATCTAACCACCCATCACATCCTCTAGCTTTTCCCACTTGCACCAATAAATCATTTTAATTCATTTATAAAATCAGCATTTTCCATCAACATGTCATCTTTGAGGAATATTCCCTCAAGTTTGAATTCAAAAACAAGTGGACATGTACATCCAACAAAGCATTTATGAGCTCTTACATGGCTCTTACATGTCTCTTGCACAAGTCAAACTCATAATTTAACTCCCAAATTCAAATTTGAATCTCCCCCTCTTTGGCACATTGACCAAAATGTGCTCATTCATCATCCTATCATAAGTTGACAACTGGCTCCATCTCATTGGCTAAATCTTTTTCCTGCATTCATCCATTTGGCTATTTCTCTCATCAAAATAATCTATAAATAGAGGCATCATTCTTCATCAAATCATCCACAAAGCTAATGCAAAGTCACTCTCTTCAATTGAGAACTGATTTTGTCCATCTCATTTTATCTTCAAAGCATTGCATCATTTGAGCTTATCAAGGGTTGGGAAAGGGCTTCTTTCCACATCAGAGAAGCACCAATCCACTATGGGATAGATATGTTTCATATTTTTCTATAGATGCTTTAGTTAACTTGTTATTGTATTGCATTTTAAAAGCATGTTAGATTATCTCATATGGATGTTAAAATTTTGCTTTGTTTTAATAACTAACCATGCTAATGTGTGTGTTAGATTATAAGTCAATTGCAGATTTTGATGTCCACATAATGGCACTAGAAGGAGGGCTACATTCCTTGAAATGATACTTCTTTGAGGGATTTTGGTCAAATAGCTCATGTGCTTAATCTACGCATCATTCAACAAAGAGTTTGCATTTTTATCTAATTCCATTCTGCATGCATGGTATGTTACATTATGCTTTCCTGTGGTCGGAAGAGAATGCCTTTATGCTTTTCTCAAACTTACGTTTGTCAGTCTCAAGAATTGAAAACACGCAGGTGTAGGTAAAATGCCATTAAAATAAAAGGAAAAGTTTTGTATGTACTGCACAACTTCCTTGTCAGAAATAGTATTAGGACATTATTTTCTTGAAAAGGTTTTGTATTTAGTTTCACATATTATAGAATCTGCTTAGGTGGTTGGAAATATTTAGTTATCAACATTTATAACACTTTGTGGAGGGAAAGTAGGTCAAGATTTTCCACGAAGGCTGTGCCAAATTTTACTGACAAAGATTGATTCGTGAATGATAAAAAAATTATGGTTAGATGGAGGTGTGAGAGAAAGGATTTGCAGGCTGGTCGTTCTTCACCTGGTGGATGAGGCACACCTGCACCAGTGCTCATTCAAAGAAATAATTTTATCTTATTATCCTATGCTTAAATCTGCAGGTGATATCGCGCGCCCAGACACTCAAATGCATTTGCTTGGAAGCTTTTAAGAATCTCTACTTAGTTTTGTTTAAATGCGCCAGTCTTTAAAGCTTATATCTTTTTTTTTGAATGCCATTTACATTAGTTTGACACATTTTTTCAAAGGAATTCATGGTGTCAACTTTATGCCTGCTACTAGCATTTGCTTGCAAGTTTATTACACCTTTTTAGTGAATCTATTTTGTGCATATCCTGTAAACGTTGCAGTCCAGGAGACCGCATCCCTTGAGCTATTTTGTTGATCAATTCATGTGCCTTGCCTATGTTTCTGCATTTTGCATACAATGTTTATTAGGGTAGTTGCAAATACCACCTCTGTTAAACTCTCTCCATTTGTTATGCTTTGCTGGATGTCCGTACCTTGTTCTAGAGTTCCCATTTTTGCGTAGGCAGCGAGGATGCTGGCAAAGGTTTGAGAAATTGGCTTCACTCCTTCTAGTCACATTTTTTTGTAAGTTTCTTAAACCTTTTGGACAAATCCATTTGGCGCATACCCTGCAAACATCAAGACATCTCTTTCAGGCATTCTGGACCAAATAGTTCACATCCCTTCTCTATGCTTTCATTTCATTTGATGGCTGGAAGATGTTGGTCAAAGGTTAGATTTACACCTACCAAATGGTATTTGCTTGAAATTTTCTTTTTCCTTTGAAAAGAAAAGAGAACTGTGGAATTTAGGCACGATTTTTCTTTCACCTGCCAGTTGCATCAATTTGAAAGTTTCTAATGCTGGCACAGTGGGCGCCGGTCTTTTTCAACTACCAATTCCATTAGCTTGAAATTTCTGAAAGCCATATATGCATAGAATAAAAAGGAAGCTTGAGAAACTAAAAATAAACAATAGTGGGTTGAAATACACACATGCAGTTCGTGGCATGAGAACTGTATGAACAACTTTTATTCCAACTCCTAGCTTGTCAAATACAGCACACTACACTTGGTCATGGTAGAAGTTGTCCTCAAAAAGGGAAAGCAAGGGTGTGAGTGAGGCTCTAGCCAAGCGAGTTGTAGAAGCCACGCCAGTACACACAGTAACATGTATAGAAAAGCATACATATTCATACATATTAAGTTGGATGAGAAAGTTGATATTTGATGGATTGAAGTTTAGTTTGCCTTCAACAGTTGGCATATAGAAAAGGGGTACATGATTTACTTAGCTGCACTTGCATCCACAGCAGTCTTACTAAGTGGCTGGGGATTTTCTCTAACATAGAACAAATGTGAAGCCCAATCCAGCAGATGAAGCCCAGTTCACCAGTTGAGGGGCCAAGAGTAGAAATCACAAAACTTTTATGCTTGAGAAAGAAGGCGCTTCAACAAATTTCTGCTTCGAAATATCGATAAGGCCATCGGTGAAGCTTCCTAACTTTATTTAGAGCTCTCAACAGCTCATTAGTCCCGTACCTTCATATCACTTTACTTACAGCTTGGGAGAAAGAGGAGTGGATTTAAGCCACGTGATATTAAAATTTGTGTTTGAAATTTTTAGCGGGAAAGCCTGTGAAGTGATTTCAAGGACAAAATCTTGTCTCCCAAAGAATATCGTTGTGGATTTGATGGCTGAACATGTAAGGTAATACACTATTATAAATCACTGTTTGACTGCAGAAAGGTATGGGCCCCAATCTCCTTATCAATATAAGTAATAGCTGCAATTAACATTGTGAATATACTCATGGATAGCGATATTTCTATAAAGATAAAGTCACGTGATTTTTCTGTACGACTATTAAATTTTTTGTGCTTTGTCATTAAATTACACAACACCTAGCCGCAACCTTATCATCCACTCATTTTCCATTCACATTCACTCTTAAATATGAATGTTGGCTACAATTGGACGTGGAGCTGCTTCTTCTAACTCCCCAAAGCGACTATTTGTTGGCATGTTTGTCTCAATTTCTTAAGCTTTATGATCATTTTCAACATACTTCACGGATGAAAATGCACAAAGTTAATAGCTCTCTTTCACATGATGCAAGTCAACAATATACTCATGCACACACATAACAAGTACATTTGTGTTCATGGAATTATTAATATTTCATTGAATTCTAGTGTGGTTGCCACATGGTTTGATTCCTTTGTCTTAGCCATTCACATGCCTGGAAGAACATGAGAAAGCATAATTTATTTCAGCCATTATGTCAAATAGTTCGCTGTGAATGTGTTGATTTCTTTTATTCTGTTATGTACCTTTTAGACGCAGAAGAAACTCATAGAGAAATTGGTCGCTAATACGAGATTACTATTATCATTCAAGTGATCTATAGGAAAAATAATTACATAATACATTTATGTGGAAATGCACCAAATTGCAGATGTCATCCATGAATTTTTTTTTTCTCTCAAGGAACAACAGATATTAAAGTCATCTTTGTCAACTTCAAAATCAGTGACACATTATTTTGACAACGACAAAACTTTAGTTATTCGAGATTTTGATATGACTTGAAAAGATCTTTTTTAGGTGGCAATGGTGGGTGGCATAGTAAAGACAAGTGGTCGAGTAATTTTTTAGAGATTTTGTTTCTAGAGTTAAAGAAAATATGGAGAAGCTAAGTCAAAATATCTAGTTTGTTTATTGTTTTAGGTACTGACTTTTTTTCTATGGTATGGGTCAGTCCTTACTCACCCAAATGATACAAATTCATGGAGATGCAGCGTTGAACATGACTGATCTACATTTATTAACTATGTTGATATTACGACTTGAGGAGTTGTAATATATAAGCAAGCTTTATTATGCACTGAAATTAAACATTAGATATCGATTCGAGGTGAGATTTTCTATTTTTGGTCAGAATCAATTAAGGCATTTGGAAAATCGAATCTACCTATTTGATTTTCTATGAAACAATGAATGCATTCAATATAAATGTATCTTCCTTCTGATTTCTTTAAATCTTTTGTCAAGTGATTTGATACTTTCTCACTAATATTGCATTTAAGTTTTGAGTGCAGCTTGAACACAAAAAAAATTTAAATCGTTGTAGCCTTTGTTGTGCTTCAAACACATTTAGTAGATCATTAATGTGTGATTTAGATCTTTGTAAAGTTATCATTAACTTTTTATTTCATACTTCTTATTGATGATAATTTTGTACTATTTGCAAGTTGATTTTGAAATCAAGCGTTGGAATCGAGCAAGCAAATTGGAGTCAAAGAATATTAGACATTTAAACATAAAATTCACAAAGCATTTTTAAATTCTTAGGGCTTTCATTGTTGCTTTTTATTTCTATTCTAGGACAACTCACTTCAATTTTTGGTTTAAAATCAACTATTGATTTGATTTTCTTTTCAAGTTGATTAAAATTGAGCCTTAGAAACTGACTAGACTTCACTTTTGGGTTAAAATTGAACAAACAAACTTCACATTTGAATTTTGGTGCTTAAAACGAACTCAACACTGCTTTGAAGTTAAAATGAACAAGTCATTTCAAGTTTTTGTAATCTTTTTTGCAAAATAATCTCATTTAAAAAGGTGTATGCACTTCTCTCGCACTTCACGACAATGTTGAGAATCAAAAGTATTTTTGATGACATTAAGCTGCATAAAATATTGCCTCCACACTTTATTTTGGGGTTTAAAAAATTGAACAAAACACCTTGCAAGTGTGAGTAAACTTATTGCATGTGTTCTCCCTTTGTTTCTAAACGAAGGTTGATCGAACTATGAATATGTTTACTCGCTTTTTCCTATCTTAAAGGGCCTGCCTTGGGGAAAAATTACTCACCTAAGGGAATGACTCAACCGGTAACACTCTGAACCTGAGAGTATTTCCAGCCAGGATATAAATGTTGGTATTGGAAGAAACACCAATATCACGCGGTTGATTCCGATGAGATGGATCCGAAAGGGGACTCTCGTCGTATGGGTCAATCTCCAAGAACGAAAAATTCCAAACTAAAACCCTTGTTTGTAGTGGCCTATTAATCCATTCAACGATTTTATGAAAGTGGTGCATTAGAACATAGATTCCAAGAAGTTACTTGCCATGTCCAATCTTGGTTAAAATATAGAGGTTAAGACTTCATTCTTAACATACCTTTATATTTTTTCCTTGTTTGCATGTAAAATAATCTCTTCTACTACGAAGGGCATGAGGCAATCCCACCAAGAAAAATGTACTAATTGAGCTAGGATGTTATATTGCTTGTGAGTTAGTGATCTGTATAGGATCTAGACTAGATTGCAATTTAAATGCTTAAACTTTTACAATGCTTTTACAATGATTATTTCAAGTTAATTAAAACGAAATTAACTTAAGGAAATAACAGAATGAAAGTAATAACAAGGTGATTATAACAAAAAGAAAGGAAATGAGAGACAGAAAGAGAGAGAAGAAGAGAAGTGCAAACAGTTGATAACGGAGTTCGTCACAGAATGTGACTACGTCTCCGGGTCCACTCCAATAGAGAGACCGATCTGATTAACTCCAAAATCGATTACAATGCACCACAATCATTCTCCAAGCATTTCGGCAGCGTAACGACACTCTGATATGCAAGAATGATCTGAAAATTCTCCAACAAGATCTCTCTTTTGACGCCTCAGCATTAGGACTTCATCACCTGAAAAAAAAAACTTGCCCTCAACTCTCCTCTTACACCCCTTTTTATACATAAAATTTCCTCAATTTGGCTCTCAACCAAAAGATTTACAAAATATTCCAAATCCCCCTAAAAAACAACTAAATCTCCCAAATTTTACATCTGGATTTTAATAATCTCCCTTATCTCTCCAAAATACATTAAAATCTTTTTAAAAATCTCCCTTTATTTTCATAATAATATTTAAAAAATCTCCCTAAATTAATTTAAGCCCTTCCAATTATTTATTTTCGGGCTTTTAGGAAGTTTCATTCTTATCTTTAAAAGATTTAATAGTTGTTGTTTCTATTTTTCAAACGAGGGAGTTTGTTGTTTCATTTTTTTTTAAAAAAAAGGCAATCAGGTTCAATAGTTAGACAAAATGAACCGATGCCACATATGTTTTAACCACACATGCTGGCTTAGTGGTAGTTAAGAATTTTGGGAGGCCGGCGGTTGGGGGTTCAACCCCCGCCGCTGGCTTTTAATAGCCATTCACCAATTTTTTAACAACAAAATCAACCGACTCATTCA
This sequence comes from Sequoia sempervirens, assembly GCA_007258455.2. Classification (NCBI taxonomy): domain Eukaryota; kingdom Viridiplantae; phylum Streptophyta; class Pinopsida; order Cupressales; family Cupressaceae; genus Sequoia; species Sequoia sempervirens. Next base: position 884,452,685 of record VDFB02281492.1, on the reverse strand, counting down.
CATAGTTAAGCGCGGATTTGGTGGCGCATTGGTAGGAGGACGTTGTATTAAGTGTGAGGTTTGGGGTTCGACTCCAACTCATAACCTTTTAATAAACTAACAAAATTTTCAACCACGTCGACCGAGGAGAAACAGAAAGCCACGTGTCGCACCAGGAGGGTGCCACGTGGCAGGCGCTAATTGGATAATCCCGATGACGTACCTGCTGACTCACATGCATACATGGAAGCTGACGTGTCAGGCTGACATGGACAGTGATTGGGATGCTGACTGTGTAAACCGATGACGTGTCTGCCAACTAGGATGATGACGTGGCATGCTAACTAGCTTGCTGACTCGGATGATGACATGGCGTACGGACTGCTGACTGGATGCTGACCATGCTGCAACCTCAACGCTGACTGTGTGTACGGATGTACAGACTGCCACGTGTCAACACCCGGTTGGTCCACATCGGATTCTGCAGGATTGCTGACATCATCTTGTATGATGCTGACATCATCTATACGGATGATGACGTCATCAGTGTACCTCACTCCACAAGTCAAACCTGAAACTTTGACTAGCTGTATCTTGAGCCTCCGATGTCGGATTTTGACGAAACGAGTTGCGTTGGAAAGCTTGCGATGAGCTCTTCCCGATGATGCCAACTTCGAAAAATTTTGATGACATCATTTTTTTGCTTCCTGGACGCCCTCTGATTCCAGTTTGACCAAAGGTTTGACTGGCCATAACTCGTGCAAACGGACTCCTTTTTGCTCCGTTCAAGTTGTGTTGGAATCAGGACGCTGAGCTCTTTCTGATGGTGCAGATTTTGGAGAAAAATAAGACACTTAAATTTTCATTGAAAAATGTCCACCGGATCAGGCCTCCCCACTGAAGACCTTTTGGACCTCCAAAAGTGGCATTTACTCTGACAATAAGTGAGGACTTGGCCTCCCCACTTGTCCTGTATCTTCTGTACATCTGAAAACCTGGCTCACAAGCACAATAAAGACTGCAACAATGTTGTTGAACATAAACATAATGTTATCACTTCCATAAACATCTACATCAATTACCATAGCCGCTAACGAACAAAAATTGACTAGCATCAAGTTGAAAACCAATGCAGAAATGAAGGAGAATAAGTCAACAACCATTCGATCCTTTACAACAGGAAAATTTTTATCCAAGGATCCATCAATACTTTCAAGCATCATTTTCTCATGTTGTACTGCAAGTGCATCCTGCAACATCTGACCCTGGTTAGCTACTCCAAGTTCATGTTTAGAACCACCTGTACTGACAGACATAAGAGTTAACTCTTTACTTGCATTAATTACCCTCTTTAACTACCCTGTATTTGCAAAAGATTGATCAGTCTTAATCTTGCGAGAATGTACTATGTACTGAATGCCATCCTTAAACAAGTGATAATGATTTTGTTGCCTGTAGAAGATTGTTTTTCTGTCATAAAGATAAGGGCTACCAAGCACTATCCCACAGATATCTAGTGGAACCACATCAAACTGAACTTCATCCACAAATTTACTAGTGATTGTGAATCTTAAGGTGCATTGTTTTGTTACTTGCAACTTATCATTTTCACAAATCCAACCTAGTGGATAAGGTTTCTTATGTTGTGTAGTTTTAATCCCAAGTTCTTTACAACACTTTCTGAAATTAAATTCACTTGAGAACCACTATCTATGAGTGCATCAATTTTATTGTTCTTAGCAACAACCCTTAAATGAAAAAGCTCATTCCTTTTTGCATCTTCAGAGAAATCATTAACTGTAGAAGAAGCACAACTACCAACAGAAACACCAGAAATAGACTTTACCTTTTAGACCCATAGTTGTTATCTTAGTCTCATCATCTGAATCTGAACCAAGATCCACAACATTTGTGGCTTTCTCCTTACCCTTCTGTTTCTGATTACGTCTTTGAGCCCACTTAGGCTTCAGTTCGGATGTAACTTCCAACAATGATCTTCATCATGACCATTCTTGTCACAATGAGTGCAAGAAAGTTTCTCATCCTTCTTAACTGTAGCTGCCTTCTTTCCTTTCCCTGTCTCTGCATTCTTAGAAGATTTCTTTACATCATTATCAAACTTATCAATAAAAGATCCTTTACCCCTTGACTCTAAGTGTGTAGCTTGAACAGACACTTCATCCAAGTTACAAGGGTTCAAAACCAGGATAGAATGCCTAAGGTAGGAATGTAGACCTCCTATGTACTTCAACAACGTGTCTTGGGTATACAAAGGAACATTCAAAGCAATAGCCCTTTTCCTGAATTCATGGGTGTACTCTTGGACAGTTTGACCTTTCCCTTGCCTAAACATTTGCCAGTCCATCATTAGCTGTTGCATATGTCCTAGGGGATAAAACTGCTTCTTAAGTGCATTAATAAATTCTGCCCAAGTTAAACTGACTCTACCATGTTGTGAAACTTCTGCCTTAGACCTACTCTCTCCCACCAAGTTAAGGCTGTACCTCCTAAACGAAGAGTAGCTAATTGGATCCTATCAACATCATCTAATAGGTTCTGGACTCTACAATAAACCTCAATTTGTTGAATCCAATCATCCAATTTTTCAGCATTAAGTTCTCCACAATATTTAGGTAAATCAAATTTTACATCCAGTTTTATTTTAGGCTTAAACCCACTCTTGAAAGGATTAGAAGAAATAAAATGAGGAGAAGATGGAGAAGAAGGGGAAGGAGAAGAGGGAGGAGAAGAAGAAAAGGGATGATCTGGTTTCTTGCCACCATCTCCATGTTGTTCCTCTTTCATGTCTTTGCGATCTTCTTGCTTCGACGAACCTTCTTCACGTGCCTTCCGTTCTTGTCTCTCTTGAAAAATAATATCCACCTTTGCCTTCATCTCGAGGAATGCTTTTCGAAACTCCTGCTCACTGATTTCTTTAGGAACCTCCATTCCAGAAACTGACATCTTTGGAAATGTTCTACGCTTCCCGATCTCAGGATTAAAGTCTTCGAGCTTGCCTTCACCCTTCTGAATCCTGGATCTCGTTAGCATTCAAAAACAAATAACTGCAATAATAGCCAACTAAGCTCTGATACCAACTTGATCTGTATAGGATCTAGACTAGATTGCAGTTTAAATGCTTAAACTTTTACAATGCTTTTACAATGATTATTTCAAGTTAATTAAAACGAAATTAACTTAAGGAAATAACAGAATGAAAGTAATAACAAGGTGATTATAACAGAAAGAAAGGAAATGAGAGACAGAAAGAGAGAGAAGAAGAGAAGTGCAAAAAGTTGATAACGGAGTTCATCACAGAATGTGACTACGTCTCCGGGTCCACTCCAATAGAGAGACTGATCCGATTAACTCCAAAATCGATTACAATGCACCACAATCATTCTCCAAGCATTTCGGCAGCGTAACGACACTCTGATATGCAAGAATGATCTGAAGAATTCTCCAACAAGATCTCTCTTTTGACGCCTCAGCATTAGGACTTCATCACCTGAAAAAAAAACTTGCCCTCAACTCTCCTCTTACACCTCTTTTTATACATAAAATTTCCTCAATTTGGCTCTCAACCAAAAGATTTACAAAATATTCCAAATCCCCCTAAAAAACAACTAAATCTCCCAAATTTTACATCTGGATTTTAATAATCTCCCTTATCTCTCCAAAATACATTAAAATATTTTTAAAAATCTCCCTTTATTTTCATAATAATATTTAAAAAATTTCCCTAAATTAATTTAAGCCCTTCCAATTATTTATTTTCGGGCTTTTAGGAAGTTTCATTCTTATCTTTAAAAGATTTAATAGTTGTTGTTTCTATTTTTCAAACTAGGGAGTTTGTTGTTTCGTTTTTTTTTTTTAAAAAGGCAATCGGGTTCAATAGTTAGACAAAATGAACCGATGCCACATATGTTTTAACCACACACGCTGGCTTAGTGGTAGTTAAGAATTTTGGGAGGCCGGCGGTTGGGGGTTCAACCCTCGCCGCTGGCTTTTAATAGCCATTCACCAACTTTTTAACAACAAAATCAACTGACGCATTCACATAGTTAAACACGGATTTGGTGGTGCATTGGTAGGAGGATGTTGTATTAAGTGTGAGGTTTGGGGTTCGACTCCAACTCATAACCTTTTAATAAACTAACAAACTTTTCAACCACGCCGACCGAGGAGAAACAGAAAGCCACGTGTCGCACCAGGAGGGTGCCATGTGGCAGGCGCTAATTGGATAATCCCGATGACGTACCTGCTGACTCACATGCATACATGGAAGCTGACGTGTCAGGCTAACGTGGATAGTGACTAGGATGCTGACTGTGTAAACTGATGACGTGTCTGCCAACTAGGATGATGACGTGGCATGCTGACTAGCTTGCTGACTCAGATGATGACATGGCGTACGGACTGCTGACTGGATGCTGACCATGCTGCAACCTCAACGCTAACTGTGTGTACAGATGTACGGACTGCCACGTGTCAACACCCGGTTGGTCCACATCGGATTCTGCAGGATTGCTGACATCATCTTGTACGATGCTGACGTTAAGCACAACAAAATCAACCGACGCATTCACATAGTTAAGCACGGATTTGGTGGCGCATTGGTAGGAGGATGTTGTATTAAGTGTGAGGTTTGGGGTTCGACTCCAACTCATAACCTTTTAATAAACTAACAAAATTTTCAACCACGCCGACCGAGGAGAAACAGAAAGCCACGTGTCACACCAGGAGGGTGCCATGTGGCAGGCGCTAATTGGATAATCCCGATGACGTACCTGCTGACTCACATGCATACATGGAAGCTGACATGTCAGGCTGACGTGGACAATGACTGGGATGCTGACTGTGTAAACTGATGACGTGTCTACCAACTAGGATGATGACGTGGCATGCTGACTAGCTTGCTGACTCAGATGATGACATGGCGTACGGACTGCTGACTGGATGCTGACCATGCTGCAACCTCAACGCTAACTGTGTGTACGGATGTACGGACTGCCACGTGTCAACACCCGGTTGGTCCACATCGGATTCTGCAGGATTGCTGACATCATCTTGTATGATGCTGACGTTATCTGTACGGATGATGACGTCATCAGTGTACCTCACTCCACAAGTCAAACCTGAAACTTTGACCAGCTGTATCTTGAGCCTCCGATGTCAGATTTTGACGAAACGAGTTGCATTGGAAAGCTTGCGACGAGCTCTTCCCGATGATGCCAACTTTGACAACTTTTGATGACATCATTTTTTTCGCTTCCTGGATGCCTTCTGATTCCAGTTTGACCAAAGGTTTGACTGGCCATAACTCGTGCAAACAGACTCCTTTTTGCTCCGTTCAAGTTGCATTGGAATCAGGACGTTGAGCTCTTTCTGATGGTACAGATTCTGGAGAAAAATAAGACACTTCAATTTTCATTGAAAAATGTCCACCGGATCAGTTAGTTTGAAAACATAGTGCTTTTGATCAAAAACATTGGAAAACCAACATTCAACATGAGCATCAAATATCAAACCTTTTAGGAGAAGCAAATATCCTTGAAAAAATTCACATGCTATTGCTTTCCCTTGGGATTTTATCCTTAGAGGCTTCTAAGCATTTGGATTTCATCTCAATTTTCTCCTACTAAGGTCAACAATAGGTAACTCTTGCCTCAAATTTCCTCGGTGTCCACACAATACACTTTGCAGGATAAGGGGAAAGTTGAGACATTATACATCTAGATTCAAAATCTAATCAAGAGTGTGTTTGTGGTAAAAATAATCCAATAAAATAAAGATTAAATCAATTGGACACCACATATGTGCTTGGCATCTTTTGGTCATATGGTCTTCATGCAAACATTGATCTTTTGATTTTGAATTACTTTTAGAGAAAGGCATGTTCTTCACTATCTTGGTATCAGAAATAAGTCCTTCCTAGATTCATTTAGGATCAAATCAAACACTTCATCCATTCCAAACATCTATCAAAACCCATCCCACCAAACAACTTTAGAGCTTTGGAAACATCATTCTAGACTTGGGTAAATCATCAAAATCAAAATCACCTTGTTTAGTTAGGAGTATGGGAATGCATCCTTTCTCATACCTCTAGTTAAATTAGAAATCCTTTAAACAAGTTCATCCTAAGATCACATCCAAAATCTTAGGGTTTATAAGTTCATTATCCAAATAAAACCAATCAAAATCAAACCCTAAGTCCAACATTGATCCAAAGTCCCTAAATGTTCAACACTCATATCATTTCCCCTTTTCATCCTTCATCTCGTCATTGGTCCTAAGAACCTTAGAGGTCACTTTTGCAACAAGGTCAAAACACAAGAGGAACATGGAATATAAACTTGATCCATTCATCATGAGTAATCCAAATCAACTGAAATTTCAAAGCCTTACAATGCTGATTGATTATCAACATTTGCATTTATACAATCCATACATGGGATCATTCTTTCCTACAAACATCAATGGTACAAATGTGAGTCTACCCAATCTAAATCTTGGAACACCTTTTTTGATGGTATATTTAAATGAAAGTCCAAACTTACAAGTCTATCCACCAAACAATCAATGCATGAGTCTTCAAACAACCAAAATCATCCCACCAAATCCATACATACCAAAAGTGAATATATCAAGAACAAGTTTTCTGGACATGAATCTAGTAAAATTTGGGATAAATATGTTTGTGAATCACACAAAGGTTGTTCAAAGTCCAAAAACAATGATAACGGCTCCATGTATTAATCCAAGTCAAGGTAACACCATGCAAAATCAAAGTTACCTAAATCAAGGCAATGTGATTCCCAACACCAACAATGTTGAATTCCAACCTATCATGCCAAATCGGAACATCATCCCAAATCAGAACATTGTCTAAAATCAATTTTTCCATGATCCCATTCAAAAAACACAAGTATGCATCCCAAATTTGCTTGAACAAAAAAAAATCAACTATATCAAGGGAGTCAAGATAGAAATCAAGATCAAATTTGGCAAGATCAAATTGCTACACTTACCAAAATAGTTGATTCATTGCGCCAAGAGACATCTCCACCACCACTACCCATATCAACATCATTGCTTGGTTTAGGGCTTCCCCCTTTACCTAGCACCAATCACTCCATCCAAATCAATCCACCTAACACCAATCGAGCCATCACATCAAATCCTTTGAATATACCATCGACATTGCGCCAACAAATGGTATCTAATAAAATAACAACATCAATCCCCACAAATCAAAACACGATCTCCCAAGGACCTATCACCTCAGTCATTCCAACCATCACTATCCCTTCAATCATTCCAACCGCCACTCTCACACCCATCACATCTCAACCCCTCACTACCATGATTGCTCTGAGTGTATCTCAAACACTTGTCACTACATCCAACATGATTCTGAATCTGCCACCACTACCACCGAAACCAAACGTAGCAAGAAAATATAACATTGCGCTAAAAGCTCACCAGGCCTACCAAAAGGCCATTGAACAATATCTAGCCACACAACAAGCAAGACAAGCTCAACAAGTGCAACACGCCTCTCAAGCTGCCCAAGCCTCTCAAGCTACCCAAAAAACACAAGCACAAACACAAAAAATGACAATTGTTGAGAACAAGGATCAAGATCAATCCATCACTGAGCACCTTGAAGCTATGTCTACTTCATCCAATGATCAAATCAACATATTTCAAGAATCACTTCTCAATCATGATCAAAATCCACCAACAATACCCAACAATGATCCAATTCAAGAAATGTCAACATCACTTGACTTTATGGTTGAAGACATGCAAAATCTCTCCACCATAATTGTTGAAAACAATATTCAAGATCTCTCAATTAAGGAGCATATTGAAGATGTTTTTACCCCACCCGATGATCAACTCACCATACATCAAAAGTCACTTTTTAGTGATTTATTTCAAGGAGTGTTAGGATTATTTGATCCTATTGACATAATGCACAATCTGTTCACCTATGATCATGTTGAAAATGTCTCTACATCACCTTATGAGTTAGAGGACATAGCTCAATAATTTATTCCAAAGCATGATCAATGTCTTTCACCAAAGTCTAGCAATGGTCCTTTCCAAGATATATTGACATCCTTCAACCTCATGGTTACAGATACTAAAGGAACCTTGAACTCAACACTTGTGGATATTGAACCACTTACCATGTCTAATGACGACATTCAAGAACCCTTTATAAGCAATCCATCCTTTGAAATTGACCCATGTCAAGAAATCGATCCAAAGCGTGTCAAAAGCAATCCCCAAATAAATCAAGATCAAGAATTTGTATCTCAAAGATACTATAATGATCTAATGGACACTCTCCTATCTATACAAGATGTGCCAAATGATGATCATATCCCCATAACACATATTCCTCCATCTACCCATAAGATGCTTTCTATGGATGGACACATTGATGATCGTCATTCAGAACATGATTCCTTTACTCCTGATATTATTACACAAAAAGAGCAAGTTATTGATTCCTACAATCAAATAGAGTTGTCAACAACAGTATCAGATATATCAAAAATTTAGACTAAGGACATCATGAATAAAGATATCCAATATTATCCACTCAAGGAAACAAGTCAGATAGAACAGTATAACCCAGAGTTAGTAGAGAAGAAAATTGAAAGAATTTCATCTACAGTGGTCATTTGTTAGAGCATGTATACTGAACAAGACATCTCAGAACAGGCAGAATCAAAGCATGAAGGTACTACTTCCACAATACTGGGGGCAACTATGTCTCAAGCAAGCATCAATATAGGGAGCATGAAGAATCCTTATGATGAAACCGATGTCAATACTACAACCAGCCATGTCACGAATCTTCATCCACCCAACACCCCATCCACAAATTGGGACCAACTTCGAAGGAAAGATTTGAATCAAAGCACAAAGAACGTTATCAAAGAAAAAGAAGAAAAGAAGAATAATGGACAAATCAAATACACATGGATACTAAAGAATACAAAGAAAGATTGAATCCCTATCAAACTCCATAAGTCAAAGAAACTATGGGGAAAAATAAAAAAGGGAAAAGTATCCATCAAAGATGTCTGCAAAAGAAAAATAGGATTTTCAAGCGATGTACAATGTATATGAAGCAGTCGGTCCTAATTCCATGCACACTTCCATATCCACCCATCATTGCTCATCTTCCCAAGTTTGGAGAGTCAAAGATTCTAATTTTTCAACCAATCCATCTCTTATCCCTAAACACACTCCATCCACACCTCCACGCATGATATCCAGTTCTTACATTGACCATGCATTGGCAATGACCCTTCATCATAAGGATTTAGAAGGCACTCTATTGCGATGTGCACACAAAGACAAAGTCAACTCTGATATCAATAAAGAAGATCAAGAATCCCAAAAGTTGAATTCAAGTGCACATATCTTAGCAAAGCAACTTCTTCAAGTAGGGTATCGATGGCACATTATGAAAAAAGCATCTACATCAGCACCACTAGGTGGGTTAGCATGAATCTTTCAAAAAAACCAAAAAAAAAAGAAAAAGAATTGAAGATAGTAAAGAAAAAAAATGTCCTCTAGTGAAAACCACTACGGTGGCGCTTTGGACAAGTACCATGATGAAAACCTAGTAAATAGGCATCATGTGTAGAATCGAGCATTTGCGCGCGCTATTTCAGGTGGAAGCATCTTATCCCATCCATAATAAATCCATCATTCCATCCATCTCATCCATCATAAATCCATTCATCCATGAACCATTTATTCAATACATTTTCATCTATCTGCATCCATAGTCTGAGTTATCTTGATCTTGACAAATTTTGGCGCACATTTTATGCTTGCTTATGGTAAACATCTTGACATGGGTTGTTATCATTGATCCTATCCTATCCAACATTAAATGAGCCATGAAACATTATCCAAATAAGCTTTCTTTATCTGAACACCTTATCTTATCACAAGATAACCCTTGGCATCCTTTGCATGCTTACCATATCCATCCATCCATGACATTCCATACATTGCTAGACACTGGGGGCATATATTTACATCTTTCTTTGGGAATAAATCTTGATCTATATCCTCAAACTTATGTGGTGATCCGAACATTGGGAAATGTAGAATCAAATTGGTCAAACCACTTGTGAGAAATAATCCAAATCACTAGCCCATGGCATATTTTGACAAGAAGATGTTCCTTATCCATCTTCATATTTTATTGAACATCGATCCAAATAATCGATATTAGTTGCATCTAATTTTCACATCAACATCACATCAAATCATTCAAACAACTTTTGTTCCAAATCAAGCTTCATCAATCCTGATCAATCGAATCTAATCAACCCATCATCATCTCGGGATATCATTCCAAATCATTGTGTTGCTTAACACTATCCTTGCATTGTTGTGCATCCTTAACAATGTTATCATGATCCATCTTGATCAATCAATCCTTGCATTGTTGTGCATCCTCAACAATGTTATCGTCATCAATCTCGATCAATCAAATCCTTGCATTGTTGTGCATCCTCAATAATGTTATCATCATCATCAATCCATCGATTCGATCAGTCAACCTTAGCTTGGTTTCACCAAAATCCTAAAGTAGAGCACTGATAGCATCAGACACATCCTCATCCAAATCATTAAAATCATGCGAAAACCCAAAAACATCCAAAAAATATGAAAATCCAAAAACACTGAAAAAGTCAGAAAAACATCAAAAAAATGGTATTCGAACTACGTTGTCTCTGAGTTTAAACATAGGCAAGGCTAATCTTTGATCAGCCCCCGAGACATCAAAATCCAAAAACATTCAAAAATAAAAAATCCAAAAACATTCATAAAATCTTAGAAATCCCCAAAACATCGCGAAATTCAAAAATCAAAACATTTGTAAAAATCTCAAAAATACAAAAAATAGCCTCAAAACATTCCAAAAAAAGTCAAAAAAATCCAAATATTTCAAAAAATCCATCCGTCTCATCTTGCTTTCACTTGAAATAATCAATCATCCATAATAAATGGATCATCACCTTCATCCATTGGCAAAACAAATAGAAACAATCACAACAAATCAGCAAAAGCAAGCTTTAAGCGAAAAATAAAAAGAACACAACAAACCTTTAAAGCAAAATCAAACTCTTGATCATTTTCAAACATGTTAGTCCACTTTATATCAACAACCTATCAATCAACTTATCAAACCATCATCATCCTATACAATGCATGTCCTAGGATATATCGTTCAGACAATGGAAATCATTTTGGATATCACTTGGATTCTTATCTTATCAAAACAAATCCCTTTGGCTCAAGGTATGAAGAAAATTGGCTTGTTTGCGTACTTGATCTTTTCTTTTGATTTATCTTATTGCGCTCATTCCAAGGACCTCTCGATGATAGACGAACAAAGGATTTAGAGAGACAGGAATGGGGCAATGATCATTATGCTTTTGTCTGTTGTGCTTGTTGGACATTCTTGTAAAATAACATGGCAGATACTTGCTTTGTTAGGTACGTCCTAGCAAGGTTTTTGTATGTCAAGTGTGAACAAGAATACTCCTATCTGTTTGTCGATTCAAGGTCCATCGCACTAGGTACAATTCCATCTTGGTTATTTATACCTTGATGCATCGTGCCTACATGTGTTATCAAACATAAGGTAAGTAGCCCTTTTGAAATCCCAATCCTTGATAAGAAAATCATCATCATTTCTAATAAAGTCTCGTCAAATCATGGACTTGTTGGATCTTCTTGTCAACATCTCATTTCTTCTTTCTTCTCTCTGCGCTAACATAACATCACCAATGCATCCATCTTGCATCCATCCTACATCCACAAACCATCATCATTCTGCATATCATCTCACATGCATGATCATCATCATAATATAGATTTTTTATTCTAAGCATCTTAAAATCATCTCATTTGCATCATCATCCATAACCATCCATTTTTAACCTCTTTATCACGAGATCGACCTTCAAATAGAATATTTTTGCTCGATCTCTCGAGGGGGCAATGTACTAGTGTACTTCTTTCTGCTGGGGCAACCAAAAAAATCAAATTTTTTTTGAATTTTGATCATGGAAAGTTTATTCTTTGAACCAACACAGCAAGTACATTGCTTCAAAGAGGGGCAAAATGTAGACATGCAAAATTAGCATCATGCATTCAATTAGGTCCATTAATCAATTACATCAAATTCACATTCATCCACTCATTAGGTAAATAGGTTCATCATCCATTTAAATTAAATAAATTAACTTTATTTGATTTAAGCCTATCATTACCTCATTTGATTAAATAAATCAATTTTAATCAAACCATAACATTTCATCTTTCATAAACCATCTTCTAATTTCATCTCATGCAAATTAATTCACCTTTATCTTGCATCATCCCTTTAATTAAATAAACCAAAATTTATTTAATTAAATCCCAAATGCATTTTCCATCCCTTTTGATTTAAATAAATCAAGGTATTTAAATCAAATAGGTCAAAATCCCCTAATCATCACCTAAGCTAATCTAATCCTAATTAACCTAATCTAACCACCCATCACATCCTCTAACTTTTCCCACTTGCACCAATAAATCATTTTAATTCATTTATAAAATCAGCATTTTCCATCAACATGGCATCTTTGAGGAATATTCCCTCAAGTTTGAATTAAAAAAAAGTGGACATGTACATCCAACAAAGCATTTATGAGCTCTTACATGGCTCTTACATGTCTCTTGCACAAGTCAAAGTCAACATTTAACTCCCAAATTCAAATTTGAATCTCCCCCTCTTTGGCAAAGATTTTGATGCTTTAGTTAACTTGTTATTGTATTGCATTTTAAAAGCATGTTAGATTATCTCATATGGATGTTAAAATTTTGCTTTGTCTTAACAACTAACCAAGCTAATGTGTGTGTTAGATTATAAGTCATTTGTAGATTTTGATGTCCACATGATGTATTTATTTTGCAAAGATTTAGATATTTCTTCAACCGCCCCCTCGTCGCCACCTCCAATGTGCATAAATAAGCTAGCTTATAATAGATAACTCCAACAACAACCTAGAAAATTGAACATTTGCATCACTAAAAGATCCATACTACTATTTTCCACCTATGGATAACTTGGACATTTACATGAGTAAAGGACCCCTACTACTATTTTACAACTAGGTACTAATGCACTAGTCTGATTAGTTTTATCTCTGTTGAGTTATATTGTATTGTTTAAATGTCATTTTCAATTTATGTGTACAAAAAATTATCATTGATTAATGAGATGTAAGCCTTTTTAAAAATTTTATGCACCCAATTTCTATGTAGTTTAAAATGTAAATTTGCATCTTCTAAATTTTTTACCTATAGATATCTGCTACGGGATGTGTAACAGTGTATCACACTTTACATTCTATTAGTCTGATCATGTTTTATACATATTACTATATTTTTAAACCTGGCTCAGGAGTACTACTATTCCCTAAAATGAATAACATTGTCAAAACAATATTCTCTATGCATATATTTGGTTACCATAAGTGTAAGAAAAGAAAATATAATTGTTTTCTCACTTGAGGCAAAATATCATTATTATGTTATCTTAGATCAGCATGCATGATTGTATTAAGTATGTGTAGGAGAATAAGTTTGGGTAGAATGGATCTTTGAGATTAGATTAATAGTTTTTGATAGCGAGTCACTATTTTTTTATTATTACTATTAAATAACAATGATGGTACAAAAATAGTCATACAAAATTTCAAGTAAACAATTTGTTTGTTGGGAAGAGTGCTATTGGTTTTTTCCCAGTGGTAGGTGATACCATTTTGGGGTCTCTGTTTTGCATGGGTGTTGTGTGTTTTTTCATATTTAACTTAATGTAGTGTTTGAAACGAGTGTTTCTTGATGATAGTTATATGACCCTCTTGAAATTATTTTTGTATACATTGACAAATTTATATTGTGCAAAGTTGATTTTGACTGGCCATTTTCCTGATAGATGTGCACTGTTTGATTTGATAAAGTATTTTTGAGTGGGAAGACTAGGTATCTGTCTTGTCTGTAATTGCATTTGCTTTAGTGGAGAAACTTACGTGCAAAGGGGAGTGTTTTTCTTGCAAATGTCACTCCTAAAATATAGAGGGGTTCTCAATGGACTGCCATCACACTACAATCTCATCACCTTAAGAGCCTTAGTATCATATTAGATGGGTTGTTTTTTCTACCCACATAATGTTAATGCGTTTGGTTCTGAAAAAAATTCCCCATCCTTTATGCTTTGATGGATGTCCATACCCTGTTCCAAAGCCCTGTTTTAGAATACGTATAGGATGCTGGAAAAGGATGAAGGTTTTGGCTTTATCCCTACCAATTGTATCTGCTTTAAAGTTTCTAAAGCCTTTTTAATAAATCTAATTCGCGCATAGCCTACAATCATGGCAGTTCATGAAACCACATTCTTTGAGGGATTATGTCAACCAGTTCACGTACCTTTTATGTTCTTTCACATTTCTTTGAAGCTTTTTGTCGAGCAATTCATGTCCCCTGTCTATGTTGCCACATTCTGCATACCCCATTATATCAATCAAATCATGTGCCTTGTCGACCCTTTGCATTTTGTATGCATGATTATCTAGAAACATTGATTTTTTCAATCTCTATGTAAACAATCTTATTTTTAATAACTTGCATTTGGGATGTGAATATTTTCAATTTCAAATTTATTTGTTATGAACTATTTTTGAGAGGTCAACTGGTACAAAAAAAATGGTTTTTTGGCATCAATCTGTGTTCTACTTTTTTGTTGAGTTATTTATTAGCGTTATGCAATATACTTGCAAATGAAATATTTAAATTATCTTTGTTTTGTATGTGTAGTAATGGTGTTTTTAATCTATGGTTTGAAAGTTTTCTGAGTTTGGTTGTAGAAGGGATGTTTGAATTTCGAGAAAGATATTTTGAGTTGGGTTTAGCTACAAATGTCTTAAATTTGTTCTCGTTTCCTTTAGATGTAATTTCTATTTTGATTTATGGGTTTTTCTTGTTTTAGGATGCATTCTATTATTTGTTAGGTGGTTTAATTTTTAAGGAGTTCACAAGTAAAATGTTTTTATTAACTTTTTAAAAATATTAAAGTTAGGTTTTATTTTATTTTATGAAATAGCTACTTCATCTTATATTTTATACTTTTTTTGTAACTATAAAAGTACATTTTCTAATTAAGCACTAGGAAGAAGAAAACACATGCTTAGAATTGGCATTGTTAAACATGGTTAGAATTACAAATGTTATCCAGTCTTGTATTTAGCATAATGACATTAGTTAATATTAGGTGCTATTTTTACATTTACTACATTCAGGAATGGCACCCCCTAGTCAACATACTGATATTGTTGGTAGCCAATTTTACATTGATTTAAGCATCCAAATGATTCCCTTTGGTGGACAAGAAACACAAAGCATTTTTGTTACTGGCATTAAGCCAATTTAAATGTTGCACTTCTCTTTTCTTAGGAATATTGTAAACTCCACCTACCCATATATGTAAACATTTTGACGATATGAAAAAAGTTTTATTTTGTTATAAAAAACATTGCATATTGACATATACAAATTTGTTGGTACATTTTCCTTTCACTTTGTAACTTTTATAGCTTATGTTCTCCTTTTTCATCACATTGATCATGGTTATTCTCAAATTAAAATTAAAATAATATATTTAAATGAACATTGTCCATTTTTTTAATAGCTTTATGTACATTAACATTTCTACGTACAGATTTGTATGTATCCTATATATTCTACTAATTATCTCTTACAAATTTATTTCATTCCTTTTACCATCAACATTATCTATTATGGAGACCAAAAATGAAAGAATGCAAGAAATATGCTCTCGTCAAAATGTATTGAAGCGTAAACAATACCATGCAAGGAAAGATGAAATTAACAAACAAAGATGTGAGGCCAATCAAACTCTTGTTTCTAGAGCATCAACATCTACAATATCTCCACTGCTTACTATACCCATCCTACAAAGAATTGCACCTACCCCACAAAATATAGTTCATCCTGACCCATATATCAAAATGCACCCTTCGCCACTTTTCCTCTAGGAGTATTTCTCTGTTAGAAATAACTTTCGAACAAAATTAGATAGCCTATCAAATATGTCAACTTGTATGGTTTGCATGGAGAGATATCCAGGAATCAAAACTAAGCAGACAAATGGACTCACTACTTGTTATAGACGCACATCTAGAAATAATGACCATTGCTTCTCAAATTGGAACAACATGGACCTTGGTGAGCAACCTGTATGTTTACAAATTCTATCCCAAATTGAGGAAATACTAATAGGAAGGGTTAGCCCAATACTTCAAGTTACCTATGCGAAGGGGGGCAGCTAAAATGTAGTGGCCACACTATCAGCTTTCCTCAAGATATATTTGCAATTGCATCTTACTTGCCTAGGCATATTAATGACCTTGATATTCTAATAGTTAATAGGGAAAATATTAGCCAACAACCATATAGCTTCCATGTGAGTAGAGGACGTGTCCACGAGGCACTTAAGTATAAGATGTACAATGACCCATACTACAAGGATGTCCAAATAGATGAGCTTTCTTTATCAACTTTGCTAGAGTGTTCTACTGACGTCTCCAACCTTATTTATGCAACATCTTCAAATCCTACAACCATAGATAGAAACTTGGAGGAAACAAGCAACACTAAATGTGATCCTACTGAACACAACTTGTTGTTGACAACATCCTTCGTGTCGAATCTCTCGCATGCACATACCAAGGTTGAAGAGGTGCGCTCTTTGCTACAACTAGGTGTGGGATGACTAACAACAACCATTGCATGGCCAGCCATTTCTCCATCTCCTTTAAATGAATAGACCACTGAAGGATTATTTTCTATGGCATTCCTCACTTTGTTTCCAAATGGAAAAGTTGCATTCATGTAACACTGTATCAAAGAAATTAAACTACATGAATATGCTCTCCACCTCTTAAGGTACCATGATCATCAGTTTGGCTAGCACCCTTGGTTTAGTTACTTCATACTAAATATTATTATGCGCCACCATAGCCAAGCAACCTCCTCTCTATTTGTCAACAAAAATATCAATGGTTTCCTTCCATCAATAGTATCTAACCTACACCAAAGATTAAAGGACATTCCAAATGACAAACTTGCATATCAGCTCATGCGATTTAGTTCATCAATTTGTGGAGCTCGTCCATTTTGGACCCAACGTCGAGGGGAACTTTCTGACATGATCATTCAAATTGGTTTCCCCTCACTCTTCTTCACCCTTAGTGTAGCTGATACAAAATGGCTAGACTTGCATGTCATCATGCCAACCAAGCCTCCTACAAATCCTTCTATGGCTTCTACTAGGTGGAGTATCTAGAACATTGTATAAAATCCACACCTCACTACAGTCTAAATGCATCATAGGTTTACTACATTTCAGGAGGAGGTTTTGGAAAAACTTCTTGGTGCATCTAAATATTGGTATAGGTAAAACCTATTATTTCTCGATCTTGCAAAATACACAAACACTTTAATTGTTTACTAGAAGTCATCAATTCGCTTTAAACAATAGACTCTAACCTTGATAGTTTTCTAAATATCATCTTTTCATAGGTATGAATGGCAACACAAAGGATCTGAACACATCCATGGATTTCTATGGCTTGAACAAGCTCCTAATATTAGTAGATTAGACTGGAATAACATTCAATCTATACATAATGCACTTGATTACATAGATAGATATGTCTCGGCTTGGAATTCACGTAGCCTCCAATTGAGAAGCCAAACAATTAACCGCTATGTTCTTGATGATCCTTTCTTACTGGACACAACAAGGATCTTGTCATGTGAGCCTTCAACAGACTATTGTGAATTGGTCAACTGTGTTGAGTGACACACAAAGTGTAATTTGCTAAGATGCCTCAGAAAGAAAGGGCCCTCTATTGTATGTCGCTACAAAGCACCATGGTCCATGCAAGAAAATTCAACTCTTTCAAATGATGAGACCGGTCGTCCCAAGCACACACCAACTCGCAATGATGATCGGTTGACCCTTCACAAACCATCTATCCTATCTATCTGGAGGGCTAATATAGACTGCCAGCTTGTATTGTCAATTGATGTTGTCCTCAAATATATTGCAAAATATGCTACAAAAGCTAAGCACAAATCTGAAACATATCATGCCATGTTATCTCGCATCTCCATGAACTTAGACTTAGAAATGCCAAACCCAAATAGCTTTTCGTAAATTGCTTACTGATAGCCTTGTCGATTCTGATATTAGTGCCCAAGAAACTTGCCACCTTCTACTAAAATTACCCCTCTCCATATCCAGTAGGAAATTTGTGTCTTTAAATGTTAATCACCATAAATTTCAACATGTATCAATCTCTCCCACATCTTTTACCACAACACCTACATACATTGATGCGTACATCATTCATCCCATTCATCTAGAGGCAATGCCCCTCATTGAATTGGACAAAAAATGGACCTTTAGAGCATCCCAAAAAAATGAACAATGGAAGCAATGCCCTCATAACGCAATTGTTCGAATCTCACCTAGGTTCACAACCATCCCTGCAAGAGATAACAAATTTCATGAATTTTGTTGGAGTGAACTAATTTTATACCACCCCTTCCAGAACATTGACATAGAATTTGGGTCCTCTGAACATCAAATTATATTGCAATGGGAAAGGTTCTCTTCTACATACAAGGCATGGCATGTACACCACACACTTCCAACTCAAGAATTGACCATTTCTTACAAGGCCATAGCCTAGAAGAATGGCAGGTTCTCTCTAGTTTGCACCCAAACCTTCCTATACAACTTGATGCACTAGACATGCTTGGTATTTGTGAAATTGACATACACCATGAATGGAAAAAATCTAGCCTCACCCCACTACAAATGTATTTTTCCACTACTTTCATAGTTTCCAATTGGCCAACCTTTCATGTGCACCATGTTCCCCATGAACACACCCATACTAATTTCTCTACTTAGCAACAAAAAGCATTCAATATAGTTTTGTCCCATCTAACCACACTTCCATTGCAACCACCACTCAAGCTAATTGTTCAAGGAACTACAGGAACTAGAAAGTCATACCTGATAAAAAAAAAGGTTTTCCCTCATGAGCTCAACTACGATTCACCAATCACCCTTACTACTTGCACCTATAGGTGATGCAACATTCAACATTCAAGCATCAACCATTCATTTTTCTATTCACATTCCAATAAAATAAATGGCCCCCCTACAAGGGAAAATACTTACAACCTTCCAAGAAAGTATGTACTTTGTTAGGTACATTTTAATTGATGAGATGAGCTTCATTGGTCTAAAGTTGCTAGAACATATTGACATGAGACTACGAGAAGCATTCCCAGTCCACAACCACCTACCCTTTGGAGGACGTTCAATCATACTCTTTGGTGACTTGGGCCAACTGCCACCAGTTAAAGATATCCCCATGTATGCTTCTACCTCCTATGGTGGGTCTCTATTGACTAGCTTCACAACTGTGGTAACTTTGACAAGAATATTTTGACAAATTGGTCATGATCCTTCCCAAATTGCTTTTCATGCACTTCTCTACAATCTACGTAATGCAAATCCTACAGAAGAAGACTGGAAAGCTCTCATGTCACGTTCAAGTTCCTCACTCAATTCTACAAAAAAATTTGCTTTCTTGTCTGCCATTCATCTTTTTGCAACAAACGAATTGGTCTTACTACACATCAAACATATGTTGTTGTCTTTGGAAACACCTATTGCACTTTCCATTGTAGAGCAACTAAGGGGGTCAACATACACAAATCCAAATGAAGAACAACTTTAGGCTCAATTTTTTTTATCTATTGGCCAAGAGGTCTTGTTATGTTCCAATATATGGGTTGAGATAGGACTCGTGAACTGTGCACTTGGTCAAGTAAAAGCTATCGTATACAGTGAAGGTGAGAAACCACCTCAACTACCATTGTTTGTGGTTGTTCATTTCAAGAATTACATTGGACCACCTTGGGACCATAACAATCTGACAAATGTCCCAATAACACTGCTTAGCCGAGGGCTTCATCGTTAAATTCCACTTAAAATGGCATGGGAATTGACAATACACAAATCACAAGGACTTATGCTCCCAAGGGCCATAGTGGAAATTGACAACATAGATCGGCAAGGACTGACATTTACATCTATTTCAAGAATTCCAGATCTACAAAGCCTACGCATCCACCTAGCCTTCTCATTCCAACGATATTCATGCATTCAACAAAGCCCATATGTTGCTCGCCGAATAAATGAAGAGACTCGATTGCAAGCAATGCCAAATTAAAACTCCTCAAGCACTGAAAGGGAATTTGAACTACTAAAGGTATGCCACTTTGTTATTTATTTCACTACTAGTAATTACTATTGTTACTTTCTTGTAAATTATATCTCTCTTCTTCCTTACCTACAAAGTCCTCTCATTGCTCATTTACACTATCTTCTCATTGTCTAAGACCTACAAACTACTCAACCTAAGGTAACTAATATATTTTTGTATATTTCAACTTCAACATTCTTGTTCATACTAATTGTCCTTCAAGTTATAAATATCTATTTTGCTTACTACAAATACATTATCGTTCAAAGAGACCATATAAAACATTATTCTAATGCAAATTAAATACTTTCTTAAATCAATTAAAAAATTCATACTCTCTAAGATCTTCAGACTCCAAATATTGAATTTCTACATGATTGAGACGATTGCGTTCATCTTGATGGTTGATTTTTGGTTGTTTTCCATTCATTGTCCTTCCTAATCATCTCTCTAACTATTCACAAATATCTCTTGTAGTACTTCTACCGGTGCCTTCTTCCAAAGCGACTTTACTTCTGCATCTTCATCCACCATCACTAACCTATTAAAGTGTTATCCAACTCCTTCCAAGGTTGTTAATTTCTATTCTCCTTGTAATTTGTGAAGAATTTATTTACCATTTCGATGATTTTGCATAAAATGATTATGATATTTTACGGGATTGCAGAACCGTGAGGAGAGATGGAGCCCCTGATCAACACTACTCACCAAATTCTAGGAGTCCTTAAAAAAATATAGAAACTCCTAAATATTCTAGACAATAGGACCATGGCTTCCACTCCCGTTGATCATCAAGGTATTTCAATTATCAACCTCTAAAACCTCATTTTCTCTACATCTGGGGTATGAAAAAAATTCAAATGCCCACTGAGACTAACTAAGTTGTTATTGTGTGTTTGACAACAACCAGGTTCAAGTAGAAGATGACAATGTGCGAAAAATCAGTGGAGAGCAAAAGAGTAACAGGCAGGACGATGTTAAATTCATCTGTATGGAACACAGTTTTGGAAAATTTATGTGTAAATTTACCCTACCCGACGACTAAAATCTAGAGGCCATTACTGCCAGAGATGGAGTGCTCACTATTACCCTTCCCAAGCTTCCTCTTCCAGAGCCAAAGAATACCAAGACAATTGAAATTATAGTTGCCTAGTATGCCACCTTTCCATACTATGTTTTTTCGTTTCCAAACAATATGCATTTTATAGTATAATATTACTACATATTGTAATGCACAATATTGTCTGGTTCACATTTTAATGTAATGATACCTAAATTTTCTCCTTTACGTAATAGGCTTAACTTTAATTTTAGTGGTAAATTTTAAGCATTTTTTGTATGCAAATTTACATAACTATTCTATACTAAGAACAAATCTGGTCATTGTTATGTGCACAATCAATTGCATCATTTTATTTCCATTTTTTCCTTTTCTTATTATGTCAATTATTATCTGTTTCAACCAAATTTTTGGTGTACCCAATTGCACACAAAAAGTGCAATATCTAATTTATAAACTATGAATCTCATTTGAATCTTTGTCAATGATTAAACTAGCATACATACATTAAATATTAATATATATAAAATATGTTGAGAGTTATATTTTCTCGAGGCACCTATTTTCATCAACTTATTCAAAACAATAGTAAACTACCCATATGCTATCACCGTTTCAATCAATTAAATAATATATGAGCAAAATAAATCAGGCGAAAAGACTCGATAGTGAAAGAAAGCCAAAAAAGACTCAATAACACATTAGAGGTTAAACACAAAGATGCTTAGTTGTCTTATGAGTTCCCCGTAAAATTTGAATTGAGTGATTTTAATTATAATTTGATTTTCAATACATATGTCCAATTTCTTCTTTAAACAAACATGATACAATTGTCAATTAAGATAAGATCAAATATTAAATTTATGTATTTTCTTCACAAAGATACAAGATAAGGCTACAAGACCCTAGTTTTGATTCTAGCACGTATTAAGAAAATGTAACCTTGATAAGTAAGAGGTATTTTTCCACAGTGTGTCAAATTATGATATTGCTATCAGGATTCAACCGTGTAGTTTCAAGTCAAACTCATTGACCCATGTTTCATGAGTAGTGGTTCAACAAGAACCCATCTCTCATGATATCGAATGGTCCACTTAGCACTCATTGTATCTAGGTGATGCTCACAGTGAGAAAACTCCTGTTAAGCGAGCTGGAGGAGTACTAGGATGGGTGACCTCCCGGATAGACCTTGCTTCACCTCCTGGAGCATCACCTAGATGCAATGAGTGCTAAGTGGACCATTCATATCTTGAAGATGGGTTCAACAATTACTCATGAAACATGGGTCAGAGTCTCTACAAATCTAGCAATATCATAATTTGACACACTGTGGAAAAATACCTCTTTATCAATTGATGAGCTAAAGGGGCTCTATTATGAATGGTTCATAAGGCACACCACTTGCTGAAGGTTTTGCAAATGGGGTAACAACTCAAGCGGGCTTAACCTTGGAGAAAACTCCCTGGTTAAGCGCGCTTGAGCTGGAGCAGTACTGGGATGGGTGACCTCTCAGGATGGACCAGTGCTTCACCTCTGTGAGCATCACCTAGATGCAATGAGTGCTAAGTGGACCATTTGATATCATGAGAGATGGGTTCTTGTTGAGCCACTGCTCATGAAACATGGGTCAATGAGTTTGACTCGAAACTACACAGTTGAATCCTGATAGCAATATCATAAATGTAACCTTGCCAAGTTCCAAACCAAATGAGCCCTAGCAAGTCCAACAAACTCAACTCGGGAGACTTTCCATCCCACTCAATAATAAAAAAACCACAAATAAAAAGAAATAAACCTTATGAATCCTTGAATCTTTGTTTTGTTTTACTACAACAATAGATTATAACAATGCAATTGGTTTCAATAGGACTAAAGCCAAATTTGTGATAGCTAAATTCAAGTGAATCCAAAAAATGTAAAGCCAAACCTATGAAAAATTCAACTCTAGGAGAATAAAGCCAAACCTTCAACCGTGAAGCTTTGAAATAGTTATGATTCAACAGTCTCTTTTAATAGAGGTCTTCATGAATTCAAATTCAAATATAAGAACATCTAAAGAAAGTTGTGAATAAAATAGATTTAAAACTGTTTTAAAAACAAAGAAAAATAAATAAAACTATTGAAAAATAAATAAAAATAAAAGAAATACACTATTGAAAAATAAACAAAAAAAAATTACATATAAATACATTGAAATTTCTTATAATTATAAAAGATATATTTGTGTTACTACTATAAATAAATGTTCACTATAAAAACTTTAAAAAATATTTTAATAGAGGTCTTCATGAATTTGTGAACAAAACATTTTTAAAACTACTTTAAAAACAAATCAAAAAAATTTAAAACTATTGAAAAATAAACAAAAATAAATAAATACACTATTGAAAAATAAACAAAAAAAATTACAAATAAATACATTGAATTTTTTATAATTAAAAAAATATATTTATGTTACTACTATAAATAAATGTTCACTAAAAACTTAAAATTATTTTATTTTACTTTAATTTATCTTTTTAACATTCAAAATAAAAATAATGTATAAATATATATTATAAAATTAAAAAAATCTTTATAATTATAATACGAATGATGAAATACTATTGTAATGATTTTTTTTTATGAAAATAAGTGCCTCAAGAAGACTAACTCTCAATGTATTTTATATAAATAATAATGTTATATAAATACTAATTTATTACAGTAATTACTATCATTAAATTAATTATAATTAATATTAATATTAAATTTTAGTATTAATAATAATAAAAAGGAAATCATTATAAAATTGATTATGATATAAAAAATAAGTATTTTAGAGTGAATAAGATATCAAATCGATTTAAAACTGTTTTTTAAATCTGCTTTAAATTTACTTTAAATTTGCTTGAAAAAACGTTTACATACAATGAATGTAGTTATGCTAGGTGCATGTCATTTGAATGTCAAATTCAAACTAAAGAGTTTTTACTTACATTGAATTTTACTTTTTGATGGATGCCATTGTAATACGCCTCTCAGTGTAATTATTTTATTATTAGTATCCTAGTATTCAATTAATTAAAAATTGTAATTGTTCCAATAATCTAATATTTTATTAATTTTCACAACAGTACAAGATACCATTTATTCAATATCACCAGAAATCAATCGTATAACCCACTACAAAGCGAGAAAATGTCTAAACTGGGAAAATGTGCAAATTTGCCTAATTTGAAATAGTCAATGTGACTTCCACGTTGGGATTTTCCTTCATTTCCTATAAATTTGTCGTCTGTAGAATTGTAGCAGTGAAACGAATCTGTCACAGAGCTTTAACTGCACACATATCATCAACAACGTCAAGCAAACATGGTTAGAAATTATCCATGGAGTGCTTTCTACATTCACAGTGCTGAGAAAGAAATAAGAATCCTATTATGAGCAGCTATATGAGATAATATAATACCCAAATCAGATCCCGTTTTTGAACTTGGGTCATGTTCTACTGTCACTCTTTTTTGTCCAATATTAACTTCAGCGGCAACGCCATGCACAGCGTTGAGCGAGCTCTCTATCATTGCTTTATGGGAATCGTTGTATATTCCCTCCACACTCAAAATTGTTCTCTGCATGATGCTTTGTACTAATCCTTGCGAATCCCTATGGAAAATCACGAAGATGTAGCTGTGAATGGAGCACCCTTTAGTTGTTGATTCAAATTTGAGAAGATAATGGTTGCCTTGGACTGTATTTATATCCCAAGAAGAGTGTTGCCCAAGATATTCTGACCTCCTTTCCTTTCAACTAAACATGAAACGAGGAGGAAAGCTTTTGAGTTTACTACTTTGGTATGTGCTGCTTCTAAACATCTTCCCAGACATATTTAATTTGAAACAGCTGATTCATTTGAACAGAACTCATTACGTGTATAGAGCTCTTCAAGACGCAACCCAGCAAATACGACAATACTTAGACAAGTCTTCAATTAGATTTTCATCAGGAAATTACAGCGCCACTTTCATTTCTTCAGAAAGAAGTAATTTGTGGTAAATGTCGTTGAATTGAACGTTGTTGTAGCTTGTAATGTGTCCTTCCTTCAATGTTTGTGATCATGGATTTTTTTAAAATCAGGAATAATTTTGACCATAGATCTTCTTCCATCCGTGTTGAAGTTCTTTTAACTAAGCAACAACCCCACTTACAAATAGGGAAATATTTTGAACAAGAAAGATAGATAACACCAACCATATGTGAATCTTCAAAGTTTATGTCATAGATATTAATTTAAGTAAAAAAATAAAAAGAAAAAAAATGTATCGCTATCTCATGTTATATAATTTTTTTAAGGGTATTACAAATTCAAATAAAATTTATACATATCATTATAAATATTCAAAGAAAAAATGTAATTAAGTTTTCATGCAGAACCTTTCAACTAATATTTGTTTAAATTTAAACTTTTTTTTTTAATGAAATATATTTTTTCTTTGATCTTGCAAATATTTTCTTAAGTATTCACTTCACCAGTGTCAAGATATTGATCAAGAATATTATCAATTACCAAGAATGCAATGAAGATACAATTGTAAAAACATACTAGCATAACCAGATTTTACCATAATTTATATTGAATTTATAAATTTGTCATTCTTGAAAAAAATGTTATTGATCATTTACAAGTCAAAGACAAACTAACAAATATTCTTTAGAATAAATGGGTACAACTCAGAAGAAAAATCTATAAGATAGTTGAAAGATATTTTCACCATCAAAATTCATTAGAACACTCAAGATGAATCAATTAACAAGAAAATTATTACAACTAAAAGGAAACTTAGAAAAAAATGAAACTATTGCAACAAAGCTAACATAAGTATAGAATAATTGTATGAAAATTAATCATAAAGATTAGCAAAATATTTTCAAATTCATATATCATTAACGATGTAATTTGTTAGTGTGAGATACTAGGCAAGATAAATCCAATCACAAACAACAAATGCACAATTAGATAATCATTCTAACAAGTTCTTGGAAATACATTTCCTTAAGATTGACACAAAAATTGGCCCTATCAATTTTTCCAAACTATTAGTGTAAGTTGGCAAAGTAATTGCATTTTTCTAAAAAAGCGCATGAACTAGAGAATAGAGTCTTCAATAAAAGCTTTAGGCTCTTAGATCCTTACTTTTAGTGTCAATTTACTAGTGCAAGTTGGTTGGAAAAACAAAACTCATTATATACACAAGTAAAAAATGATCACTACTTGTTCACAAAAATATTTCTCATAACATCTCGTTTAAAAAGTACATTTCTTTTGCCTGCATGGGTAACAAAGTTAACTTGGGCCGTGGGTTTGCTCCCTATTGGTTTTGGGTTTGACTCTGAGGCCTGGGTTTACCCGATGCATGTGGTTTGCAGGCTATTGCATGCATCCCTAGGGTATTTGTCTCGCCTCAGCTTGTTCTGTAAAGGGAATATTCGATTGAGTTTGAGGACAACCCTACATTATGAAAGAAAAAAAAAAAAAACAAAACGAAATATTTCTTCTATATTAAATAGTTAGTGTTTACATTTCTTTGATCAACAACTATCAAATCAAATTATGCAATTTATTTTACTTCAAAAAATTAATAATTTCTTAAAAATATATATAGAGATAAAAAGGAAAGTACATTATTTAGAAGACTTAGCCTCATCATAATGAGTACATTTCTTTCGTCTTATGATCTGAATTGCTTTGTGAGGAATATTTTTGGTTTCTTGTTTACATATGGTCTCCATTCTTTTAGTTTTCCTCTTGCTGATGGTTGTATCATGACCTTCGGCTTCTCTTGCAATGTCGACCAGCTGGCCTTTTTATGATCAATAAATTTTTAATCTTATGAAAATAACAATAGTCAACTTAGATATTGGGCCCGCTCCAAGACAAACAGCTTTTCCTGAATCTTCGAGCATTCAAGTTGCATTGAAGTTACGTTGCGCGGGTTTTAAGGTAAGAAAATGTCAATGATGTAGCTTGCGCGGGTTTTAAGGTAACAAAGTATCAACGATTTGAGTCATTATTCTATTTGCATGCTTGATTTATATGAGTACGTCAAAAAGGAAACCTGTGTCTCTTTGCACTCATAAACAAAACACGGCACCCGACACGTTGTCAAACCTTGAACGGTAAACAAATTGGAAACTAGACCACTTCAACACAGCCATGCAAAACATCTACCCACAAGTAAGAGTGAATCTACAATGCAATTACATTGTTTTCAGAGGGATCCTTCCTCATTTTCGAGTAACATAAAAGTCCACGGAATAAGAATGCATTAACATGATAAGTTGCAGTTAATTTAACAAGAGTGAGAAGCATCATATTTAAAAAATAGGTATCGCATTGTTATTGATTGCTAATTTCATAAATATTTGCCTAATTAAACATTTCCCTACATGGAAAAAGATAATGCATTGTTATTGCAATGAAACAACCACGCACCATCAATCTCTTGGTAGTTTTAGTCGACCAGAGAAGTTGAATGAGAAGAATTGTTTGTAGAAGGAGAAGAATTGGAGATGTCGAAGAGAACAATGATTGATCTTGAGGGACTGTTTACTGAAACAGAGATTAGACAATTGCTTGATGCAATGACAGGGGTTGGGAATGTTGTTGTTGATATGCGAATGAAGAGAGTCACAGTAGAACATGATACAAGCGTTGCTAAAGAATCAATCGGTATGCTCTGTTGTTACCTTTTCTCCCTGATAGGAGGCACTTGGTGTCTAAGACTTACTAACCATATTTGTTTGTCTGCATTTTTATGTTCAGCTGAAGCATTGGAAAGGAAATGTCGCAAGGCCACAATTGTACAAAGCGCAGAGTAAGGACATAATTGAAATGGAGTACTACATAATTTGAACATTTATTACTAGGAGTTTTGTTTGTTGGGTATTAGGAGATTATCGATAAGTAATGATAAAATGCTATGATACTTTGGGTGACGATGGAAAGCTATTTGACCATCAAACAGTTCCATTACTATTATGTGGGGGGAAATATTCAGTGTGAAATACTTTATTGTAGAGAAAACATTTCTTAGATTGTCAGAATCATTTATAAACTATGAAATTTCATTTGAATCTTTGTCAATGAAAAAATTGTATTTGAAAGAATTTAAAATCATGTTATAGTATATGATGGTTATTAGATGGCCAGATTCAAAAACAAACAAAGAATAATGAAAGTTCAAGTATGTTTTGCAAATTCGATCTTTAAGAGAGATCTAAAGAACCGATTAAATAGGCATAGTCTTGGATAAAGGGGGGCCTTTTATAATCGTGATTAGAAAGGACAAGGTATTGAGCATGTGAGATGTCACAACCCTCCTCTATTTATTTATTAAATATTCTATTATTGCACAATAATTACATTTATATGGATGAAAGAAGATCACAAGACCTAACATTTGAAAACTTATATTTGTTATCATGAAAGGCCATCGAGGTATTAATGTACTTTAATCAATTTAATTACCTTATGAAGTTTATCAATCTCCTTTTTATTGACATTATTAGATAAATAGGTGTATAACATTGGATGAAGTTTTGGGTCACTATTTCTTTGCATTGTTTGAGATTGAATCTTGATATAATTTCACAATTATCTAGTTGATCATTGTGTATGGTATTAATTTAGTGACCAAAAATATCTTTATAGTTAATGAACATTATCACTATGTGATTATTGAGGTAGGCAATCTTCAAGTATATGGGAACCATTTTTTTGTATTTAAATTACATCATAAATTTTATCATGTAGTATGATAGTGTGCATAACTATCATTACTTTACCATTTAATTATCATCATATAATTTTGTTAAGAATAGTTAATGTGAAAAAAACTATCATAGAAATAATTTTTTATGTGAAATTCCACTATATGAAAGCCATTTTAATTGATATTTCCTTACCTATTAAATATGTATCTTATGTATGTATTCTTATTTTTTTAATCTTTCCCTCGTTAACCATTAAAAAAGGGACCATTAAGGTCCACTATGTTTGGATAAAAGTAGCTCATTGGAAAGTGGAAGACATTATTACTATAAGATAGGGAAGCATAGAAAAGGTAACAAATATTTTCTATTATATATTAGTGTGATAAAGAGGAATTCAAAGGGTGTAGAGGAAAACGTTAGGTATAAGGAAAGGAAAGCAAAATTAATTTTTTGTATTTAATGCTCTGAAATGATGCTCTTGAATGCTCTTGATAGTAGTATTTTCTCTTGAATGTGTGTTCTAGTTGTTAGATTTCAAAATGATAAAATACTAGGTATTTATATGTAATTGTTCTAATTTCCCAAAAATTAAATCTCAAAAGTCGACAATTGAAATTTGAACTCTAAATGTTAAAATGTGGCCAACAACATATTCAAAATTAGTCACTAGCAAGATAGGGGAACCCATACGTGCATGGGCGTATGGCTCCTAGCCCTATTTTGTAGGACATTAAGTGCTAGGATCATAATATTTATTATTTACATTTATTCAATGCTTGTAACTTTGTTTAAATGTGATAAAACTAGACTTTGGAATGCATAATTTAGTAAATTAGGGACTCAATTAAGCTCATTAATTTAAGGGGGGCACAAAATAGTGTGAAATTATTAAAGTATACAATTTTCTACACTACATTCAGCTCCGACTTTAGTGAGTGTATGAACTTACACTAAAGTATATAAAGATGTGTCAAGAGGGGTTCAATTATACAAAACATCGAAGCAATGGGATGACTAAGGATCAAGGAGGGTGATCAATCCCCTAGGATATAAGATCCCATTACAAACCAACATAGGCACAAAGGAACACACACATGCTTGATATGTAGGAAGACAACATACACAAACATACATGTCAACATGAAATGAAAATGATGGTATGGATTATCAAGTTGTATTATTCTAGGATCCATGTAAAGGTATTCATGACTCACAAAATAATAGTTTGATATTTTCTAGGTGAATCATAAATTGGGAGGCACATGAGCTAGTGAGGACCATTTTTTACTTGGTGAGCCCCAAAGACAAGGTAAAATATGAGACACACATTAGGTCTACAAGGTATTCCCATAACAAGGTGGTAAAATGAGAGACAAACACTAGGTCTATAAGTTTTGCCCAACCATACCAAGAGTTATACTCCTTGATAACTCTGATAAGGTGCCATAAGATCCAATGCTAATGCTACACTAAATTCAACTCCCATATACAAAACACGAAGTAAGAAAATGCCAATGTCAATGTCAAGTGTCAATGCACCACTAAGTCCAACCTCTATGTATAAAGTGAAGAAAAATAATTCCAATGTATGCCCCCACTTTAAAGAAATTGCAAAAATCCACATTGTGAGCAATTACTTTAAAGTAAAAAAACATTGATAAATACCATGTAACAAAAACTCACAAGAGCTTATTTGGAAATCCCTACACCAAATATATGTTTCCAAATAAAGCTACATAATGATAAGGGGTTTTCCCCAAACAACATGGAAAGGTACACTGAGGGATCCACAAATTAGGTCAATATACATCTTTGCTACAATGATATAATAGATCTCATAATAGACATCATTCCCCAAATACTCATGGAAAAATGAACACAAAGGAGGAATGACACAAAGAGAGAAAATAAAGAAGATTTTGGTTCAACATGGAAGAGAATTAAACGTCTCAATGTCTTCCATTGTCCCTAAAAGGAAAACACAAGAAAAAGGAAAATATAAAGTTTTATGACATAAAGAAGAATTGAGATATAAATAGAAGAATGTCACAATAGATTTGTTTCCTTTGTATCCTTGCACCAACAGAACAACAAGGGTCATCCAAAGAAAACTCACAAACATAAAGACACACTATAAGTAGCACAATGATTGATCTTGAGGGATTGTTTACTAATACTAAAACAAAGATTAGACAATTGCTTGATGCAATGAGAGGGATTGGGAATGTTGTTGCTGATATGGGAAAGAAGAGAGTCATAGTAGAACATGATACAAGCGTCGCTAAAGAATCAATTGGTATGATATGTTATTACGTTTTCTCCCTGATAGAAGGCACTTGGTGTTGACGACTTACTAAACATATTTGTCTGTCTGCGTTTTCATGTTCAACTGAAGCACTAGAAAGGAAATGTCACAAGGCCACAATTGTAAAAATTTCACAGTAAGGACATAATTAAAATGTAGTACTACATAAGTTGAGCATTTATTAGTAAGATTTTACTTTGTCAGGTCTTAGGAAATTAACAATAATTATGTTATAACAAAAGGTTATTATAATCTGGGTGACGATGGAAAGCTATTTGACCATAAAATAGTTCCATTAATATTATTATTTGTCATATGGTTCCTATTTTGAGATGGTATGCCAAGCCAAGTTGGGAACCAATGTTGAGTTGGTCAAATTCGGAGTTACTACTACATTACTAAATTACTATTTTTAATAGATGGCATTTGAAAATTTCTTTAGATTAGGTTCCACATTTAAAGGTTTTGAAAAATATTTTTTGAAATCATTTGAAGTTTCCTAGCTTTGTCATTTGTTTATTAATTGGTACTTGTAGAAGTGGTTTTATAAGTGAATTTTTAGCTATGCAAGTTCTATTAAAATGGTACAAAAAATTTGAAAATTTATTATTGGTGAATACTCTTATAAATACTTGCATTGCAAGTGTATTGTGATCTTCTTTAAATTTGATAATAAATTGCATAATTTTAGTGGTTGTGATTTCTCTCGTAAAAGGGTTTTCCCCATGTAAACCAATGTGTTATTCTATAATTGTTTATATGTTTATGATTGATTTTGTCTAATTTGTATAATAAGTTTGGATCATTTTAAGTTTATGTAATTCAATCCCTTCAAGATTATCATAGGAATTTTTTTTTGTGCACCTTGCTTCCTTACAAAGTAAACCCATTATGCAATTGGTTAATATTTCTCATGTCCATCAATTTTATGAATAATCTATTTTTCCTTTCATTAAATATAATATTTTTGGAATTTGGTTAAATTTAATTGCTTTCCATTATTCACCATGTGTTATTTTATCAGTTTACCATTTCTAGTCGCTAATATTTTATCATCATTTTACATTCCAAATAAATATATTTTTTCTTAGTACCCTTTTGATTATATTTAATTTCAATTATTTCACTTCTATACTTTAGTATAAATTATCACTTAGTTTCATCATCCCACTAAGTGGGGGTAAATTGTAATGTAAAGAATTGCACACCCTTTTAATTTCACATTATGTTTTTTCCTTACTCTAGTTTTCATTCCCCTAACATGTTTTAGGTTATTTTTGACTTATCCTTGGCCTTTTCCTTCATTAGATTAATTTTTTTCCTTATCACATTGTAATAACTAAGTCTCTCTCTTCTACTCAAATTGATAAGATGCATATAATATTTAAAGATATTCTCTATAAGACTATATTCATATCAAATAAGTGAATGTGATCATTAAAGATATATTGTAGATCTATATTAGCATTCAAAAATATATATCAAATGGATCTTCATTCTAGGCATCATTTATTAATCATGTACTCAATATTGTGAACTATAAAAAGAGGTGTCTCACAAGGGCATAAGGAAATTTAAAAATTTAACCCTCACATAATATACTCCTAAAGATCATCCTCAACATTGTAGTTCCCCTCTCAAATATCTTGTGTAGTTGAATACAAATTTGTAGGTTGTAAGTGTAAAGTATATGATCATTAAAGGAAAGGATTGTGGTGAGATGGTGGAATCCAAATCATGCTTATGTGTAAAAAAATAGAAAAAAGGATCAATCTACAATAAACATTTCACATTTTTTCACCATTTAATTTTATATATAATTATCATTTGACATGTTATATCAATTCATATAATGAGATAGATACCCACTTTCTTAGATCCCTAATCTCTTATTAGTCACTCTTTTGTATTTAGAATTAAACTTGTGCATTTAATTGCAGTGTTAGTTATTCAATTATTAATGTATATTTAGAATGTTAAAAACATTTAATTGACTTGTGCATTTCATTTAGTATTCTAACTTTTAATTAAATATTAATTTTTTAAATTTATTTTTAGTTCTATAACCTTATTTTTTAATAATTTATTTTCAATCTCTTAATTCTTCAATTATATTAACTTCTCTCTCTTTATTTCTATATTTTATAAATATTATAAGAATCTTGAATAGTAAAATTCATGGTCATGGGTCTATTATAGTCATCTCTCTAATACATCTTTGTTGTGAATGCTTGAACAATTTGAAAAATTATACTTAAAAATTGACAATAAATTTTTAAACATAATCCATATAATTTATATAAACTTAGTTTTTATTTATTTTGAAATAAAACATATAAGTGAATGATACAACAAGAAGAAATCACATAAAATGGAAAAAAATATTATCCAAAAAGTAAATTAATTTGATAAATTATAAATATAATAACAATTAACTGAATGATTTATATGTTTTGAAAAATAAATATTCACGACAACCATCAAAAACTTATTATAATAAACTCAACTTATATACATAAAAAAAAAAAAAGGACTTTATTTTCTTTAATATTTATTAATTTTCACAACAGTACAAGTTACCATTTATTCAATATCACTGCAAATCAATCGAATAACCCACTACAAAGCGAGAAAATGTCTAAATTGGGAAAATGTGCAAATTTGGCTAATTTGAAAGTCAATGCTGCTAAAAAGTCCCCGGGATTGACTTCCATGATGCGATTCTCCTCCATTTCCTATAAATTTGTCGTCTGTAGAATTTGAGCAGTGAAACGAATCTTTCGCAGAGCTTTAACTGCACACACATCATCAACGGCGTCAACCAAACATGGTTAGAAATTCTTCATGGACAGTGCTTTTTACATTCACAGTGCTCACAGAGAAATAAGAATCCTATTATGAACAGCTATATGAGATAATATCATACCCAAATCAGATCCGTTTTTCGAAGCTGGGTCATGCTCTACCGTCACTCTTTTCTGTCCAATATTAACTTCAGCGGTAACGCCATGCAGAGCGTTGAGCGAGCTCTCTATCTTTGCTTTATGGGAATCGTCGTATATTCCCTCCACACTCAAAAGTGTTCTCTGCATGATGTTTTGTAGTTATCCTCGCAAATCCCTATGGCAAATCGCGAAGATGTAGCTGTGAATGGAGCACCCTTCAGTTGTTGATTCAAATTTGAGATGATAATAGTTGCCTTGGATTGTATTTATATCCCAAGAAGAGTGTTGCCCAAGATATCCTGACCTTCTTTCCCTTCAACTAAGCATGAAACAAGGAGGAAAGCTTTTGAGTTTACTATTTAGTTATGTGCTGTTTCTCAAAATCTTCCCAGACTTATTTAATTTGAAACAACTGATTCATTTGAACATAACTCATTACGTGTATAGAGCTCTTCAGGACGCAACCCAGCAAATACGGCAATACTTAGACAAGTCTTCAATTGGATTTTCATCAGGAAATTACAGCGCCACTTTCATTTCTTCAGAAAGAAGTTATTTCTGGTAAATGTCGTTGAATTGAATGTTGCTGTAGCTTGTAATGTGTCCTTCCTTCAATATTTGAGATCATGGATTATTTTAAAATCAGGAATAATTTTGACCATAGATCTTCTTCCATCCATGTTGAAGTTCTTTCCCACGTTTTTTTAACTAAGCCACCATCCCATTTACAAATAGGGAAATATTTAAGAAAGATAGTTAGCACCAACCATATGTGAACTAATGAATTTTTAGTTTAAAGATTATGCCATAGATATTAATTTAAACCAGTTTTATCTTATATAATTTTTTTAAGGTATTATGAATTCGTACAAAATTAATGTATATCATTAGAAATATTCAAAGAAAATGGTAATTAAATTTTTGTACACAATGTTTTAACTGATATTTTTCCAAATTTAAATAATTTTTTTAATAAAATATCTTTTCTCTTTGATTTTACAAATATTTTCTTAAATATTCACTTCACTAGTGTCACCACAAATGCAATGAGGATACACTTGTAAGAAGATACTAGCATAACTAGATTTTATCATTAATTTATATTGAATTTACAAATTTTCCATTCTTGAAAAATTAAATGTTATTGATTATTTACAAGTCAAAGAAAAACCAATAATTGTTCTTTAGAATAAATTAGCACATCTCAAAAGACAAATCTATAAAATAGTTGAAATATATATCATCATCAAAATTCATAAGAACACTCGAGATGAATCGATTATCAAGAAAATTATTAGAACTAAAAGGAAACTCATAAAAAACTGAAACTATTGCAACAAAGCTTACACAAGCATAGAACAATTGTAGGAAATTTAATAATAAAGATTAACAGATTTTTAAATTCATATAGTCCCATCAACAATGTCATTTGTTAGTGTGAGATACTAGGCAAGATAAATTTAATCACAAACAACAAATGCACAATTAGATAATAATTCTAACAAGTGCTTGGAAATATATTTTAACAAGATTGACCCAAAAAATGACCCCAACAATTTCGCCAAACTATTAGTGTGTTGGCAAAGTAAGGAATTATTTTTTTCTACAAAATACAAGAACTAGAGAATAAAGTCTTCAACGAAAGGTTTGAGCTCTTAGACCCTTAGTAATATTATCAATTTACTAGTGCAAATTGATCAGCAAAAGAAAACCCCTAATATACACAAGCAAAAAATATCTCTCATATCATCCTGCTTAAAAAATACACTTCTTTCATTAAAAATTGTCAGTGTTTATATTTCTTTGATCAACAACTACAAAATCAAATTATGCAATTTATTTTACTTCGAAAGATTAATGATTTCTCAAAAAAGAAGATCAAAGAAAATAAGATACATTATCTAGGGATAGAACTTAGCCTCATGATAATGAATAGATTTCTTTCTTCTTATGATCTAAAGTGGTTTGTGACGAAGATATTTGGTTTCTTGTTTATATAATTGCAAAATATTAGAAGACAAATCTATATGATAGTTGCAAGATATATCATCATAAAAATTCATAAGAACACTCAAAATTCATTAATTATCAAGAAAATTATTACAACTACAAGGAAACTCATAAAAAATTGAAACTATTGCATCAAAGCTTACAAAAGCATAGAACAATTATAAAAAATTTAATCATAAAGATTAGCAACATATTTTTAAATTCATATAGTCCCATCAATAATGTTGTTTGTTAATGTGAGATACTAGGCAAGATAAATCTAATCACAAACAACAAATGCACAACTAGAGAATAATTAACAAGTTCTTGGAAATACATTTCAACAAGATTGACCGACAAATTGCTCCCAACAATTTTTCCAAACTATTATTGTGAATTTTCAAAGTAATTGTATTTTATATAAAAGACAAGAACTAGAGAATAGAGTCTTCCATGAAAGGTTTAGGATCTTAGATCTTCAATAATAATGCCAATTTACTAATGCAAGTTGATCGCCAAAGAAAAATCTATAATATACAAGTCAAAAAGGACATAACTACTTGTTCACAAAAACATTTCTCATAATATCCCATTTAAAAATTACACTTCTTTGATAACAAATTGCTATTGTTTAAATTTATTTGATTGACAACTATCAAATCAAATTATGCAATATATTTTACTTCAATTTCTTAAAAAAATAGATAAAAAGAAAGTACATTATCTAGAGGACTTAGCCTCATCATAATGAGTACATTTCTTTCCTCTTATGATCTGAAGTGGTTTGTGAGGAAGATTTTTGGTTTCTTGTTTACATATGGTCTCCAGTCTTTTAGTTTTCCTCCTGCTTATAGTTGTATCATGACCTTCGGCTTCTCTTGCAATGGCGACCAGCTGGCCTTTTTATGATCAATAAATTTTTAAATTTATGAAAAAAAACAATAGTCAACTCAGATATTGGGCCCGCTCCAAGACAATCAGCGTTTCATTCAATTTGCTTTGAAGCTACGTTGCGCGGATTTTAAGGTATGAAAATGTCAACGATTTGTCATTATTATTTGCAAGTTGTCAAAAAGGAAACGTGTGTCTCTTTGCAATCATAAACTTAACACGGCACTAGACCACTTCAACACGGCCATGCAAAACAGCTTTCCACAAGTAATTAAGAGTGAATCTACAATGCAATTACATTGTTTTCAGAGGGTTCCTTCCACATTTTCGAGTAACGTAAAAGTCCACGCAAGGAGAATGGATTAACACGATAAGATGCAGTTAATTATTAAGAGTTTTCTTCTCAGGAATTAGAAGATTATCAATAAGCATGCTATAATAAAAGGTTATTATAATTTGGTTGACGATGGAAAGATATTTGACCATCAAACAGTTCCATTACTATTATGTGTGGGGAAATTCTTAGATGTGAAATACTTTATTTTCTAGAAAAAATTCTTCAGATTTTCAGAATTGTTTATAAACTATGAATTTGATTTGAATCTTTGTCAATGATTAAATTATTTCATTATTAGTATCCTAGTATTCATGTAATTAAATTTTATAATTGTTACAAACATTATAGACCAATCTAATATATTATAAAATTTAAATAGTATTTTTAAATATTCAATTTTTAACAATTAATTGGCTTTTCTAAAATATTGAACATAAGTTTTATTATTAATGATTTGTTGGCTTTTGAATGATTTTTATACAAGTTTGGTATGGAAAAATGTTGAACTTTGTCAAATTAAAACTTATACACTTTAACAACTTGTCTTTAGTTTTCATAGCCTTTTAGAGGTTCAATTTGTATTTACCAAAGGAATAAGTTATATGTTAAAAGACTTGAGAATTATTTATAGATTTGGGATGTATTTTCCACAGTGTGTCAAATTGTGATATTGCTATTAGGATTCAACTATGTAGTGTTATGAGTCAAACTCATAAAACTACACAATTGTTACCTCATAGCAATATCACAAGAATTATTTATAGTAAAAATCATATTAAAAATATTTTTTAATGTTATTGTAAAAAAATTCTATTTGAAAGAATTTAAAATTTCATGTTATAGTATATGATGATTATTCTATTAATAGATTCATAAAAAAAGAAAGAATAATGAAATTTCAAGTATGTTTTGTCAAATTGGATCTTTAAGAGAGATCTAAAGAACCCATTAAATAGACATAGTCTTGGATAAAGGGGGGCTTTTTATAATCATGATTAGAAAGAACAAGGTATTGAGCATGCAAGATGTCACAACCCTCCTTTATTTATTAATTATTCTATTGTTGCACAATAATTACATTTATATGGATGAAAGAAAACCACAAGATCCAACATTTGAAAAATTGTTTGTTATCATGAAAGGTCATCTAGGTATTAATGTTCTTATAATAAATTTCATTACCTTATGAAGTTTATCAATCTCCTTTTTATTGACATTATTATATAAATAGGTGTATCACATTGGATGAAGTTTTGGGTCACTATTTCTTTACATTGTTTGAGAGTGAATCTTGGCATACTTTCATGATTGTCTCATTGATAATTGTGTATGGTATTGATTTAGTGACCAAAAATATCTTTGTAGTTAATCAACATTATCACTATGAGATTATTGAGGTAGGCAATCTTCAAGTATATGGGAAATCAATTATTTATATGTAATTTACATCATAAATTTTATCATGTAGTATGATAGTGTGCATAACTATAATTATTTTACCATTTCATTAACATCATACAATTTTGTTAAAAATAGTTAATGTGAAAAAGCTATCATAGACATAAATTTTTATGTGAAATTCCACTATATGAATGTCATTTTAATTGATATTTGCTTACCTATTAAATAATTATAGTATGTATGTATTCTTATATTTTTATTCACCTTTTCCTCCTTAACCATTTAAAATGGGACCACTAAGGTCCACTATTTTTGGCTAAAAATAGCTAATTGGAAAACTGGAAGGCATTAGTAATATGGGATAGGGATGCATGGAAAAGGTAACAAATATTTGCTATTATATATTGGTGTGATAAAGAGGAATTCAAAGGGTGCAGAGGATTTTTTTTGGCATAAGGAAAGGAAAATTAGAAGGAGGATCCATAGTTTATATGCTTTTTCTATGCTTCCACATTTTGCATGCATGTATACTAGAGAATTTGTGCATACTTGAGTTTGATGGTGTACCATAGAAAAATGGATCATTGACATTTTCATGGTTATTTAGGTCTTTCTCCTATGATGTTTGACTTATTTTGGTTTGATTTAATGCTGTGATGTAACTTATGCATTCACATTAGGTCCTAAATATTCAAATTATGATGTCTTGTGAAAGTGTTGTGAAGTGTTGTAACACATTTATACACTTTTCTAGACTCTTCTTATTATAATTCATATAAAAATCACCTTTTTATTCATTATCAAGTCCTATTTTAAAGTGTTGTAAAGTCTTGTAACAATATTTCATGCTTTTCTAGGCTTCTTATCACTATTTACACCTTTCTTATGCTTTATTTGACCCCTTTGTGCACTCATAAGACATAATTAAGTGTATTTTTGAATGTAAGCCCGAAAAAAAGAGTAAATGTGACTTAATTCATGACACCCACTTACAAGCCCAAGGTGGGACCCATTTGCCATGGGTGGCGAATGAGTCCCTCTTCGCTCCAAATTGAAAATAATTCAAATTTTCTTTCGGTTTTTTATTTAAAAATACCTTATGTCAGCCTGTGATGAGGTATTATTGGGTTATTAGGGCATAAGTGTGTATAAATAAGTTTTTTCTTCTCATTTTAACCCCTAATTCATTCAAGCATTCAATCAACCATTCAAGTATTGAAGCATCATAGCATTGTTGAATCAAGCATCTTGGAGTAACAATTGACATATCTTTAGACTTCTTCAACAAGGTTGTGGTAATTTTAGGACATTTGCATGTTGTTACTCATCATTCCTTGTTCATTTCATTTCATTTATTTATTAAGGGTTTAATTACCAAAGTGGGATTTGACCAAGGGAAATCCCTATATTCTAACCCTTAATCATTTTCCCCCTTTTCCATGTGTGTTTGCAAACTTTTGTATGTAGATTTGTTAAGAAATTAGGTGTTAAAAAGTGGAAAAGAAGTCAACAAAGTGTTTAAAGTCAACTAAACCCTATTATAAGCTTAGAGACAACCTATAGTCCATTTTTTGTAGATTTGACTCTGTCAACCTGACAAGAAGACAAGTACAGATTTGGAGCTACAAAATAGACCCTTGATTTTAGAGAATTTTGGAGGAGAACTGATTCACCATCAATGGCTAATGAGTCCCACCTTAGGGCTGAAAAAGTTGATTTTGTCAGATTCTAGTTCCCAATTGTTAGAAGGCAGTTTTCAAGTGCTTTTGTCAGTAGTAGGACTGATTCACCATCAGCGGCGAATGATTCCCACTGGTAATTTACATTGATTTATACTAACATTCAAAGCCTTCTAGATTCAACATTCATTACCCAGGTACACTCTATTTCACCTCTTTCAATTTTGTTTGCATTAGTTTTCATCTTTATTTCATATTTTGCATATCACATTATGTTTTCAAACATTGCATATTTCATAGGTTTTAGATTAATAGTCAATCAATTTCATCACTTTGTTGCACTTATAACATTGCATTTAGTCATACACACATCATACAATCCTTTATTTGAATGAACCACCACAACTTTAGTGTTCTATCTCTCTCCTTTTAGGTGAAAGATCCTAAGAGTGCAGGAGAAGTGCATAGAGTACATCCAAATTGTTGGTTCATTTTGGGGAACCTGCATATTGAACACATTATCTTTTTTATTTCAGTTTCATCTTGCATCCTAGGTATCCTTTGCATCAACATTCAATTAGGTTTTGTTTTGTTTTTGCATCCTAGGGTTTCTCAAATTACATTAGTGAAGGAATCATTTAGACTTCATTTTTGCATATCAAATCATTAAAACAATGAAAATATGCATTTGCATCCTTAGTTTGCATCTGAAAAGCATTAAAATCATTTTAAAAAATTGAAAATAAAAATAAAAATCCATACCTGGACTCATTCACCACCTTGGGTGAATCAGTCCAGTTGCATTTTTTGCACTAAAATTTATGGAATTCACAACTTTTCTTGAATTTTTGTTTCTTGTTACTATCTTCTTGTTTCAATTTATAGAATTGATGTCACGAGCATTTTATTATTACTAGTTTGCATTTGCATTCACCCCATCTTTTGTGGTACTTGTATGCATGTTTGGTTCCCTATTGATAATACTTTAGTGAGACAGAGTTCTAGACTCACGGCTTCTTGCGATAGCACTTTCTTTGTGGACCTTGGGATTTGAAGAGATCCTACTCCTAGTATGGATAATGGTGCAGTAAGCATGGATACTACCACTAATATGCCTTTACCTTCCCATATGATGCATGTTGACACATAAACTAATTCCATTTCGCAAGAAAAAAGTCATTAGTATTCATGAGGATTTTGCACATTTACAACAAGATTTATCCCTTGAAAACACTTCCACCACTGACATACCTACCATAGAAAACCTTGATCACTTGATTGAAAGTGATGATGGCTTACAAGTTATGAAAAAAATTGCTGAGATATACAACAAACATGTTCCTTCAACTTTCCACTTACCAAACATTGTTGTGAGCTAAGGAGGACTTCACATTCCTCCTCCTTCAACCATAACATCCATACCAACCTATACCACTCCTCAAGTTAAAACAACCATGCAACAGGTTATTCATGTGACTCCTTTCACTATTCCAACTAGCATCCCTAGTTCTTTTGTGGCATTGAATGTTCCCTCTTCTAGCTTCACTCCTCTTAGTGTTCCTTTCACTTCTCCTCACATTAAATATACTCCATTACCATTTTCCCTTCCACCTCATGCCACTTACACTGATCCAATCATTATACAACTATTTAACACCGTTTCCTCCATGCAACAACAAATCTCCACCATTAGCCAAAGTCAAAATGCTCCACCCACATATCATGTCCATAGTAGCCCCTTATCCTTAGAGATCTTATGAACACATATGCCACAAGGAATTGAGATGCCTAGGTTTGAGAAGTACAGAGGAAAAGGAGACCCTACTAATCGTGTTAATTCCTATACAACATTGTGCAGTGATTTTGTCCTTGATGATAAACTATTAGCCAAAAAATTTCCTAGGACCTTGAAGGACACTACATTGGAGTAGTTTTTAAACCTTCCTGATCATTCAACTTGATCATTTAATGAACTTGTAGATGACTTTATAAGTCACTTAGAAGTTCATATGACTCCCAAAAAGACAATGGCTGATTTAATGAGAAGTAAAAAAAATGCAAATGAGAAAGTAATTGATTTCATTTCATTTTATCAGTCATTGTATGCTCAAATTGATGTCAAGATTCCTAATTAACATCTTCAAAATATGCTCATCAAAAACTTGCACACTCACCTTCAGGATAAGTTGACTATGATGAAATTTCCTTCATTCATGCATTCATGCACAACCCTTTGTGACTATCACAACTTGGTTACTAGCCGTGATTTAAAGTCCACTTCTAACCGAGATGAGAAGTCTGAACAAACCAACCAAAAAAATGCACAAAACTTTAGAAAACCAAATTGAGGCTTCTTATAGTTCAATCCCCCTTCTTCACAACCAACTCAACCTGTGCCTAATCAAGTGGTTGTTGTTAAAGAAGTGCTTCCCTTTACCTATGGGGACCTGAAGAGATAATTTACCCCCTTACACGATACTCTCCATAACGCAATGAATTAATTGCTCCAACAACAGATGGGTATGTGTAGGATCATGATGTGCCAAAAAGTGGCAATATTATGGGTATTTGTAGGGTATGTGGCTGACAACTTTTTTTTTACCCTAAATTGATGAAATGAAAAGGGTTTTTAGAGGAGATTCTCAGCTTTCAACCAATATAAATTATTCTTTAATTTGAATTTAATAAATAATTATTATTTATTTTCTATTAGAATTACAACTAAAGTCCTAATCTATAGGCTAATAGGAAAAATATCTATCACTTTCATATGATATCACATTTTTTGAATCTGAAACATGCGTCACATTCCATGCTTCACA
This sequence comes from Sequoia sempervirens, assembly GCA_007258455.2. Classification (NCBI taxonomy): domain Eukaryota; kingdom Viridiplantae; phylum Streptophyta; class Pinopsida; order Cupressales; family Cupressaceae; genus Sequoia; species Sequoia sempervirens. The sequence goes on along the minus strand of VDFB02281492.1, from coordinate 884,409,060 downwards.
TACTATAGGATTAAAAAAAGAAAAAATAAATTTCATGAAGTTTTGGCCAAGTTAAGGTGGTCAGACAAACGAGTTTTTATATTTTTTAAAAGTTGTAATAAAAAATTCATAATTAATTATTTACTTGGAAAAAAATTACAAAAAAATATGCATCACATCCAGACATGAGCCCTCTACTTATATATAAAATATTATAAAAAATTATTATCATTTTATTATGGTTAGGGTGGTCAGACAGACACCTACTTCTTATATTTTCCCTAAAATTTAACTGCTACTGCATTAAAATTTCAAATTTTCACCAAATAGATTTTATTTATTTTTAAATAAACCTAGTAGTTTAGAAACTACATTCAATTTTCTACAGATTCTATTGTTACATATTTTTGAAATAATATAGATAACTTATTCAAATTTTTACATCAATTTTCCTAACACTGATTTTTCTAAATTTTTTGCCACTTAAGGGCTTGTTTTTTCCACGATGATCCTGCACATACCCAGATGATCACTTTGCATACCATTAAACCACTTGATACCACCAAGCCTTTACCATCCACCTCTAAACCAAATGCTTAATGTCATTTTCATCACCAAAATGGGCATGACACCGAACAATGTAAGCATCTCAAACACTTAGTTTAAGATCTCATTGATTCTGGTCGTTTCTCCATTACAGGTGTCAATGATCAAGGAAATAAGTTTGTTGCACCCCTTGTGAGCACCCTACAAATCTGTACAAAGCTTAAACTCCATAACATGGGTTAGTTCATGAAAACTTACTAAATGCTCCTATGAAATAATGCATAATACTTCACAAACAAGATGACTATAAAATAAACTAATTGAAAGTATTAAAGAAGCACAAATGCATTCCTATCCCATAGTGGATTGGTGTCACTTTGTTGTGAAAAGTGACCCTTTCCGAACTCTTGACAAGCTCAATGATAAAATGCCTTAAAGATGTGGTGGACAAAATTAGCTCTCAATGTGAAGAGAGTAACTTTGCATAAATTGTGGATGCTAAAATGAGGAATGAGACCTCCTATTTATAAAAAGATGGGATGGAGGAATATGCAAAATGGGTGAATGTGGGACAAATATTCAACCAATAGGAAGGAGCCACTTGTTCAAATATGAGAGGATGGAGGATATGCAATTTTTGGTCAATGTACCAATAAATGACATTAGTTGGCCTTTTCAAATTTCAAATTTGGCTTACATTGGAGGGAGAAGAAGGGGCTTAAATGCCAAGTTTGACTTATGAGAGATATGTAAGAGCTCTTAAATGTTTTGTTGGATGCACATGTCAATTTGGATTTGAATTCAAACTTTAGGGAATATTCCATTTTTTATGCCATGTTGATGAAAAATGGAGATTTAATAAATTAATTAAAATCCTTTATTTGTGCAAGTGAGAAAATCTAGAGAATGTGACATGCATTAGATTAGATTTAATCCTGATTTAGTTAATTTAGAAGAGGATTAGGTGATTTGACTCATTTGACTTAGATTTAAGGATTAAACTAAATCAAAAGGAGATGGAAGATGATTTTAGATTTAATTAAATTTAAAGATTTGATTTATTTAATCAAATAGGGTGATGTTAGGATCAAATTAAATAAAGTTGATTTATTTAATTTAAATGGATGACTTTAGAGATTAATCAAATAGACTTTATTTATTTGATGAATGGACTTGATTAAATGCAATATGCTAATTTTGCATGTCTACACCCCCTAATCAAAATTTAAAATCTTTTCCAACCCTATGCCTAAACACAATGTTTCATTTTTCAAGGCCCATGAACCTTCAAACACTCATGTGATGAACATTGATAAAAATAATGAGCAAGTTGATATTACTCCAAATGTTACCCAAGTTAATCCTATGGATGAACTTGTGGTTATGATAAACATTGTCCCTCATAAGGGCCCAACCAACAAATCTCTTGATATTAATTATTCTTCTCATGATATACTTAAAAAGATTCCCGATGGTCCTCTTTATATAGTCAGCCGCATCTATGATAAGCCCACCAATGGGATATTAATAGATCCCACCTATGGCGAGAATGTGATCAGAAAAGAGTTTTTAGTATTACATGATCTCTATCAAGATGATTATAATAAAATAATAGCATGGATTAAAACACATACTGGTTTTGCATGCCCTACGATTGGATTGATTGTACTCCCCTTACAAATAGGACCCAAAACTTTGGATGTAACATTTTCTATTATTCTGCAATTAGATCAATTTCGCCTGTGGCTAGGTCATCCTTGGCTTCACTCGATGAAAGTTGTTCCTTTAGTTGTTCACAAATTGTTGAAGTTTCCGCATGACAATGAGATATTTACGATACATCATAGTGGTTTTAATCCATTTTCCTCTAAAGATAATTTTTCCTTAGAATCCTTTTGGCTTGGACCTATGGAACCCATCACCCCTCGAAAGGACTTCTTTTTCATTACCTATCAAAAGTTCAAAGCCAAATGAATAGCTGAATTGTCTCTTCATAACATATCCCCGTCCACTTTTGGTACTCCTATCATAGATGAGAAAATGCTTCAACCTGAGTCCAAAATTGAACAAACAATACAACCCCATGAGCAACCACCCATAGAAACTTCCCCTTCCTTGTTTAAACATCAAAGAGATAATGAAACCAATCCCATCATGCCTCCTCACATTAAACAAGTGTATAAAGCTAAAGAGAAAGTGATTGACCCATATTCTTCAGTTTCTTCCATTCTTCCCCCTTCGGAAGAAAAGGAACCTATGGTGGATCAACCCGCTCTTGCACCTCCACAACTTCAAAATAAAATTAAAACAAACAACGGTGCTAGGGAGCGTAGGCGTCATCATCATCTCCTTGCTCATCAAATGCAAACTAAAAACAAAAAGAAAATCAACCTCCTCCTTTGACAGAAGCAATACCTGATCACCCTCCTCCTCTTGACCTACCACAAGATAGTACAATCCAACCCTCACAAAAAAATGATCCAACCCAACAACCACAACTCCTGATACATCCTTCATTAGAAATTAATCTTTGTCCTCCCATCGTGATTAACCTCGATGATGATGATGAGGAGATCACTAAAATAGATGAAGAAGTGCATAATGATCTAAACTATTTACTTTCATCTATCATGAGATTAAATGATAAATGTGCTACACCAAGTGAATAACCTGGTACTTCCCCTAGTCTGGCACTTGCAATTCTTCCTTTGGACAGTCAACCACCCTCACAATATACTAAACATGATTGGGAGGTGGATGACTTGTTAGATGGTTGACTTGCATTCACCTTGCTAGTTATTTTACATTTTCCTTTTCCTTTTTCTTTTCTTTAGTGTGCTTGTATGTGCGTATCATGTTCCCCCATACTATGTGTTTGATGTTCTCTCTCTTTGTGCACTTCTTCTATTTGTACCTCTATTCTTCTATATGCCATACATTGCCTTTTTGCTTTTGTTTTGTGTTTTCCTTTTGGGGATGACGCAAAGCATTGAGATGCCCTATGTCTCTTCCATGTTGACCCAAAAGGTCTCTTTTCCTTTTCCTTCTTTATATTTTTCTTGTGTTTCTCCTTTTTGGGATGATGCAAGGCATTGAGACTGAAATGTCTCCTTCATGTTGACCCAAAATACTTTTCTTTTTCCTTTTCATTTTCATTTTTCTTGTGTTTTCCTTTCGGGGATGATGCAAAGCATTGAGAGTGCAATGTATCTTCCATGTTGACCCAAAACAGACTTTATTTTTCTTTTGTTTTCACTCTCTTTGTGTCATTCTTCTAGTTCTTTGTGTTTTGGGTAATGATGATAGTTTTGAGCTCTTTAATAAAAATATTGCAGCAACGAACTTATTACCCAAATCCATAGATCCCTTATGTGTTTGGTGTGTTCCTTTCTTGGGGGGGGCAACCCTGCTTTATTTTGATTTTTGTTTACATGAAGCAACCTAACTTAGAAACATATGACTTGGCATAGGGGCTTTCCAAGTTGGCTCTCATATCTTGTTTTCTTTTTGCATTTTATTTCCTTCACTACTTTAAAGTAATTACTCACAAAACAGTGTGTAGCAATTCCTTTAAAGTGGGGGGAATACATTGGCATCATTTAATTTGCATTCTTGGTTCTTAGTGCAGCCTTGTCACTTCATACGATACATTTGTCACTTTGTTGACGACATTGGGTGTGATGTCCTTCATAAGAGTGATCTCTCTTAGAATATTACATTCCTCTTGGTGGCCTGATGTGACACACTACATCCCCTAAGTTGTGAATATACTATTATTTGATTGGTCCTCTCTTGGAGATGTTAGGCACAATTTTCCCTAAGTGATAGACCTTACATGAACTTAACATGACTCCTTTGAACTTTCTTTTGCATTTTATATTTTACATCTTTTCCACCTTGCATAACACAACTTGCATGCTTGTGGTACCTTCCTCTTTGTTCATGAGTTCTAATCATGTGAAGCTTTACTTGTCTCATGAAGCACGAACTAAAATTTTCCTTTGTGGTGCCTTTTTAAAGCTATCAGGAGGTATAACTTTGATATGGTTGAGCGGGAAGCCCATTCCATAGCACGAATTTCCCTATAGCCACCTATGTGTTTGTGAGTGCATACCAACTAGCATATGTATTTCACCTTTTGGGTCCTCTCTCCTGGTGGAACACCATGAGTTCTATCGCCCTAGAGTGAGTATGCATTCTCCTTTTCAAACAAACAACATAGATCTGATTCACAACTAGCTGAACAAATGATCGAAGCTTGATCTAACTTTTCCTTTTCATCTTCCTTCTCTCATTCTCTTTCACTTGTGTCCCTTTGTTCTTATGTTTAGTTTGCCATGGGATCTTCATCCTAGGGGCTTGATCATCCCTCTTGATTGTCTTCATTCCATCTTGCTAGCATAAGTGTATTTGGAGCCTTATTGATGTGCATGGCTACTTTAGTGTGAGTTTGAAGCAAGTTCATCCTCTCACTAAAGTGGTGGCTAAATGTACCATAGAAAAATCGATCATTGACATTTTCATGGTTATTTAGGTCTTTCTCCTATGATGTTTGACTTATTTTTCTTTGATTTAATGTTGTGATGTAACTTATGCATTCACATTAGGTCTTAAATATTCAAATTATGATGTCTTATGAAAGTGTTGTAACACATTTATACACTTTTCTAGACTCTTCTTATTATAATTCATCTAAAAGTCATGATTTTATTCATTATCAAGTCCTATTTTAAAGTGTTATAAACTCTTGTAACAATATTTCATGTTTTTCTAGGCTTCTTATCACTATTTACACCTTTCTTATGCTTTATTTGACCCCTTTATGCACTCATAAGACTTAATTAAGTGTATTTTTGAATGTAAACCTAAAAAACAACATTAAATGTGACTTAATTCTCGACACCCACTTACAAGTCCAAGGTGGGACTCATTCACCATGGGTGGTGAATGAGTCCCTCTTGGCTCCAAATTCAAAATAATTCAAATTTTCTTTTAGGTTTTTATTTAAAAATAACTTATGTTGGCCTATGATGAGGTATTATTGGGTTATTAGGGCATAAGTGTGTATAAATAAGCAATTTTATTCTCATTTTAACCCCTAATTCATTCAAGCATTCAATCATCCATTCAATCATCCATTCAAGTATTGAAGCATCATAGCATTGTTGAATCAAGCATCTTGGAGCAGCCATTGACATATATTCAAAATTCTTTGACAAGGTTGTGGTGAGTTTAGTACATTTGCATGTTGTTATTCATCATTCCTTGTTCATTTCATTTCATTTCTTTATTAAGGGTTTGATTACCAAAGTGGGATTTGACCAAGGCAAATCCCTATACTCTAACCCTTAACCATTTTCCCCCTTTTGCATGTGTGCTTGCAAAATTTTGTATGCATATTTTTGAAGCAATTAGGTGTTGAAAAGTGGACAAGAAGTTAACAAAGTGTTTCAATTCAACTAAACCCTATTATAAGCTTGAAGATAACCTACAGTCCATTTTTTGCATATTTGACTCCATCAACTTGACAAGAAGACAAGTGTAGATCTAGAGCTACATAATTGACCCTTGATTTTAGAGAACTTTGGAGGACTTATTCGCCATTAGTAGCAAATGAGTCCCTCCTTAGGGCTGAAAAAGTTGATTTTTTCAGATTCTAGTTCCTGACTGTCAGAAAGCAGTTTTTAGGTGTTTTTGTCAGTAGCAGGACTGATTTGCCATCAGTGGCGAATGAGTCCCACTGGTGATTTACATTGATTTCTGCCATCATTCAGAGCCTTCTATATTCATCATTCATTACCTAGGTGCACTCTATTTAGCCTCTTTCAATTATGTTTGCATTAGTTTTCATCTTTATTTCATATCCTACATATCACATTGTGTTTTCAAACATTGCATATTTCATAGGTTTTGCATTGATAGTCAATCAATTTAATCACTTAGTTGCACTTACAACATTGCATTTAGTCATACACACATCATACAATCCTTTATTTGAGTGAACCACCATAATTTTAGTGTTCTATCTCTCTCCTTTTAGGTGAAAGATCTTAAGAGTGCAAGAGAAGTGCATAGAATACATCACAATTTCTGGTTCAGATGGATGTATTCTCTCTATTTTGCATTTTGAAAAATTATCTTAAAATATGGTTAACATTTTCCGAATTGATTTTACTTACCAATTTCCATAGCCTTTTCAATAAATCAGTATTTGTAAATTATTCTATGTTTTTTGCATTTGCATGAAAGTTTCTAAACCATAGTTTTTATGTGTTTCCTATTATCATTGCATTCTATGATGTGTTATATGAAACGATTGTATTTCTTATTCCCATTTACATATTTTTTCATATCAAAGACTACATTGAGCTTTGATGAATTTTTTCAAATAATTGATTTTCTTTGACTAGGCTTCCACACTTTGTATGTATGTATTCAATTGTATATGTTGTGATAGATATTCTACAAATCCCTCTTTCTATAATAACCTATGGGAACCCCAGTCCTAATACCTACAAAACAACAAGAATAAACAAATTAAACAAGAGATTGCAAGCTAAAACAAGGATTCCCCATAAAATCCATTTACAACTTCGAATTAGGAAAAAAAAACAACAAAGAACACAATGAAACAAAGAAATATAGATTCAATCCTAATTTAAATGTGCAAACTCATGTTCCCATGGGGGAATTGGTGCCAATTTGATGTGAAAATTGGCCCTTTCCCAATTCCTAAGATGCAAGCTTGATATGTTGATGGAGATTGATCCACTTTGATGGTGAAGAAAGAGAGCTCCAAGCCAAAATCTGCAAAAACCTAGCTAAGAACTCAAAATTGATGGATGGAAATGGCTAAATATTTTAGCATAATAACTTTGCATAATTTGTGGATGATCAAATAAGGATACATATGAGCTCTTTATTTATAGAATGCTAAGATGAGTGAATGTCCAAATTTGAGCAATGTGGGACTAACATTCATCCAATGGCATGATGCCACTTGTCATTCTATGAATGGATGAAGGATGTGCAAGATTTGACAATTGTGCCAATAAATGCATGTTTTTGAATTTCAAATTTGTTGAAATGACTTGCAAGAGGGAAGGGAAATTGCAACAAATTCCATTTGGCTCAAGACAAAGGACATGTAAGATGAAGTTATTGCCTTGTTGGATGTACATGTTGACTTGGAATTTTTGAAATCAAACTTGGAGTATATTCCAAAAGATGCCTTGTGAGGAAAATAGATACTTAATAAATGAATTAAATCTATTTTCATGTGCCACTTGAAAAATCTAGAGGATGGGACATGAGATGAGATTAAATTAATCAAGGGTTAACTAATTTAATGAGAGATGTTAGATGGTGTGACCTATTTGACTCAAATTTCTGGATTTATTTAAATCAAATAAGAGAGGAATATGATAAGAGATTAATTAAATAAGGATTTTGATTTATTTAATTAAAAGATATGGTGTTAGATTAAATCAAATAAGGTTTTAATTTATTTAATTTAATGGATAGACTTTAGAGATTTAATCAAATAGATTTAATTATTTAATTAAATAGGGATAATTAGATAAGGTGGATTGATTTAATTAACAAAAGAGATTGACTTAATTAGATAAAATAATTTATTCAATTAAGAGAGGAATATTGATGAATTTAATAAAATAAGGAAATTTGATTAAATGGTTAGACCGAAGGATGATTCAGGATGAAATGGTGTTAGTAGTTGGAATCAGATGCACAATGTCAATCGATATATTTTACGTGTCTACATTTTCCCCCTCTTTGAAGCAATGCACTTGTTGCATTGGTTCAAAGAATAAACGATCTCGATCGAAGCCAAAATTTTTGATATTTTAAAAACTTGCCCCATTGTTGCCTGGTGAGAGAAAACATTGCATTATAATGCCCCCTCAAGAGATTGGACAAAAATTTCAATTTTTGGGTGATCTCGCGAAAAAAGAGGACAAAGTACCTGATAGGTCTGAAAGGGCTATGGGAGGCTAAAAATGTGTCTAAATGCAATAAAATGATAAAAAAAGAAGCTTTGACCAGACAAAAATAGATTCGGGGGTCCAAAACCCTAGCAGGATAGCCAATCAGGGTGAAAAAAATAATTTTTAGGCTTTAAAGGGCCCCAAGGGGTCACTTTCAAGTCATTTTCAAACACCTCCCATAGCAACCTTGAGATTTAAGCTCTGACCTTTTGATGATATGGCACAACGACAGCTTCCCCTACACATTTTTGATTGAGTTCAGACGTACCAGCGACCACCTAACATCTGGGCACTAGTATGTGACCCTTACTCGAGCTTCATTTTTTCATTTAATGCTTCATTTAATGCTTTAAAGGGTCGGTCTTCCTGCAACAGTGCTATATAGTGCCGCTCGGCAATCAAACTGTGTCACGCGGTGCGATTTTGTGTTGCAGCAGTGTAGTTTGGAGTTTAAAAACTCTGACACTGAGCTTGGGGCCGACAGGGCAGTTTGACAAAGTGCGACGCAGCGGTCCTAATTCCACCCAAAGTGCGCTGCTAGAGGAGAAAGTGCATCATGACGGTGCGATTTGGTTCTTTTGGGCCTAGCGTCGGAGTTTGATTAAAAATCAAATTGCGACGCCATCACAAGTTGCACCACTGGAAAGGTTCCTGGAGTGTTCATCAAAGAATTTTTCAAAATTTTTAACATGGTGACCTTCCTTGATGTAGAACGTGGTGAGTGATCTCTACTCCCGATAGCATAGGTTGCGAGACCTAGCTAGTTACTTGCGGGACCTGAGCGACAGGGACCAGGATCGACTCTAGATTGTGGGGTTGTGGTATATTGCTTATGCAGCGCTTGTGTGCACACACTTAGGGATGCTGTCAACGCTGGCCGAGAGATGGCACAATGAGACTTCTTCATTCCATCTTCCCATTGGCGAGGCCATCATCACCCTAGATGACGTTTGGCATATTTTGTGATTCTTAATTCATGGCCGATGGGCAATTTTTGATATGGATGAGGGGTGCGAGGCCTGCCACAGAGTCCTTGCCACATAGGACATCATGTTCTATGAGGGACAGATGGAGCTAGAGCGACACGGGATCCTGGCACCCCCCTACCGCTTGGTGATTGCAGCCATCATTTTGGGTCTTGTTGCCCTTAACAAACAAGAGCGATATTTCAGTCCTGGCTGGGGATATTGCTGGGAGCAGATGGTCCGAGACACTTTGATTTTTTTTCCATGGGGGCAAGTTCTCCTAACTTCATTATACAGAGACCTCCATGAGTACGTCTGCATGGATGGCAGAGCACTCAGAACAGGGGTGACTCTTCTTCATGTCTAGGCGTGGGAGCACATTGTTGTGTTGCGGCTGTGCATTGTTTCACTTCTGATGGTGCTAGACGATCCCCTCATGTGGCGATATAGAGGCGGTGTATCCTTCACACACACTGGTGAGCAAGGGATCTCCTATTGGAGGAGAGTCTTGGACGAGATGCTGGTTTTCACCTATGACCATACCTTGGTCGGCCTGGATGGGCTGATGTTGCCGATCAGTTGTTCTATTGCCACCAGGACCATTTTATGTAGGGGTGGGAGCACACCATGATTGAGAGGTACCTATCTGGGCACATGCAACATCAGTTCAGGGAGCCATAGGATCGTCTTGATGATGATTATGTGGTTGTCTTTGCCCGCTCCATGACACAAGTTTCATGGGGGCGGTACATTCTTGCTTTAGAGGTAGTGGATAGCTTTAGGCAGCTGGTAGCCCGACCATGGGCTTATGATCAGGGGTTAGCGGATCCAGGCACTACCTAGGCCTACAGGGATTGGTTCTGGTCTCCGCTTCGGTTGACGATTCCAGGTGCAATTCTAGATCTGTGGAGAGTTAGAAGCAGAGGGGGAGGACGAGGATGAAGAGTTGAGATTTGACAGGACTTTCCATTCATGCCTTTAGTGTAGCCAGATCAGGGAGATGTGCACATACAGGACCAACAGCAGGTGCCACCAGTCCCACCACCATGAGGCGAGGGTCCCCTATGGGTACAGCCGCAGGTATAGCCAGTAGGACATGAAAATGCACGAGATACTTTGATTGTGTAGCTGCAAGCCTAGGTCCAAGCCATGACAGCAAAGCGAGATCAGGTGAGGGCCAAGAGAGAGTAGCTCAGGGCTAAGAGGGATCATGCCGTGTAGCAAAGACAGGCTGCAGAGCTACAGGAAGCCACTGAGCTAGGAAGGAGATAGCAAGTAGAGAGCATGACAACCTCCTCCTCCCAGGGTACAGTGTCAGTTCGATCTTACAGGGATGTCATCCGAGAGGCAAAGTACTATCAGAGGTATTATCATGAGGCCATACCCAACGCAGAGCGGGTCCTAGAGTACTCAGAGCGAGCCAGCCATAGACCAACAGAGGGTCATGGTTATAGAGGCGAGGGTAGCATTCATAGGGACCGAGCTTGATCGAGATGATAAGATACTTTTTGTGCCTTACGGGTTCATTTTTGATAGCCCGATGGGCCTTTTGTACTGATTGACATATATGTACAGTGATCTGATTTATTATTGTACTATGACAGTTGCATTATTGATATATATATATAAGCCGATGATGATTTTGATATGATGTGATGTGTACTAGTTATTTATGCATGGATGATTTTACTTCTATATGCTATGCAATGATGCTTTTATGGATGCATTTATTTCTGATGATGTATGCATTATGATTATGACTAACAGATCTATATTATGTTGCCTTATGATATGAAAAATGTGATGTGCAGTGATGTTGTCTATATGATGATCTATTTTATGTTGATGCAAATGGGATAATCTAATATGTGATATGGATTGTAATATGCGAAATGATATGTTATGTGAATTATGCGGAATGATATGTGACTTATGTTTATAACTGATTATGGATGCATATACGCTTTATATGTGATGGACTATTTATGCTTATGTGGAATGATTTGTGAATGATTTATGATGCTATTTATGGGATGACATGGATAATGTAAATGAGATGGTTTTATGAGATGCTTAGAATAACAAATGCTATTATCCTAAACATATTAAATGATGATGTAGTGTATGTAATGCATTTAATATGATGTTCTATATGCAATAATAATATGATAATGTTTTATGTAAAAATGGACTTAATGCATGAGATGACTTTATGATGTTATGCTAGTATGTATGTGATGGATTATCTATAATGCTTATATGCCTTATTGTGTATGATTATGCATTATGTGATAATGGTCAAATGATTATGAAATGCTTATGCAAATGAATGTTATGCGATGATTTATGTAATAAATGCAATGTTATGCAATGTAATGGATGAGATTCTATAAAATGGATGTGCCTATCTATGAAGAATTCCTATGCTAACCTGTTTATATGATGATTGAAATGTAATGCATGTGTTTCCAATATGACATGTTGATGCAATATGCTAATGATTTGTGAATGCAGGATCGATGACGATGATGGTGATGATGATGATGATCAACTGTCATAGTACCTTGTTAGTGTGGTTAGTGAGAAAATAAGTTATTTCAACAAGACACAATATGATGCAAATGCAAATGATGATGATGATGATTACTTGCCAAGGAATTGGAATTTTGAAAGGGCCAAATTTTATTATTTTTGATAATGCACATGGTACGATGCATCAAGGTATAGGAAACCAGGATGGCGTTGTACCTAGTGTGATGGACTTTGACTTGACAATTAGATAGGAGTATCCTTGTTCACACCTGACATACGAAAACCTTGATAGGATGCACTTTAGAGGTTAAAAACACCTCGGACCAAAACACAGAAAGGTGAACCTTTCAATGCAATAGTCAACAAATTGTCCAAAACCTCCTCCATACATACCTAACAAAGCAAGTATTCGCCAAGGTTATATTACAAGAACGTCCAACAAGCATAGCAGACAAAAAGATACTGATCGGTGCCCCATTCCTATTTCTCTAAATTGTCTTGTTCGGATATCATTGAGAAGTCCTTGGAATGAGTGCAATAAGATAAATCAAAAGATAAAGACCAAGTAAACAAACAAGCTTATGCTCTTCAATACCACTAACGAGAAGAGGATGTGTTTTTAAGGATAAGAACCGAAACTATTGCCAAAAGATAATGCCCATTGTAGGAAGGATTCATCCTAGGACATGTTAGTGGATGGCGGCATGCCATTTTGTTTATCCAAAGCATTCTAAATGATGATTGATATGGGACCAATTGGATGATAGGTTATCGATACAATGAGATGACCACCTTACATATGCACTGACCTAGACCTGAGACTTGACGTTTTGAGTTTTCTCTTTCAACCTACTAGACTTGTTTATGATTTCCTTAGCAAAGATTGAGGATGACGATCATTTATTATGGATGGTATTATTGTGGGTGCAAGCGAGATGAGGTGGATGGATTTTTTTCAAATATTTGGATGTTTTTGATGTCTTGCAATGTTTTGAGGCTATTTTTTGGTATTTTCAAGATTTTCAAATGTTTTGATTTTTGATTTTCCAATGTTTTTTGGGTTTTCTAAGATTTTGACCAAGAGACTAACCTAAATACCTATCCTATGGGTCTAAGGAGATGATCAATAGATAAGCCTTTCCTATGTTATACATGCAAAGACCATGTAGTTCGACCGATGAGTTGACCAATTTACAGATGAAGATATACATGATCAAAATGTTAGTTTATTATGACATACTCCTAAAGGACTGACCTAAGTGTCTCAAGGGATGATCAAAGATCAACCTTGCCTACGTTGAAGGCTTAGAGACCCATAGTTCGACAAGATGGCTCTGTTTTTGGCTTTTGATGATTTTTGACATGTTTTGGGATTTTGATATGTTTTGATGTTTTTGGATTTTCTAATATTTAGGACTTTAAGAATATACACGAATCCGATATGATAAGAACATGACCCAGCGTGATGCAACAGACTACTCTAATAAAGGAAAGAAAAACTGACCTTGAGGATGGGCTGAGTAGTACTAGGAGGGATCATGATACAAAAATAGGACCAAGCTATGGTGCGGATGTGAGTGGATGAGTGATGGATGGAGACCTGAATGTGATGGATGATGGAAGCGAAATGGATGACCAATGCAAAATAAGCCGTAAAGATCCTAGTGGATGGAAAGTGCTTATTTACACAAGGCGCCTATTTTCTAGGTTTTCACCAAGGTACTTGTCCAAAGTGCCACCGAAGTGGTTTTCACTAGAGGACGATTTTTTTTCTTTACTATTTTTATCCTTTTTCTAATTTTTTTTATTTTTTGCTTTTTAATTTTTTTGTTGTCACCAAGATACCTATTTGCCAAGTTTTTGCTGAAGTAACCATTTTTTCAGGACATTTTCTAACTATTTTGGATTTTTTTGGTTCTATACCTTGAAACATTTAGGAATAAAAATTTTTGAGAGGAGAGTTATTCATGGGCTCTTGCAGAGGTTCTCCTTTAGGTGTTGATAAATGATATGCCCCTGACTTGTAGCTTGATGTGATGACAAATGGTCCCAGCCAATTGGGTTCAAATTTTCCTTTGCTACTTGGGTTTGGGACATTCTTCTTATTTTCTTTTAAGACCAGTTCTCTAACTTGGAAAGTCTTGCTTCTGATTTTCTTATTGTAACTCCTTTTAAGTCTATTCTGATAGACTTGCAAATGATTCAAGGCATCTATCTGTCACTCATCTAGTAGCTCTATCTCATTTAATCTTGATACTCGGTACTCTTCATCTGTGATGAGGTTTTGCAGTGATATCCTAAGTGATGGGATCTCGATCTCATTGGGGAGTATTGCTTCTGATCCGTAGACCAGGGAGAAAGGGGTGGCGCTAGTGGGTGTGCAGATACTGGTTCAATAGGTCCAGAGGGTGGGATTATGCTGTAAATGCTAGTCATGACCTGCATCATTGACTATTTTCTTAAGGATTTTCAGAATGGTTTTGTTTGTAGCTTCTGCTTGGCCATTGGCTTGGGGATAGTATGGGGTGGAGAAGCGATGTTGGATTTTGAATTTTTTGCATAAGTTGTGGACCTCCTAATTTTTGAATGGTGTCCCATTACCTGAGATAATGGCTTGTAGAACACCATATTAGAAAATGAGATAGTTCAGGATGAACTTTGAAATTTGCTTCCCAGTTATGTATGTCATGGGTATGGCTTCCACCCACTTAGTAAAGTACTTTGTTGCGGTTATGATGAATTTATGGCCATTAGATGAAGTGGGAGTGATTTTTCCAATGGGATCGAGTCCCCACTGCAAAAAGGGCCATGGTGTGACGATAGGATGGAGCTCTTGAGCTGGAGCATGGATGAGGTCCCCATGCTGCTGACATTGTAGACACCTTCTGGCATGATCATTTGCTTCTCTTTCCATTGTGGGTCAGTAATACCCCATCCTCAGCATTTCTTAGCTATGGTCATTCCACTCGAGTGTGAACCACAGATACCATTGTGTACTTCAGTTAGAGTGGTTAATGCCTCCTGAGCATTTAAGCAACGAAGTAGGGTTTCTTCTATGCTTCTACGATATAGGGTATCACCTAGGATGACAAATCTAGATGCCTTTTTAACAAAGGTTCATTTTAGGTTTGATGCTAGGTCGACGGGTCTGACTCCTATATGAAGGTATGTGTAAATGTCATGGTACCAAGGATCACTGAGACCAATGATTTCACACACATATTATGATTCTGGTACCTCAAATGTAGGTATGGGAAGCTGCTCAATCAAGAATTCATATTTTGGAACGTTGTGGGGGATATTGAGCAAGGATCCAATTGTTGCCATGGTGTCTGCTACTCTGTTGTTGGTTCTAGGAATCTGCTCAAATGTTATTTCGATGAAGGATTCTTTGAGAGTCTCCACCAATTTCTTATATGGAGTGAGTTTGTCATCCTTGGTCTAGTATTCATTGTTCGCTTGATTTATGATCAATTGAGAGTCTTTGTACACTTTGAGAGCTATAATGTTCCACTGTACTGCTATCCTAAGACCTATAGTCAAAGCCTCACATTCCGCAATGTTATTGGTGCAGGGAAATGCCAGTTTGTAGGACCTTGGTATGTAATCCCCTTGTGGGGTGATGAAGAAAACATAGGCTCCTGATCCATGTTGTGTGTATGAGCCGTCAAATTATAGTTTCCAGTGGTTAGCTACATTAAGATTGAAAATGGATTCATCTGGAAACTCTGAGACAAGAGGGTTCTCAGAATAGATTGGTGCTTCTTTCAGTTGGTCTACAATAACTTGGCCCTTGATTGCTTTCTTCTCCACATATTCGATGTCATATTCTGATAATATCATTACCCATTTTTCCATTCTTCCCATGAGCATTTCCTTTGATAGTAAGTATTTGAGAGGGTCAATTTTCGTGATGAGCTTTATTTTATGTGTCAACATGTAATGTCTAAATTTTTATGATGCAAACACTACTGCAAGGCATGCTTTCTTGATGAATGAATAGTTTAGCTCATGACCAACCATTTTCCTTCTGATGTAAGTTATAGCCCTTTCTATTCCATTTTCATCGTGATGAGCCAAGAGAGCTCCAAAGGATACTGTTGTTGCTGACACGTATAGAATCAATGGTTTCTTTGGGATGGGTGGCATTAAGACTTGTGGTGTTAGTAGATATTCTTTGATTTTTTTGAATGCCTTTTCACACTTGGTATCCCATTTTTATGCTACTCCCTTGTGGAGTAGGTGGGAATATGGGTTCTATTTATCCGCTAGTTGTGCTATGAATCTTTGAATGGATTGGAGTCTGCCTTGGAGACCTCTCAGTTGTTTTAATGTTTTCGATGCCTCCATCTCAAGGATTGCTTTTACCTTTGTTGGATCCACCTCGATGCCCATCATTGATACTATGTATCCTAGCAGTTTACCCGATTGTATGCCAAAGATGCACTTCTTAGGGTTTAATCTGACCTTGTACTCCTCCAGCCTGTCAAAGATGGCACTTAGGGTTGCGATGTGATCTTTTCTCTTTTTGGACTTAGCTAGAATGTCATCAACATAGTCTTCGACTATTTTATGAATCATGTCATGGAATATCAATGTCATGGCCCTTTAATATGTTGCTTCTACATTTTTTAAGCCGAATGGCATCATGTTCCAATAGTATGTCCCCCATGGACAAGTGAAAGTTGTTTTATGTTGGTCCTCTTTAGCTATCATGATCTGATTGTACCCTAAGAATTCGTCCACTAGTGACAACATCTCATGTCCCACTGTCATATCTACTATCATGTCGATGTTGGGGAGTGGGAAGTCATCTTTTGGACATGCCTTGTTCAAATCTCTGAAGTCTATGTAGATTCTAATCTTTCTGTCAGTTTTTGAAATAGGTACCAAGTTTGACACCCATTATGGATAATCTATTGGTTGGATAAATCCTCCATCTAATAACTTTTTTAGCTCCATTTTGACCAATAGGGCGATCTGAGGATGCATTTTTCGAAGCTTTTATTTGACAGGCTTTGCTTTTGGATACATTGCTAAGTGGTGAACCATAGTCTTTGGATCAAGTCCTAGCATGTCAGCATAACTCTATGCGAAGTTTATTTATCTTTCTTTTAGGAATGCTGCTAGGATCTCTTGCTCTTCTGATAGTAGTGATTCCACATAGACTGTGATATACGAGGTCTCCTCTGTTCCTAGATTGACTGGATTGCATATTTCGACCAAGACTGCTGACTTTTCTTGATGAATGAATCTTAAAGGAAGATTGAATCCCCCATCCTCAGACACCTCATAGAGGTTTTCACCATTGGATGTGTCCTTTCTTTTTACTTTTTTCTTGTTAGAGAGTGCCACAGTGTGGTTTTCACTCAAGGACTTAGATATTATTCTTAATTTCTCGCTTTTGTGACTGAAGGATTCAATTGTTTCCTCATAATAGGCATGTGTGTCCAACTCTATTATAAGCCCTACTTTGTGATCCCCATCTGGAGTGTTATCCCGCAATCTCATGAATTCTGAGAGTGCCTCATTATTTTCAAATGTATCAAGAACTGGTGGTCCTTATTGGTCATAGTCGATGAGTTGGGGATATACTAGGTAGATGTCATGACTTTGGTGGTCTGATTGAAAAGATATGGTGCTAATCATGGAAAGAGTAGCATCCTCAAATAGCCTAGGTAAGTTGGATGTGGGGTCCTCGTTATCGCTACTACTATAGACATTGGTTATATCAAATGCAAAGTTATCTATGACATGACCAGTAGATACGGGTAGGCGTAATTCTACTAGGTTTGGCTGAGAAGGATTATTAACCATTCTAACTGGAGGACTTCAGCCTCGTATGGTTATACTTGGAGGGGTACATCCAAGGCCAAGATTTGTTATTGGTCGCATCTCTAGCATGAGAGGTATTATGAGCCCATTGTCATTTTGTCCAAGTCTTTGATTTCTATCATAGTCCATTGTGAGCATCATTTGGAGACCCTTGCTTCTGTCATCCATTGGTAATTCAGGTGTTGGTATTTCATCTTGATATAGCATATGCGATGGATTTGCCTCAATAACTTCTCGTCCAAGATCTCCCCAATTTGTGAATTTGGGATAGTTTTTAGGTGACGTGCAGGAAGTGGAAGCCTCATTTATTTGTGAGCATCCCCGTGATCTAGGAGATTGTGGTAACTTTCCTACCACAAAGGCATTATTAGGGAGCTTTTAGTTTTGATAGCCATTATCTTGGATGATAAGCTTGATGTTAGAGATAGTGGGGATGGCGGGAGTGGCGGGTGTCTCTATTGTAGAAGTGGATGCGAGAGTGGCGGGATCAATGTATGGTGTGGATGGGCCCTCATCAATTTTTGGTACTTGGGGGATTTTGTAATACTTTGCTTCAAGATTTTTGCAATACGAGAAAGGTTCAAGATCTCCATGGATGGTAACTTCTTGTATTTTATGTGTAAATTTCACACATTGGTGGAAAGTTGATGCTGCTGCTTTCATCACATGGATCCATGGACGTCCTAGGAGGATATTATATGGCAAGTCGAGGTCAAAGACTTGACAAGTGGTTTCCATGATGGTAGGCCCTACTTGAATAGGAAGTTTCATTGTACCCTGAGACACTCTTTCTTGGTCATCATATGTTGTTATCATGATACCCTTTCCTTTGTCGATGGAATCCTCTGATATTTTCAATTGCTTGATGAGACTTAGGGAAATATGTTCAAGCCCGCACCTCCATCCACCAAGACCCTTTTGATTTTTCTCTTATGTACTATGGCTTCCAAGTGAAGTGCATGGTTGTGAGATGGTTGAGCGGGGAAATCTTGTTCAGAGAATGTAAGAAGATTAGGCGTAATAATATCTCTGACCATAGCTTGGAATTTCTCCGCATCAAGATCTGCAGGGACAGTGGATGAGGCCAACGCTTCTTCAAGGATTTTCCTATGGGCAGATGAGATTTTTAGCAACTCCATGATGGAGATTTGCACTAGCATTCTCTTGAGTTGATCTAGGACATTATAGCCATTAGGAACGGATCTAGATGCAGGGACTCTATTTGGATGGGATGATCCTGCAATAGTTACTTTGCTGCCTCTTGTGGTGACTCCATAATCTTCAGCATAGGCACCCTTGATAGTAATGACCATGCAGTTTTCATCTAAGGAGGCGACAACTGTTTCATACACATGATTTACTTTTGAGTGGGTGCCTTTCCCTTTATCTTTGTTCTTGTTATTCCCTTTGTTGCCATTATTTGGCATCGAATTCGTGTATATCTTAAGATCCTTATTTCCTGTAGGTTGTTCCACGTTTATGATTCTTTTATCGATGAGATCTTGAATGATGATCTTTAATCTCATGCAACTGTTCATGGTATGGCCTTTGATTTTATGGAACTCACAGAGTTGATTCTCATTA
The DNA here is from genome assembly GCA_007258455.2 of Sequoia sempervirens. Lineage (NCBI taxonomy): Eukaryota > Viridiplantae > Streptophyta > Pinopsida > Cupressales > Cupressaceae > Sequoia > Sequoia sempervirens. Next base: position 884,389,613 of record VDFB02281492.1, on the reverse strand, counting down.
TACCAAGGAGGTTTCACATCTGGTTCTTGGTAATTCTCAAATGTAGGTGCTTTGATGACTTTTTCGTCTATCAATTTTTTCATTATGTCCTCAAGTGGTTCCCCCAAAGTGGTGTATTTTTGCTTGGGATAACTCTTGTGTTGGGGTGGTCCTCTTTGATCATTGAGGTTATTGATTGTTGGATTGTTGTTTGGTTGGTGTGTTGTGTGATGATTGTTTTGGTGTTGTATTTGGAGTTGTGGTGCAGGTGTATTTTGGCGAGGGGTACTAATGACTACCTTGGCATTGACGAGACCCTCATTAGTGATGTTTTTTTTCCTTGCCCACGTGTGAGGTTTATCATTGTAACTAGATGGTGGGTGGTTGTTTTGTTGTTCGAAGTATGATATTGATTTCGCAGATTGAGTCACAAGGGCTCTTTCGATGCTAAGCGCCTTGGGGATCAACTGATCATATGTGGTGATGCCCTGAACCTTGAGATGAAATGCCAAGTGGCCTTCAAGGTTGGCTATGATGGTGCAAACTTGTTCTTTTGGCATGGTCCACTTGGTCCGATTGGCCTTGGATCACCATCGTTGTAGGAATGAGGTGAATGATTCACCCTTTCCTTATTTCAGAGCTGAGATTTCTTCTAGACTAACATCCATTGCAATGTTGCATGCATGATTTTTAATGAATGCATCCATAATTTCTTGGAATTTTCTAATTCCTGAGGGTAAGCGAGAGAACCATTCCATAGCGTGGCCTGCCAAGCTTCTAGGAAATAGTCACATAAGATAAGTATCATCACGTATGCGACTTCCATGCAATGTACCTGGAATTCCCTGATGTGATCTTCAGGGTTTCCCATCCCTCGATATTTGTCAAATTTGGGGATCTCAAATCCCTTGGGGAATAGTTTCATTACTAAGTTCCTATCAAATGGATAGGGACACACGTTGCTTGGTGTTTTGGTTGTTTGTCTTGATTGAAGATTGAGCACTTGTTGTGAGATCAACCTCATTTGTGTCGTTAAATCATTTTGTGGATCAGGGGGTGGGATGAAAATGTTTTGGGGTGTTTCAATTATGGGTTGAATGGGTGGGTTGTTTAGTGTGTTGTTTGATGGTATCTGTATGTTCTGCTGAGCTAGGTAGGCTTCCACCTGTTGCTTTATGAACAATGCCTATTATTGATCTTGTTGTTACTGCACTAATATTTGTGCTTGCTGTTGCTCTTGTTGTTGTTCCAACAATGCTTGTTGTTGTTCTAACAACGCTTTTTGTTGTTCCAACAATGCTTGTTGTTGTGCTTGCTATTGTTCCAACAATGCTTGTTGTTGGGCCGCCAATTCAGCTACTTCTTGCTACTCTTGATACTACTTTATTGCTTGCTGATATGCTTGTAATTATGCTACTTGTCTTTGTGCAAGAAGTTGTGTTTGTGCTTTTTCATGTTGTGCTTGATATTGAGCATTTTCCTGAGCTTGAGCTTGTGCTTGGGCTTATGATTGTGCCGCTTGTTGTTGTAATAGAGCTTGTGCTTGAGCAACCTTTTGTGCTTGCAATGCTTGTGCGGCTTGTTATTGTTGTTGTTGCAATAAAGGTTGGGCTTGCATGACCTGTTGCACTTGTAATGCGGCTTGTGCTACTTGGACAACTTGCATAGCTTGAGTGGCTTGCTAAGCAGCTAGTTATGCAAATTATTTTTTTTACACTTGTTGGAATCCCCCTTGGGAGGTGGCTTGCAATGTTGCATTGTATTGGTTTGATGTGGTGGAAGTTGCTGGTGGTGGGGGTGGTGGTGGATTTGGAATGGTGTTTGTGGTGAGTGATGATGTCATGTTGATGTTTTGAGTGATAGATGGTGGTGTTGATGTGGTGGTTGGTCCTTGAGAGACCATGATTTGTGATGTTACGGGTGTGTTTGATGATGTTGCAATTTCTTGTGCATTTGTCATCTGTTGTTGCAATATCAACAACAAATTTTGAGCATTTGGCATAATGCTTTGATTGATATTTGGGATGTTGGTTTGGTTGATAGTTGGTAGAGGGGGAAGCCCTAAACCCAAGAGTGGTGTGGATGATAATGGAAATGGTGGAAGAGGTGGAAATACAAGCTCTTGTGAGAATGCTGTGGTGTCGAATATGCCCCCTAGTCTGAACATATCTCCCTCTTGTGAATTTGTGAGGAGAGGATTTTGAGGTGTTGTGTGAAAAAATGATGATGATGGATCATGATGGAATGTGAGAGGAACATTCTTATGTAATGGGTTTTCAAGTATGTTTTGTTCCAAGATGGTACTTGCATCCAATTTTTTATTATTAATAAGGGGGTGTGCTTGAATAGCATTGAGAAATGCATTTCCCTTATTAACATTGGGTTGGGTTGGAGCAAATGATGTCGTGATCTGCGGAATGTTTTGAGTGATATTTTGGGATGGGGGTGTGGATGAGATGGGAATTATGGATGATATTGGAGGAAAAGATGTCTCCACTATGGTACTTGTTGTGCCCTTAGCATACATGCCCCGTTCGGAATGAGGACCCTCTTTTCTTTCACCTTGTCGGGTCTTTTCTTTCACCTTGTCGGGTCATTTTTGTCGCTGCCTCATTTTGCGTGCCTCCCTTTTTGATGTCTCGTATGGTCAATGTTACTTTAAGGTCCCACCATAAATTGACCATGCCTCCCCCTTTTAGTTTTGCTGCATTCTGCTGCCTCACGGAGTCCCTCTGGCAGTTTAGCCCTGCTAACGGCCCCGGGCCTTGCCGGGCCTGGGCGTTCGGGATTCTCCCTTTGGGTTTCCCTACTAGAATTATCATTCCCGACGGCATCCACTCTGCATCCTTCTGGACCTCGGGGTCTGAATCCCTGTCTGCCGTCTGCAAAAACTTGTTGAAATTTTCTGTGGCGTCCCGCCCTCCGAGCCCCAGACCTTGGAGGTCCGCTTCCAGGGTTCCATCTGTGTTTCGCCATCCATGATGGTGAACTTCCTGTGGTGACCCACCCCTCGGGTCCCGCCAACCTTTTCACTAACCGAGGATTGTGGGAGCCCCTGTCTACCATGGGGTGTTCCGGGCCCGACCATCGGGAATTTTGAGTTTAGAATTCCGCGATGATTCTGCCATTCCTGACGGCTGATCTTCGGCGGAACTCCGCCCTCCGAGCCCCATTTCCCTCTTTGCCACTGCCATTCAATCAACATGAAATATTTAAAGTGGTGGCCATCTTGCGCCTCCTCGGCCATCGGGCCTCAGCTTTCCCACCGCCGTCACCGACATTTGAATCCACCAACTTTTTTTGCCGCCGTACCTGCATTAAATACGCATATTCATGGTGGTTAGGGGTATAAAATACCCAATCCAACCCGTCATTTTCATCTCATAGGATTGTAGAGTGATTGGACAACCTACCATTTGGAGCCCACCGTCTTCGACATCGTCACGTTCATCATCATCCACATCATTTCATCGACCATAGGTGGATCCCACGTCTCCCCGCATAGCGTGTATTAGGTAGGCCATCCATTTTCCTTTCCCAAGCTTTGTTTCATGATTTCGAGGAATTTAAATGAATGAAAAATCATTAAGAGGGCATAGGGTAGTAAAACATGAATTTGCGCACAAAACCCATGTGCTCAAAAATTGACAAACCTTCTAGAAAACCCTCACTGCTAAACCGGGTCTTGTCCTCGCCACAGCCGTTCTTCGCACAGGGAGATTGTCTCCTTCGGGCCCGGGGCTTGTCTTGGCTGTCCTAACTTAAACTCTGTACAAATCTATCGACGACAGTGTCTCCCTCTGGGCCCGTCCCATCAGGCTTCTCCTTTCGAAATTCCGCTTGCATTCCGCCGCGCCAAAACTGCAGTCTGACCCCTACCTCCTAGCTGCCGGATCTCGACATGCTCCTCGCCATGAAACTTCAAAATTCAACATATGTCCTGTGGGTCTCTCAGGCCTGGGACCCCGAGGTTCCGCCCTGGGGGTTCCCCGGGTGTTTTGCCATCGTCCACGGCGAAACTCGTCTGGCATCCCAATCTGCGGGCTCTGCCTTCCCGTTTGCTTTCGCCTTCTAGCGATTTAACTCATGCAGTCCTTTTGGTCTTCGGGCTCCAGACACCAGATGTCCTTGCTTCCTTTTCCACCGACCTCACGACGAACTCATTGATGTCGTCCTTGCTCTGGATCCCGCCCTTTGCCCCGCTGTTGGCTCGTCTTTTCACATCAGGGTCCTCCGGACCTCTCGGGCCCCGGTGTCTGGACGTCCGTTCTCAGAAGTCCACCTTTGCCCCATTGTCAGGGAGATTTCACCCCGTCCATCCGATCGTCGGGCCCCGAGCTCCTGTCTACTGCTGGATGCCTCATAAACCACTAATGGATTTCTGCTCGCCGAGCTCCATGGCCCAGGACTCCTGTCCTCAACCACCGTTGCTAAATAGAAAATGCCGCCCGGCATCCCGACCTCCGGGCTCGGCCCTACCGATTGCCGCCAAACTTAAAATGCAAAAGCATGCTGCCGGGTTCTTATTGCCAAACTTCCCCTCTCGGACTTCCGTTCGGCGTTGGCCGTCCCAAACGGTGAAGTTCAGGCGCCTTCCCAGTGCCGCCGGCCTAAGTGCTTAGAGATGAAATTGCATATTGTCGGCCGCCCTTTGGCCCTCTGGGCCCTAGACCCCAGAGTTTCATCTCCAGATTTTTGTCTGCTATCTATCACTCCAAACTGCTATCTCCCAACAGCTTTCTGGCTTGAGACTTCCAAACTCTCCTAAATCGATCCAAACGAACCTAGATCTAGAATCTAACTTCGACCCACATGCTAAATTTCAGTCCTCTTCATTGCCAAACCTCTTGACATATTAAAATTTGACCAAAGAAAGTCTTTGGGGGCCTTCCGCTATGTTTTCCCTTCCAAACAACATTCCTGTCGAGGAAGTACAGCCCTCTGGGCCCAGATTGTCTAAATTGCCCTTAATCAAAATATCAATAACATCTTGAAATAAAAGTTCATGATATGCTTGATTGATTATTTGAAATAGATGTTATCTTTAGGATATTGACTAACATGAATTATTTTGATGATCTATTGTGCTGACTTTGTCCTTGCTTGTAGATTATATGGAATCAGGTGCAGGAACTTTAGGGGCATGCGCTGAAGGGGATAAGGGGAAGAAGTCAGGAAGGACCCCTTGAGGGAAAGAGGACAAGCACCAGATGAAGTACCAATTCCAGGGCGAACCGCTCCACTCAAAGGTCACAACAGACTGGAAGGAGATCACAGACAGCAACATTGGCCAGGTGGATATTGATGAATTCATGCAGAGAGTCAGGGTCAACCCGACAACAAAGAATTCCAAATTGATAAGGCAGAGTGGAAGAGCTAAGGCTTCCGGTTTCCCTCCATCCCTTGTGGTGCCTGAGCTGGTCATGGCTTGTCAGGAAGCATACCAAATAGACACAAGGACAATTGTTGACAAGGAGGGCAACATTCTCGCTGACATGTCACCAGAGGGGATCACTAAGACCTTCCACATTCCCACATTCCAGCAGATGGAGGTCCCCACATTAGAGGAATGCCAAGCGGCGTGGGATGATAATCTGACTGGATGCAAGAAGTCAATAAATCTACATTAGCTCAAGGAAAGACGGGGCAGCGCTGTGAAGGTTCCTCAGGAGCTCTTCCATAGCAATTTCCACAAGGATTACCATGACCTAGTAACCATGTTGAGCAGGGTTATGGGTCTTCCTACGGCCACCTACTTTCAGGAGTGGATGGCATACTTCATTGAGCATATTCTGCGTGGAAACGAGGACGTCACAATGAAGGTTTCATTCTACTGGGGAGGAATTATAAACAACTGCTTCCATGAGCAGTTTGTCAATGTAAAGAAGAGCTCCAAGTTTTACATGACTTCCTACCTTGTTTATTCCTTGGCAGATCAGAGACAGTACAACGGGTTGTTTGTGGCACCCGATCAGGGGCAGAAGTGAGGACTCAAACCCTTTGATAAATATCTGTAGCTCTAATACCACAACTTCAAAAGAGATTACTGCAGAGTGAACGACACCTTCATTGGCTGCATCATCAGGTTGATTGCTAGAGACTTCAAGAGGAGGGTCTCCCACAGTTCCAGGGCGCTTTTGAAGCAATACGTCTTTCTCTATATCCAATACCCAAAGTTTACGTACATCCATGCTCAAGGCTTTTCTGAAAGGCCAAATAGATTGCCTCGATATCCCAATAATCGAATCATCCTCCTGGAGCTTTCTCGGCAACTCTAGCACCTATAGGAAATCTTCAGCAACAAACATATAGCGGGGATCTCCTACCCCATGACCCTTGGCTAGGGCATGTACCGATTACAGACTTCCCAGTGTGCTGGTAACTCTAAGAAAGAACTGAAGGATTACCATTTCTACCTACACACTGCTCGCCTGCGGATGGACACACATGGCCACATCAGGAAAGCGCTAGGGCTAGCATATACCCATCTTCACCACATTAAGGATTTCTGGGCCAACTGCCAGGATGACAAAGAAGTGCGCGCAAGGCACTACATGCAGATGATGGTGCAGTTCCTAAGGAGGGTGCAACCATTCCCCATACCAGACCAAGTCGAGGAGGACGAGTCCATGATCATGCATCTAAGGTACCCGACAGTCGCCAATCTACCAATACCGTCAATTGACTGGGATGAACAGGAGGTCAATGACTTGGACACCATAACCCAGCCAATCTTGACCCGTACCAAGGAGTGGATCAATGGGTAGGTGGCTCATCTAATGTGACAAGGAGTAGTATTGACCTATGAAGGGCTCAAAAGCGAGCTGAGTGCCACAGAGGATGTTGTTGCCACCACCTCAACTGGCAGGACTTCCAAGTCTCCTCCAATCACCAGGTACAGGAAAAGAAAAGAAACAGAAACTATGCAGTCTCCAGACCCCAAGGCCTCTGTAAAGAAAGAAGCGGGAGACTCGCCTCCCTAAAGACTCAAACTGGCAGGGAGTGCTGCAGAACAACCTTCAACCAAAGAGAAAGAAGTAGAAGGAGCGGGTCAATTGCAGCCTCCCTTGGCTCTCCCTGCCCCTCCTGTTGCACCGCCCACCTCCTTGGCTATGGTCACTGCATCTCCACTGGCCGTAGACATTTCTGTCCATCTTGCCCCTTCACCTTCAGCCGAGTCGGTAATAGTTATTGACTCATCTTCCGCTATGACTTCTCCCCCCTCCTCTGCTGCTATGTCGCCAATCACATCGATCCCTCTGGCAACAATAACATCACCTATTCCCACTGCCACTATGCCCGAGGCTCTTTCAAGACATATGCAGAGCCTCCCCCCTGAGCTCTCCCAGAGCTTAATAGATCCAACTCTCTAGGCAGCCCTTGCACAAGTCCTTGCAACTGCTCAACCTTCACAACCACCGACAGGGCCACCAGCCATGGAAGCCACAATGCTAATCTCAAAGGAGCTGGAGGAACGAGAGTAGGAGGCCTCGAAACCTAGGAGGCCGATGAATATCATGAGCACCCAGAGTACAAACACCGAACCATCGACAGGGTGGTTTATGAGGAGGAAGAAATGAGCTCTTCTGAAAGTGGGGACGAGGAGGATGGCTCGGGTGCTAAGAAAATCATTCAAACCTTTGATGATGACCTTGAGGAGGAAATGGCACAATAGCTGAGGGACATTGGGGAAGAAACAGGAGGATCACCCCATGATAAAGAAGGGAAACCACCAGAAGAACAGCAGCTAAAGGATTTGACTAAGGGTGAAACCCATATCGTCAAAAGCCCCAAGGTTGTGGGTACTGAGGAGAAAAGGGAAGAAGAAATAGTAGAAAAAGAAAGCCCCATTCGACAACCATCCACCAGGCTACCTGTCAAATGCCTCGTGTTCGTTCATGACTCTGATGAGGAGGAGGAGGATGTTGCCAAAGAGAAAAAAGAATCCCCAAAAGAAAAGGAAGCGGAAATCTTGGCATTGATCGAGAAGAGCGAGGGTGGCCATGATTCACCCAAGGGGAAATCTGCTATGCCCAGATGGTTAGAGAAACAACTCAAAGAAAAACCCCTGTACTGAAGGACCCAAGGGCAAGGTTAGAGGCCATCTTGGTTCGAGCCCAAATCATGACAAAGAAGGAGAAGAAGCCCAAGGTCCGATCTAGAGTAACAATGGATGCTTCCAGCTCTCGAGTGGCACAAATTGCAATGCCCATGATTGGCCAGGCTGGGGTAAGCTATAACATCTCCACCATTGACTTGGGAACCGCAACTAGAGAGCAGGAGGTTGAACATCTTGAGGAGTCAGTGGCTATAGTGGTGTGCCTGATAAAACAAGATAAAATCTCGAAGGATGAACTCAAGCACAGGTTGTAGCCTTAACGGATTACATACAGCAATGGTCCTTAGTGGATGACCTGCCCACCACATCCATGGCTGTACCTCAATTGCTTTCCAAAGAGCAGATTGACAAAATGGAGAGAAGAAAGAACTTGGAGAAGACCACAGAGGATTGGTTCCGACAAGTCTCATACGTCAGAAACATGGGAATTAGCTAGGCTGTGCGAACAACCAACAAGTTCTTGGACCTGATGCAGTCTCTGGAGAGCACAAAGAAGCTCTGTGCCAATTTCCCCGCAACTTACGACTCCACCTTTCCAAGGATTGAGGCTATCCTTCGGTTGCCTTAAGCCACATGGGAGGAGAAGCTTGCGTTTAAGAAAGATCACTGGCTGATGGATGTATGGCGCAGAGACTTTGACAACCGGAAGGAGAGGTTAGAGAAAATCATGAGCAAGGTGGATCCGGACATGGAATGGATAAAATAAATCTGGGTAGAATGTGCTCGATACCTTAAGATGATGATGGGCTATGATATGCCCACTGTGCAAATGGATCCGGAAAAGATAAAACCATACTTCCAAGAGAAGATGAAGGATGGGATGGTTGGAGAAATCACAACGGAATTTTTGAGTTTCGCTACCCATGCCTTCAATCAATCAGAGCTGTTCAGAGACCAAGGCTCAAAGTATGATGAGGATTGGAAAATGCTAGAGGATAATGCAAAGGAATGGAGCTACCAAGTGCTGTGATGTGAGATCATCGAAATAGACAAGCTCCAGGCGGTCGTCCTCAAGTTCATAGAACACAGAGCTTCTGAGGGATAGGATGATAGCCCAATCAAAGATGAACTTCTTGAAGAGTAGCTACAACAAAACAACAATTTGCTAAATGACAAAAGAGCTACAGTGCCATCAGCAAGAAGACGAAATAGGGAAAAGACAAAATGTAATTTTTAAATTGCTGATATTGGGGGGTAGGTGAAACCTTATTTTGTAATGAATCTTGGCCACACAATAAGAATTAATCTTGGCCATTCATCAGACTTTTGGAAAACTATAAATAGGGCTCTCCTCTCATTTGCAAAGGGAGATTTGAGTTGCTGTAAAGAAATGCTGCAGAAATTTATAAGGAAAAGGCATTGACATGGTGTATTTTCTTGGTTTCTCCCATGTTACTTGATTCAATCTCCAATGTTAGATGTTTGGCTTAGATTTTACTACTGTTTTAGTTAGCTATCTTCTTTCTTTGGATATATTTTAGGGATGTTGTTCTGTGATTATAAAAATTCTTGCCATGTTGATGATTTCTTTGTCCATACTTTTTGCTGTTTGTTGATGGTAGATAGCTATGCAAAGTTAGCCTGGACTTGATTTCAAAGCTGCTCCAAACATTTATCTTTGATTCATGCATGTATGTGGTGGATGAGAGATAAAATATCTGTAGACCTTAGAAGATAGCACAATTTCCATGATACTGTGAAATCCTTGGTTAAGTGGGATATTGTTTTGAGGAATTGTCCATTGCAGGAACTCCATTGTCACCATTCATAGTTAGTTGCAGACTTAGGAACTTTCCCTCTTCCTTGCCCTCTTTTCTCTTTTTTAATGACTCCCCTATGCTAAGGTTCATTGCACATTGTAAAGCCAAATCCAACAACAAAATGGAGTCCAAGATTGTTGTTTGAACCTACAGCCAATGCATAATAACTTCCCATCCTAAGAACTCCATTTCAAGATCTGACTTCCATTCTTTGTATCCTTGCTTTGCATTTCCTGCGTAAGACCGCCTTGTGATTCCAACAAATCACATCAAACTACTGAGGTATCTATGCATTGTCATGACTTGACATTCGAGAGACCTTGGGATAGTGTTCTACAATCTGATTGTGGAAGATTTTCTTTCAAGAGAGGTAGTGCACCTACGCACTGCATGTGTTGAGAAGTGCATAAAAACACCATCAACAGTACTCATGTCAAAATCTGAAGTAAATTTGGCCCCTTTCTTTGCTAGTTCAAGCATGTATAATGAGGGTTTTAGCCTCATCATGATATTGATGATCTTATGGTTTTCCAAATTTTGAAGAATTTCAGTTATTTCGTCATGAGACATCCCAAAGGTGAGGTCTTCTCCTTGGGATTCTTCTTGTGGGTTTTGTGATGATGTTGGAAGGTTAACTATGAGATTTCCAGACCCAATGGGATTCATTTCAGGAGTGGTTTGACTAAGATCACTTGAAGCAGGCATTTCTTTGTTGGCTTCCATGCTCTTCTTGTATTGAGATCTAGTTTGAACCATAAAACAAGGATCATTTTTTTAAGAATGGGAGATGAGTCTTGATTCTTTGGATTGATTTTTATTTTATGCCTCAAAGTAGAAATTTTTAGGATATCTTGAGGACCAAAGGGTGTGATATGATGATGATGCAAGGGATGGATGACGTGGATGTTATGATCTTTCGATAAATCTTGAAGGAGATACAAGGCTTTTGGGACTTTCAGATATGCTTTGGATTTTGATTTTGATTTTGATTTTGATTTGATTTTGGATTTTGGATTTGTCCTTGCTTTTGATTTTGATTTTCTTTTGATTTTTTTTTGTTTTGAACAAAAAGACCCTAAATGTTGGATGATGATCTAAGGGATAGATTTGTTCAAAGGATGATAATTTGAATATGTGGCGAGAAGGATGCATCTACCCACACCTATTCAAACAAGATGATAGTTTAGCCAAGTATACAAAGAAGGATTCATCCACATATACTAAGCTAAATAAGATGATATTGATAACTTTGACTAAGCATATGTAAAAGGATGCATCTACATATACCTAGCCAAAGGTGATTTTGATAATGTTTTCAAGGATTTAGTCTCAATGATTTTGATGATTTTGATTTTTCCAAAAAGCCTAGCATTAAGGATGATTCCAATATTTTCCAAGAGGTGATGATGAGATGATTTTTTAATTTATTTTTATGGATGAAGGATGGATGAAAACATTTTGATTTTCGTTGATCCTAAGATGAACCTAAAAAAGACACTTTGTTTTCCTATACCTAGGTATTGAAGAGCATACAATGCTTCTATAGACCTTTGTAACCAAGAAATGATTCCATTTGAACATACATTTTTCAATTTTGAACCAATGATCTTTTGCTTTGGGTTTTGGACTTTTTGAGAATTGTGAGTCTTCAACACACATGAAAGTTCATTTTTCTTAGCTTTGCTTAATGGTTTTATTTTACCAAAAACACTTTCTTTGCTTAAGTTTTCAAACTAAGATGTCCAATGTCTTAATTTCTTCAAACCCCACAAGATATGTCATGTGGAAATTTAATGAACATAAGGAAAGGATTTTCCTATTGTTTACTTAAGTAGACAAATCGAGATGTAATCCAATGTTTAGAAACCTTTAAGGATGTGAATCCCAAGGGAAAGCAATAACATATGGATCAAATCAATTGTATTTGTCTCCAAAAGGGTTTGAAATTTGGATGATGATGTTAAGTGTTTGTTTTCAAGGTGTTTTCAATTAAGCAATGCATTTTGTAACCCAAGAATAAGTACAATCCTATATGGATGTGTAAGACAATATTTGTTGGATTCCCACTTGGAAAAGTCCAACTACACTTATCTTTAGCGAATGGTTAGATGCTTGACCCCACTGGCTCCCCTCCATGACACTCACTTATACGGGGCAACCAAGAATCAACACCCATGAAACTCCCATGGCATGTTTTCCATTTCTACTAAAAGACCGTAAAAGTGTGGGGTGGCTTCAAAACGACCGTTCTTGCGCCAACAAATAGATTAAAGGATTTTGTAAAATTCTAGCACATGGGTTTTAGTAAGGACTTTCCATTCGTGGAGATTGACCCATACGACAAGAGTCCCCTTTTGGATACATCTTGTTGGAATCAACTGCGTGATATTGGCATTTACTCCAATACCCACATTTATATACCGGTTGGAAATACTCTTGGCTTTAGAGTGTTACCGGTTGAGTCATTCCCTTGGGTGAGTACTTTTTCCCCAAGGCAGGCCCTCTAGGATAAACAAAAATGAATAAGGAACAATATTCGTAGCTCGATCAATCCTTGTTGGCAACAAAGAGAGAGAATATACACAACAATGCCCCCACTCACACTCGCACAAGATTTTTTTCAATTTTAAAACCCAAATCGAAGTGTGGAGGTGATTGCTTTGTCTCACCCTAAAGTCATTAAAAAGACCTTTTGATTCTCAAGGTTGCTATAAAGCATGAGAGAAGCGCATACGTCCTTTTTCAATGCCTTTAGTTTAAGTAAGCCTTCATGAAAACAAAGTTGCACTTGTTCTTTTTAAGCACCAAAAAGAAAAATGATAGACATTTTGTTCATTTTTTTATCCAAAGAAACAAACTCTAGTATATTGTGATCCTAATGTTCATTTTAGCCTTTTGCAAGAAATGGAAAGATTCTTCCTTTTAAACCCAAATGAAATTAGTGTCCTAAGGAAGAAGTGATAACAATTTCTTAAAAAGTGTTCAAAAACACTTTGATTTGATAAAAAATCCTCTTCATACTTCTCCTTTCTTCATTTTTTATTTCCAACCTACAAGGAAAAAACCATTCAGATTCTGGAAAATATAGAGATGAAAAAGTAGAAAATAGAAGAAAAATTGATCATTAATCAAAAAGAACTTGTTAAAATTTTATTTCCACATTTTACTCCCTGCTAGCGGTGCAACTCGTGACTACATCAGAGTTTTATTTCTGAGTGGTGCCCTCACAGTGTCGCTTACTAGTCAACATCACTCTGTGTTAGGGCAGTGAGCTCAAATGCGTCACAGTTTTGCCCAAACGTCGCTGTTTGGTTTTTTTGTAAATTCCTGCCAGTCAAATGGTCAAGTGGTGGAGTTAGAAATTCAAATATTTGGGCGGGAAGAGTATAGCATTGTAGTTTGAATTTCAAGCGGTGCCATATAGTGATGCTAAAGAGTCAGCAATGCCAAAACAACGACGTTGAGCTCCTAGCATTGGAATTTTCTATGTAAGAAAAATGCAAAAAATTTAAGAAAAGATGATAAAGAATGATATCCAGCGCTCCCTCTAGCACTAAATGTGCAAACCCCAATCCTAGTACCTACAAAACAACAAGAAAAAAAAAATTAAACAAGAGATTGCAAGCTAAAAAAAGGATTCCCCATGAAATCCATTTACAACTTCGAATTAGGAAAGAAAACAAAAAAGAACACAATGAAACAAAGAAATATAGATTCAATCCTAATTTAAATGTGCAAACTCATGTTCCCATGGGGGAATTGGTGCCAATTTGATGTGAAAATTGGCCATTTCCTAATTCCTAAGATGCAAGTTTGATATGTTGATGGAGATTGATTCACTTTGATGGTGAAGAATGAGAGCTCCAAGCTAAAATCTGCAAAAACCTAGCTAAGAACTCAAGATTGATGGATGGAAATGGCTAAATATTTTAGCATAATAACTTTGCATAATTTGTGGATGATCAAATGAGGATATGAGCTCTTTATTTATAGAATTCCAAGATTGATGAATGTCCAAATTTTAGCTTGATGTGGGACTAACATTCATCCAATGGCATGATGCCACTTGTCATTCTATAAATGGATGAAGGATGTGCAAGATTTGAGAATTGTGCCAATAAATGCATGTTTTTTAATTTCAAATTTGTTGAAATGACTTGCATGAGGGAAGGGAAATTGCAATAAATTCCACTTGGCTCAAGACAAAGGACATGTAAGATGAAGTTATTTCCTTGTTGGATGTACATGTTGACTTGGAATTTTTGAATTCAAACTTGGAGAATATTCCAAAAGATGCCTTGTGAGGAAAATAGAGATTTAATAAATGAATTAAATCTATTTTCATGTGCAACTTACAAAATCTAGAGGATGGGACATGAGATGAGATTAAATTAATGAAGAGTTAATTAATTTAATGAGAGATGTTAGATGATGTGACCTATTTGACTAAAATTTATGGATTTATTTAAATCAAATAAGACAGGAATATGATAAGAGATTAATTAAATTAGGATTTTGATTTATTTAATTAAAAGAGATGGTGTTAGATTAAATCAAATAAGGTTTTAATTTATTTAATTTAATGGATAGACTTTAGAGATTTAATCAAATAGATTTAATTATTTAATTAAATAGGGATAATTAGATAAGATGGATTGATTTAATTAACAAAAGAGATTGACTTAATTAGATAAAATGATTTATTCAATTAAGAGAGGAATATTGATCAATTTAATCAAATAAGGAAATTTAATTAAATGGTTAGACCAAAGGATGATTCAGGATGAAATGGTGTTAGTATTCAGGATCAGATGCACAATGTCAATCAGTATATTTTATGTGTCTACATAACCCATTCTAAATTATTACTTAATTTATATTATTGCAAATGACATTATGAATATATTCAATTTAAAAAGACATAACTAAGTAGCTTTTGTCAATCATAGCAACATATGTCTAATTAAAATGAGTCAAATATGTGTCTATATTCATTTTCAATGTCAATTACAATATCCATGTTGACTTGGCTCATAGGCCACAAAGTCAATACAATATACAAATTTTACATCAAGGTTACATCATAGAACAAGATAGTCTTGTAAAAATCCAAGGTTTCCTCTTGATTCTCACCTCCACTAGTGGATGAACACATGGTTGAAACACTTTACCGCCCAACCATGAAGCTTACGCTTCCTCAAAAATTTTCAAACTTGAAGAATACTCGACCCTGCATAAAAACTTTAGCAAGAGAACAATCTACAAGGTGGAATCTAGTGCATGCCCATACATCAACATGCATCTCTATCTACAAGTTAGAAAAGAGAATGCAAGATCTATGCTGTGAATGGTAGAGAGTGTTAGCAGAAAATCCATACATACATAATGAACTAGCTATTTTATTGGCCAAGTATAAGAATAATGTTGCAACAACAAAAAATAGGTTTTGGTAAAAGAAAAAATCCATACTTTTGGAACTCCATTTGGGAACCTGTCTTGGAAGGTAACTTTCTAAAACACAATTATTCCATAACAACTATCTACCCTCTAGCAACATCTACCCTAAAGTGCTCTATTCTACTTAGGTGTTGTTGTTCTACTCAATTAAGAGAATATACTTTACAAATATCTTATGAAAAAGTAATTTTGTCTACTTATTTCCTCATTAAATAAATAATTAGAAAAATGATTAAAATGGAACTGATCAATACTTTATTCATTCGTATCATACACATGACCCATGATTACATTCAGTTCATATAAATCATTATTCATTTAAGATTGAATTCAATAAGTAAAAAAAGAAGGTATGCCACAAGTATGTGTGTGTACGTAGATGAAGGTCTATGTGAATACACATATATGTGCCAACTGAAGTTATAAATTTGTGCATACATTCTAAAATAAAAACTAATAAATCAGATTGCTATCATTCAAATAATGTTCTTTTTGATATTTTGTTTACATAAGAAATTCAAGAAATAAAGAACTATTAAATCAAGTCTATTTTATCAGTTTCTCACATACTGTTGTGTCGTTTGTATCAAAACCAAGCTGTGATAGTCAAACAATGCTATTTATAGATAAATAGTAATAGTTTATAACAAAATGATGTTTACAGCTAAACAATTTGAAACTTCAAAAATATGGGACAAGGGTTTCTATCCTTGAAGAGACATGGCTCCTCCTATTTCATCATCTTGTTTCACTCAAGGAAACCCTAGAGATCTCAATCCAAGGATGGAATAAAAGAAATAGGCCTACTAAAGGTTGTCTTAAGGTATTATTAATGACTAAAGAGGTGTTCATCACCAAGCTAGGGATTGGAAAGAAAAATGACATGCAAGATCAAATATGAAACCTAATGATATATGTAAACCTTCACTATAAGACCTAGAAATGAATGCAAAATAGAATAGAAGACTAAGAAATCAGAATGGTGCACTTGGAAACCTGTAGCAACTTGAATGGAGGCTTGAAACATTGAAAATGATGAATTTAATGTCTGTTGGGACCCATACGCTAGTCTAGGCCATTTAGTCCTAGATCAAGGTTTCTGGGTAGGAATATAAATATGGCAATGTTGATCAAGGATCTTTAGAAATCTTGAAAATTTCCTATAGTGGGACTCATAAGCCACTTCTGGCATATCAATCCTATTTATCTTTTTTATAAATTCAAAGTCTAGATCTTCTCTCCAATCTCTACTCTTCCTTCCCAATATGATTTATGGATCCAAACCTATAAAAAGAACTATAAGAAAAAATATAGAGTTGATTTGCTTATGGACAGTTTCCCTCGGTCAAACCCCTAGTTTGGTAATTAAACCTTGATGGAAATAATGGATCTTAAATAAAAATGTGAATATAAAACCTAACATTAAGTGTATTTAATATTAGGAAATCTAAAATGCAATGCAACCCTATTTTATTGTGCTAGAATGAGATGCATGAATGGAACATGAAGATGAATGACTCACTTTGAGAGATCCCTAATCACCCAAATGAGCCTTAATAATGTGTGTACCTTCCTTAGGTTGAAATTAGAATGATAATGGAGGATGGAATCACTTAGGAAACAAGTCATTAGTCTTGGCTTGATGGCTAGTTGCATGATCTCCTCAACCTAGAATCTGTCGTGATTCACCATAAGAAACCATAATCAACCCTTGACAATGATAGATCTTGGATGAAAGTGAGCTTGAAGACCTATGAAAGCATAATAATGTTGCTTTAAGGATTCAACTTTGATGATTATTTTTTCTTGAATTCTCTTGTGAAGAATTCTTGAATTCTTATAAAGCTTAGATCTTGAATTGCTTGAATCTTGAGAATGAAAATAGTGACTTAAAAGCTTGTTTATATAGGAATTACACCTAATTTAATATTATTTAGATCTCAAAAGCTGGCATCAACAAAAATTTTGAATTAAAAAACTTAAATTCCCCACTCAAACCCTAAAAAGGGTCTAAATGGGACTCATACGCCACTTCTGGTGTATGGGTCCCACCTAGGGGGACTCAAATGCCTAAGGTGGTGTATGAGTTCCACCTTAGTTTTTTGGGATGGGTTGTTAGAAATTTTAATGCTTTTGATGATTTTGTAGGGGTTTTAGTTGAAATAATTCTCGAGATCCAAAATAAAGGGTCTTAAGGGCCTATTAATGATGATTTAAAGGGTTATTAATGAAAGGGTACCAAAATAGGTCCAAATTAGGGAGGAAATTGAACTATCTGCAAGAAGGGAGTATAATTTTCATTGCCACACAATTATAGTTTATTACAAAACAATGTTGTTTACAAATAAACACTCACTGTTTATAATTGAACGATGTTGTTTACAACTAAACAATTACATAATGAAGCTATTTAAAAATAACACTCACTATTTATAATAGAACAATGTTGTTTACAACTAAAAAATTACAGAACAAAGTTGTTTACTGTAGTGTAGAAAATTGTATGCTCTTGAAAGTGAAGAAATTTCACACTTAATTTGGACCTATTTTGGCACCCTTACATTAATTATCCCTTTCAATCATCATTTATAGGCCCCTAAGACCCATTATTTCGGATCTTGAGGCTCATTTCACTAAAATTTCCCATAAAATCACTCAAATCCCCGAAAATCCTAAAAACCCACCTCAAAAAGCTAAGGTGGGACTCTTTCACCACCTTGGGCTAATGAGTCCCCTTAGGTGGGACCCATTCACCAAGGGTGGTGAATGAGTCCCATTTGGGTACTTTTTCAATTTTGAGTGGGAAATTCAAGTTTTTAATTCAAATTTTGGTTGATGTCGGCCTTTGAGATCTAAATAATAGTCAATTAGGTCTTAATGCCTATGAAAGAAAGTTTCCAAGTCTAATTCCAAAAGCAAGCAAAGTTGAAGCATTGGAGCAACATTAAAGTATTTTTGTAGGTCTTCAAGATCACTTTCAATCTAGCATTGTCAAGGGTTGATCATGGTTGTCTATGGTGAATCATGATGGATTCTAGGTTGGGGATATGCAACTAGCCATCAAGCCAAGCCTAAAGACTTGTTTCCTAAGTGATTCCATCTTCCATTATCACTCTACATTTAGGCTAAGGAAGGTACATGCATCATTAGAGCTCATTTGGGGTGATTAGAGATCATAAAAAATGAGTCATTCATGTTTAAATTTCCATTATTGCATAATATTATTGCACATTAGAATAGGATTTCATCATGTTTCAGATTTCTTAGACTTAAAAAAACTTAAGGCTAGGATTTTCATGCACCTCAAAGTGTAAAATGCATTAAGAGAATCAATTATTACAAAGAGATCAATCCTTATGAAGGAGATCAAGAAACCCTAAATGAAACCCTAGTGTGAACACTTAATAATTAATAATTGATTATTAATGTGCCTAAGTTTAGCTTAAGTAATAAAGAGGAATAAGTGACTTAATTAATTAATCAATATGATATAATTAATTAAGCATAATAACTTATTACTATAACACCCCCCCTTAAGATGAACTTAGGAAGAAGCTAAAACACTAGAATAAGATGCATGAAAGCAAAGATGGGTCCTGACAACTAGGCTTGATCAGGTACCCCTTTACAAATGCAAGAATGAGGTAGAGAAGGAAAAACCCAGTGCGACAAAACCCCCCTACAATGAGATGTCATGCTGCAAAGAAGCACTGGAAGAACTTTGTAGAGTAACACTGGAACCGAAATTTGACAAGCAAGGAAAGATATTTCTGTCTACTACTAAAACCGGATGAGAGTCACTGATTGACTCAAGGAATCACAAAAAAGTGACAGCAGACCCAATGCCTCGGAACACTCGAAAACTCCAAACGGTAACAACCCTGGAATCTATGAAGCAATAAGCAATTATTGAATGATGTATTATTGAAAATGAAGTGCAAAGATGCAAGATGCACTCTCCCAACTACCAAAACATCCAAGTAATCACCAAACAACCCATCAGGCCAAATCTGGACTAAGTGATAAACTTGAGAAAGATATAGAAAAAGTGCATGGACAACAACCTAGAGCTCCTCAATACCTTTTTGACGCTTCAAACGAGGTGAAAAACGGAGATCATGGCAAAAAGTTATGAGCTCAGAAGCATAAAAAGTACATCTGACTTCAAACAGAAATAAATGCAAAAAATAGTAAAATACTATAAAATAAACCACACCAAATGAAAGTGCTTGGAACCAGCTTTCCAACGATATCTCATTTGCCTGATTTTGAGACCGTATGCCCAAGTTATGACCAAAAGAAAAAAATAGCTCCTTTAGGGAAAATTAGGGCTAGGAGGGGGCAAAGAGGGCCAGCTGTACGCTGACGTCATGCTAATGTCAGTAGTTCGCAGGCTTAAAATTGACAGCCGTCTGGCCGTCAGCGCAAAAAATTGGCCCCCCTGCAAAATGAAAAAAAATTGGGCCCTTGGTCATGTGGGTGACTAGGGGCTGGCGGGCTGGTGCTAGGGGCGGATCCCTTGGTCCTCCATAGGACCTGTGCTGGGGGCTGAGAGCGGCCGGGGGCTGGGTGCATAGCGCCTGATCCCCCATGTGACCAGTGGCCATAGAGAACAAGCCCTCAGGTGCTGGCAGATGGGCCCGGCGGCGGACCGGTTGTGGAAGGGCTGGTGCCTCCGGTGGCGGCGGTGATTTGGTGGCCGCTCGGTGGCCGTCGGGCAACAGATCTGCTTTTCACAAAGAGCGTCGGTGGGAAAACCAAAAAAATCAATTTTTTTTTATTTTTTCTCGATTTTTGTGCCTTGGGGAGAGTGATGGGGAGGCCGTACAACCCCTCAGACAAATTTTTTTTGCCTTCTAGACCAACTTCTCAGAAATCAATGAAATGAAGGGCGATCTTAGGGTTTTTGGTTGTTGCGAACACAATGGTGACCTTCGTTTCTGCTCAAAGAGCACTAAAAAATCTGCTATCCCTAGATCTTGCAAAAAGGATGCCTGTGGAAACCCTTGCACTTGAGACTCACAGAGGGTCATATCTTCATATCACGAATGGGCAGCTACAGGTCTAGAGCTTTGATACCATGTTAGAATCCAAGATCACCTGCATGCAAGATGGATACGTATCACATGCAAAAGATATGAAGAACCAAAAACAATGTTCTGTAAACCTCAAAGTGTAAAATGCATTAAGAGAATCAATTATTACAAAGAGATCAATCCTTATGAAGGAGATCAAGATACCCTAAAAGGGAAACCCTAAATGAAACCCTAGTGTGCACACTTAATAATTAATAATTAATTATTAATGTGCCTAAGTTTAGCTTAAGTAATAAAGAGGAATAAGTGACTTAATTAATTAATCAATATGATATAATTAATTAAGCATAATAACTTATTACTCTAACAATTTAATTATTCCTATCAAGGTTTAATTACCAAACTAGGGGTTTGACAAAGGAAAACCCCCCATTATCATATCAAGTAGAATTATATTTTGTAGGTGTTTTTCATAGATTCAGATCCAGAACTCAAGTTGGAAGGAAAGGGCGGGTGTTGAAGTGCAGATCAAATTTTTTTATTTTTGAAAAATCAAAACGGGATTGATTCACCAAGAGTGTAAAATGAGTCACACTATATAGCTATTTTCCATATTTGTCTGTAGATTTCGATACCCTTTTTCCTAGAACAGGCTCTCGTGCAGAAACCTTGATTTGGGACTGATTCACCTAGATTGGAAAATGAGTCCTAGTAGGTCAAAGATTCAAAATTTCTAGATTTTTAGAGCTATTTCCAGTCACTTCAAGGTTTCCAGGTGCACATAATATACATTTTTTTCTTTTTTGTTCTATTTTACTTGCATTTCTAAGACACTTTCTAAGTCATTACATTGAACTAGGGTTTCGTTTTACATCTTGCATTGCATTGTCTTTTCACAAGTCTACACTTGGTGGTGAACCCCATTAGATTAGATATCATTCAACCTTTAGGATAGTCACTTTTCAAGATTTCAATCTCCTTTGCATTGAAATCACAAGGGTTTGTTCTTGAGTGAGGAGTGTGAAAATTGTTTCTCTCCTTTTTCATCCAAAACCCTAAAAGGTGAAAGAGAACCCCATACACACAATTATCCCCTTTTCATTTTGGTGAACCTACATTTCGGACATTGAAATTCTAATTTAGAGTGCATTTTCATCCTATATTTATTTTTCTTTAATATTGCATTAGGATTTGCATTGGTTAATTTGTATTCTAGGGTTTCAATTTTTGCATTAGTGAAAGCTCATTTAGCTTGCATTTTTGCACTTAATTTCATTGAAAATTATTGAAAAATTGCATTTGCATCTTAGAATTACATCATATAGCATAGAAAAAATAAAAAAGCAATAAAAAAATTTAGAAAATTTTGAAAAAAATCCCTACTAGGACTCATTCGCCACCTTGGGTGAATTAGTCTTAGTGCAAAATTTGCACTGCTATTTACAGAGTTAAATTTCTAGTTTTTAATCTTCTGTTTGCTCTCATTAATTTTTTGTTTTAGTTTATTTGATTTATGTTAACTTCAATAATTAGAAATAACATCATTTACATTCATTAAAATTGTGGATAGAACTAGCATTTTGTAATTTTCATTTTCAACATTTAGATTAGACTACATTAGACATAGATCAGAAAGCAAAACCAAAAACAATAAACTTAAACAAGCATAGATGTATAGTTACTTAAGCATGTTAAAACCTTTTTCAAAGTTAGCTTAACCTTCAAGTCTTTTAGTTGTGATTAATTTGATATGTTAGATGAAGCCCTCGAGGACTTCACCTCACAGGGTTTGTCTACTAAGGCTTATTCAAACAAACCTAAACAAAGAGAAGTAAATGTCATCCAACATCAACTTATTAATAAACCCAAGCCTTTTATTAGTGATGAATTTGACATGTTAGATAAATCCCTCAAGGACTTCCTCTCACAAGGTCCATCCAATCAGGCTTGTTATGATAAGGGTATGTGCAGGATCATCACAGGAAAAACAAGCCCTTAAGTGGCAAAAAAATTAGAAAAATCAGAGTTAGACAACTTGACTTAAAAATTTGAATAAGTTATCTATATTATTTCAAAAATATGTAAAAATACAATCTGTAGAAAATTGAATGTAGTTTCTAAACTACTAGGTTATTTTTAAAAAAAAGAAATCTATTTGGTGAAAATTTGAAATTTCAATGCAGTAGTACTTAAATTTTAGGGAAAAACTAAGAAGTAGGTGTCTGTTTGACCACCCTAGCCACAATAAAATAATAATATTTTTATAATATTTTGATATAAGTAGAGGACTCATGTCCCAATGTGATGCATATTTTTTGTAATTTTTTTCCAAGTAAATAATTAATTATGATTTTTATTACAACTTTTAAACAATATAAAAAAATCGTATGTCTAACCACCTTAACTTGGTCAAAACTTCATGAAATTCAATTTTTATTTTTTAATCCTATAGTATGTGAAGCATAGAATGTGACACATATTTTTATTCATAAAATGTGACACTGCTTTGAAAGCTATAGATGTTTTCAATCATTGATCAGGACTTTAGTCATAATTTGAATAGAAAATGAATAATAATTACTTATTAAATTCAAATTAAAAGCATAATTTATATTGGTGGAAAGTTGAGAATATCCTTTAAAAACCCTTTTCATTTCATCAATTTTGGGTAAAAAAAAGTAGTCAACCACATACCCATCATATTGCCACTTTTTGGCCCACCATGATCCTGCACATACCCAGCTTTGCAACTGTATCTACTCCAACTATTGTTGTAGGAGTGTACTTTCTCTTTTTCTCTACTACTTTCCTCAACCATACTGGGGAAGCTTCAACAAAAGAAGAATTCTTATTCTCTAGATTCACCAAGAGTAATGACTATATTTTCCATTGGGGAAGAGAGTACTTCGAATAATGGAGGAAAAGTATTATCTTAATTTTTTTTCTTAAAAATAGCACCATAATCCTCAGGAACAGGTTTTGTTTGATTAACCTTCTTTCTAGGAGTAGGGGTAGATGGACTGTCCTATTCACATATTGATTTTAGTTTAACCATCTCCTTTGGTTTCTCACTATCACCCCCAGACTGTGAATTTTCACTCGAAGAACTTGTAGCCATTCTTCCTCAAGATGTGCCCACTATAATTGTCTGAGAAGACCCTTGTTCATTTTTCTGAGTATATTTTGGTTCTTGAGTAGAACCTACCACTTGTCACCATTTTCCTTCTAGCCACTCTTGAGTTCTTTTCATGACTGGGGCAGCCCGTATGTTCATATCGAGGACTTCATTTTCATTCCAGTCAACTTTGGGGTGGGACTTGTTTAACAAATTCTCATATTCAGTTAGTGAGCACCAGGTCATTAATTGTATCCTCAGAAATTTGGAAAGGTAGACCAAAATATTGTATATGTTCAAGAGTTAACCTCATGTAATCTCTTTTTAGGACTTCATTTTCATTAGCACAATCTTCTAGAAGTCCTCAATAGTAGGCTGATGCTGATATGAATTTCCTCCTTAAAAATTTTGTTTCACAAAACCCTTGCTGTGAAAATCAGCCCTTAGCACATTTGGCCATTTGATTATTTTTGCATGTAAAAGATGGATTTTTCAATGGGAAAGGATACCCCCATTTCCCCATATTCAAGTATTTCACATTCACAATGGCCATTTGTCTGCAAACCTCCAGGAACACTAGAAAATCCTCAAGATATCTGGGTGATTTCAGTGGGGCTTTTTCAAAACCTCCTATCCTTAGGTAGGAAAATCTATCAAATTGGATATAAAAAATTCCAAATTTTGACAGTAGAGACATTGACTCGGAATAAAAACACACTTTTTGATTCCCATCCAATTTCCTTACAGCTTCCATTAAGAATGCATCATTAACAAGGGAAAAATTTCCCATTCCAACTTGCCTAGTAAACTATGGGTAACACTTATACATAGGCATGTCGGAAGTTGGGGGTATCTTTGGTTTTAATCCTGGAAAAAATGACCTTTGACTAGCTATAATATATGTTAGGCAAGAACATAGATGAAAAGTAGTCATTTTCTAAAAATTGACCAATTGTTTGTTCGAATGGAAAAAAATTCTCTTATCCCAATCAATGAACACGTTTTCATCACAGACATCCAAAATAAATTGACACATCCAATCCTCAAAGGACTCAATTTGTGCATTCCAAACAATACGATGCAACAGAGCAATGGCATCTACAATTTCTCCTTTGAAATGTATTCTTTTAAGTTTAGTGGGTAGCTGTGACTTACCTCTTCTTTTTTTTATTTCAACCACCGTTTGGTCATAGAATTCTTGCACAAGATTTCATTGAATTTGAAAAATTCACCATCCATTTCAATAGACATTTCCTTCATGGGTGTTCAATTTTTTTTTAGTATTCCATGATACTTTCTTTATTCTTGGTTGTTTAAGTTTAACACTCTTTTAAGTATTCAGTGCAGTTACTTTCAAGAAACTATTACCAAGACAATATGTTTATGCTTTAAATATAGATTCGACTGATAGGCTTAGGATCTTTTGGGAAAATTTTGATTTTCTCATTAGAGAAAAACTCAGTTATCTGAATATTTTCTATCTATTATTTTGATATAGAAGACAATGGTGGAATTTGTGCATTTGTAATCTTTGAATTATGGTGTATGGATCTGTTCTACTTATGTTGAATGTTCTACCAGCGTTTGATCTATGATTGGGATAATAGATATTTTGACTTATTGCATCATTGTAGTATCATTTATCTATGAATAAGGATTATGTGGTGATACTTGATTTCATTTTAGTTGTGAAATATTTTTCAGTTTTATTTTATGAAGTTGTTGAATACCTTTAAAGCTTTCTAGTTAAAATCCCCTACCTTTATTTTCTTTCTGGTTAAAAAAAATAGAAGTTAAAGATTATTCCTTGAATATCAAACAAAGGTAGCTACCACCTTTTAAAATAAGCAGAGAATTGGTCTGAGAATTATATAATTTCTAATTCAACTATGGTTACATTTTTCACCTTTGTGGGCATGAGAATATAGAGTTAGGTGATAAATCTGTCAACCAATAGGTCTGATACCTAGTGTGGATGTGAAAAACAACTCACAACACTAAATCAAGGCCTCATTAAGTCTAATTTACCATCAAGTATTCCCATGTCAAGCAAGAAACACCCATTTTTCTATGGTACAACCACAACAACCAACCTCGACACCCTTACCTTTACCTAATCCCATATTGCCTAGTGATCCTCATTTAACTTCACATAGTGGGAAGGAGTATAACCTCATTAAACAACTTAAGAATCCTACTGCAAAGATATCCCTATAAGACTTAATTCAAAATTCACCAAACTATCACACTATGCTTCAAACAACCTTACAACAAGTAGTGGTTCCTCCTAGCACAAATGCAAATGATGTAGCAGCTCTCATACAAGGAATGAATACAGATAATGTAGACACAACCTTTCACCAACATGAGTTGCCTCCTTTGGCATTGAGAAAGAAAAATGATGTCTTCATGATAATAGCCCAATTTAATAGAATAGGCATAAAAAGGACCCTTGTTGATAATGACTCAACCCTTAATGTGTGCAGTGTGAAACTCTTAGAGAGGTTGTGAGTAGACAAATCAAAGATGGAACCCAACTCTTTATCAATTCAAGGATTTGACAATGTAGGAAAGCAACTACTCGGTGTGATTACTTTACCTATTACAGTCAGAAAGGCTACCTTACAAACTGCTATTCATGTTATGCCTCATGCACTTTCATACAATCTTGTTTTGGGAAGACCATGGATTCATGAGATGCATGCGGTGCCTTTGACTCTTCATTGTATCATGAAATATGTCTATGACAACAAGGTATACCAAGTTGAAATAGACCCCGAGCTTGAAAGTTGCTTACAAGTGTAAAAAGGAATGACAAGTCCTTTGAGTGCATGGATTCCAACATCCAACATAGAACCTTTAAAAGAAAATGAGCAAGAAATGGAAATAGTGTCAAAACTATTAGATGATGATTGGGGTTCCTTGGAGTTCACACCCTTGTTTATGGGAGAATACATAATCACAAGAAAAGAAGATGAGAAACAAAAGAAACCAGTGGTCATGTCAACTCAAAAATTGGAAGAGCATTCACAAGCATCCAAATCATCCACTCTTGAAGAAGATACAAGTTACACAACTAGATTTGATGATATATATTATCAACAGCCACCAAACTTGAAAGAAATGAAAAAACTTTATGGGAGAGGTTATGAACTTGTGAAACAATTGGGTTACAATGGTAAAGGATGTGGAAAGAAAGAACAAGGAATTTGAGTTCCTATAGAGCCTAACACACAAGAGACAAAGACTGGTTTAGGATATTGTCCTTCTAAAATTACACAAGCAACAAAGAGACCATCATTAAACATTAACAACATTGCGTGTAAACCAAAAACCAACCTCACTATGAAACATCCTGAATTACTTGACATGGATTTACGACCATCATGGGAGTACTTTGAAAATGATAAAGCCTTGAGAAAATGCTAGGAGTTTATGATAAACCATCTACTCCTCCTCAGAAGAAAAAGGTTACATGTGCTATGATAATCACCAAACAAAAAGATGGAGAAAAAGAGAACGGTGAGACATGCATGAATATTGCATAATACAATCTTGAATTTCCAAGATCAAACACACTTCCTTTAGGAGATACAGTGGATATAGCAATGGACATCAATGATAAAGGGAATGTCATTAAAATAGGAAAATTCCTTAATGATGGAGAACAAGAGGATACTACAACCTTGCTTCATGAATTTCCTAAACTTTTTTCTTGAAATTATTCCAGCATGTTGAGAATTGACAGTAAGATTGTAACACACAACATAGTCCTTGCTGAAAATGCTAAGCTCATTAGATAGAAGATGCGAAAAATGAACCCTAAAATAGCCTTGTTAGTTAAGGACGAAATTGAAAAACTCCTTGAGGTTGATTTCATAAGACCTATAGATTATTCTCCTTGGATCTCAAACATTGTCACAGTTGCAAAGCTTGAAAATCATATTAGGATGTGTATGGATTTTTGTGATTTGAATAAAGCATCTTTAAAAGATGACTTTCCCCTTCCTAATATTGACATGATAGTAGACTCGACTATGGTACATGCTTTTTTGTCATTCATGCATGTATTTTCTGGATAAAATCAAATATTCATCAACCTTCAAGATAAATATAAGACAACACTCACAAGAGTTTTGGGAATGTTTTGTTAGGTCATGATTCCTTTTGGATTGAAGAATGTGGGCACAACATATCAATGAGCAATGACATTGATATTTCATGATTACATACATAAGATTTTGGAAGATTATGTTGATGAAATTCTAGCCAAATAATTAACAAGCCAAGACAATGTGAATGTCCTTCAAAAAATCTTCAAGTGGATGGGAAAATACAACATGATATTGAATCCAAAAAATATGTCTTTGGTGTATATAGTGGGAAACTTCTAGGTTTTATTGTATCTCACAAAGGCATTGAGATGGATACAAAGAAGATTGATGCTATCATCAACATACCACCTCCTAAAAATATTTCTCAATTGTACACATTACAAGGAAGAATTCAAGCCATCCATTATTTTGTTGCATCTTTAGTTGATCGAACATTACCATTTACACATCTTCTCAAAAAGGATGTGCACTATTATTGGAATGAAGATTGTAAACAATATTTTTAGAGTTTGAAGCAATACCTTGCAACTCCACCTACTTTGCAACCCACTATGCAAAACAAACCATTTATACTTTATATAGCCACATCATCCCATACCCTTGCAACATTGTTGGCTCAACAAGACAAAAAAAAGAGAGCATCTAATCTATTACATTAGCCAAACCTTGATAGATTATGAGAAACAATATACAACAATAGAAAAACAATGTTTGTCTCTTGTATTCGCTACTAGTAAATTATGACATTACTTATTGAATGCGGAGATACATGTGACGATGAAATTTGATCCTCTCAAACATCTTTTCAATAAAAAAAATTATCAAGACATCTAGTTAAGTAGGTGATGTTGTTTATTGAGTTTGACCTTTAGTTTGTTTCACAAAAAGAAATTAAGGGTCAAGCCTTGACTGACCAATTGGCTGACACTCCTTCCCATTTGGAATTACCTGGAAATGACTCTTTCCCTGATGATAATGTTGACAATCAAAACTAATACATGGGAATTATACTTTGATGGATCTAAGTGTAGAACAGGTTTCAGTGCCAGGGTTATACTAATTCCGCCCACAGGAAATCCTATTCCCTTGTTGTATTGGCTAAACTTCCTATGTACAAATAGCACTGCTAAGTATGAAGCATTTCTCATTACGTTATGTGCTGCTTTAATCTTGGGTGCAAAAGACATTAAGATCTTTGGTGATTCACAATTAGTAATCAATCAAATAAATGGGATATATCAACAAAAGCATGAAAAATTATCAAAATAAAAGGATATCACAATGAAGTTGTTAGAGAATTTTGAATCATTTACCATTGAAAACATCCCATGAAAAGATAATTGGCATGCATATTCAATGGTGAGTGCAACGTCTCTTATATCACCTCAAGATCCTTCAAAGGATTTCACATTTATTGTTCACCCAATCATGAAACCATCAATCGATGATAAACTCGAAGAAGTATTAGCAACAACCAAGGAAGACTTGAGTGAATGGTATGATACAATATTTAACTATTTGAAAGATGGTACCATTCCCAAGCCAACAACAAAGAACTCCCAAACTCACTTGTGAAAACTAGCAACCAAGTACATCATCCTCGCCGACGTATTATATAGAAGATCCTTTAATGACATTTTTCTTAGATGTCTTAAAGAATCATAAATCCACATAGCACTCGAAGAGGCTCATGTGGGTACCTATGGAGGTCATTTTTGAGGGAGATCCTTAGTGCAAAAACTCATTCACATGGGATATTATTGGAAACATATGGAGAAATATTGCTTTGCGTATGTCAAGAAATTTCACAAATGTCAGGAACATAGAAATTTGATTCATGCTCCTGCTTCTGAGCTTCATGCCCAAATTCCTATTTGGCCATTCTTAGTATGGGGATTGGATATAATTAGAAAAAATATTACCACCTTCATCTGCTGGACATATGTTTATAATCACAGTGATATATTATTTTATGAAATGGGTAGAAGCTATTCCTCTTTGATCCACAACTATTGATGTAATATGTCATTTCATATTGGAACACATTATTGCTCACTTTGGACTTCCTTCTACATTATTTTTAGATAATGGGACACCATTTAAGAACAATGATGTGAAGAAACTCCTCAACACCTTACTACTCACAATCTAATGGTCAAGCTGAAGCAACTAATAAGACTCTTGAAAAAATTCTAAGAGAGTAAATAAATATAACAAGGATTGGCACATGCAACTAATGTACACATTATGGGTTTACTGTACTAGCATCAAAAAATCCACTAGAACAACACCCTATAACCTTGTCTATGGTATCGAGGAAATTATGCCCTTAGAGTAAGAAATCCCCACATTAAGGATTTATCTTCAAGGACTCATTGATGACGAAACTTATAAAGAACAAAGATTACACCAACTTGAGATTGTTGGCCCACAATTTCCATTGCACCAAAAGATCGACTTATTAATGCTCGATACAACTACCAGAGTTAACGGGTCCACAGGAGGCAGTTAGTCCATGTTGTGAATCCTGAGGGGAGTGTTGACCATATACCAACAAAATCTCCCTCATCATTACCCAAGGGGATTTGAACCTGACACCTTTGGCTTTGATACCAATTGTTGGCCCCAGAGTTTTTGTTGCACCAAAATATCGACCTGTTAATGCCTGATACAACTACCAGAGTTAATAAGTCCATGGGAGGTAGTTAGTCCATGTTGTGAATCTCGAGGGGAGCAGTGACCATCTGCCAACAGAGATGCTTGATGAATAATGCATAACACTCTTGAGCATCTCCAAGCCTATGCTAAACAATTACAACGTAATTATAGTGATCATGTTATCCCTTAGGTATTCAGTAAAGGTGACTTAGTCTTGTATGAAAATCAATGAAATGTTAATGCCAACCCAATTGAAAAAGGAAAATTCAGTCCTAATTGGTTGGGACCTTACATAATCAATGAAAATTATGGGTCTGGTGCATACACATTAACATAAATGAATGGACAACCTCTTAAAGACCATATCAATGTCGTGCATCTATGTCGGTATTATGCCTAATCCTTTTGAATAGTATGAATGATAAAGTAGTGATGTTAGATTTAGCGGATGATACTCCATACGCTCTTGCAGTGCTTCATTCTTGAAAAATAGTTATTTGTGTGTCACAAACAACTAAAGTGATTAATTAATTCATTTTTATGTAATTACTTTAGGTTTCCTGCTATTTAAGTTCATCTTGTTTGTTATATTAGATTAGATCCTTATATACATTTAATTTTCTTCAATTAGATCATAGGTGCATTTAATTTAGCATAGCATACTTAATCACAATATAGAATCTAAGAGAAACTATAATAAGTTTTAAATTAGATCACATAAAGCATGTTAAATCATGGAGAAATTCATTAAATAATCTTACGAAGGTTATTTAATTAATCGCATTTTCATTTAACATTCAACACAAATAATAAAAACATCAAGTGCTTATATATATCAAAGTTTTGTGTACATGTCATCAATATATACAATACTATTGAGGCCTATGACTACTAGATCCCTCAAGACCTGGTGGTCACATCTATCTGGTAGCAGTCTATGGAGAGACAGTGGTGTGCAATTGTGATTGCTATCCACTGAATGTACTGAGAGAAAACTCTAATCCCTGTATCTATCCAAGGGCCTCTCGATGTGCTCCTACTATCTAATCTCTCTTAGCATGTAGCCTGACTACCTCTGCTGGGGTCTGAGATGACTGTGCATCTAGGGTAGTATCAACTCGATGGATAGGCCTCCTCAAACTTTCCTACATTTCCCTCAGTCTAACATATGGCCTGAATGACTTTGGGTCTTGATCCACAATGGGTGGGGGCACATAGTCTGAGTTTGTGGCCTCCTCATCTGATGGGCCACTATCTTTGCAACCACCTTTCGATAGAGATCCCAAAAGTCTCTCACAAATATTGCAATATAGAAATGATAAATAATCAGTACACATCATGATATATGCATAAAACATAATAATAAGTATAAAGTATAAGAATAAACAACATATCATTACCTATATCTCTAGCTGGCTGTTTGACATCAACCTCATTGTGTGTAGGGGGATGGAAGATGTGCTAGCCTCTCCATGACTATGGATACTAGTGCCTACTATAGTCATTGCTCATGATCTAGTCATATTAATGGGAGAGGGCTCTCCCCACTCATGCACTACTAGATCCTCATATGCTGCCTCATCACCCTTGTTCATGGGTGGCTCCTTGTCCTCGTCCTCCTCATCTCCTCTTTCTTGGACATCATAGTCAGGATCTGCATCCTCATCATACTCATCTATGACATTTGTAAATATTTCTACAACCTTGTAGTGTGTCTCCTTGGCCCTATCCTCTACCTCATCTCCCTCATCTGGGAGTGGTCTGACATCACCTATTGGATACTCCATAGGAAACACGAGAGCTGGTTGTGATACTTTCCACCACTCTTCATAGTCATCTATGGCACCAATGTCATCCACATTGGAGATTGGAGGCATATTGTGATCCAAGTACTAGGAGTCACTATGAACAACATCCTTTATAGTGAATCGTACAGAATCACTAGGTCTCTAGGCACTCCACACCGATCTCCTAAAGAAGGGTCATGCCCTAGGTGCTATCTAGATTTGTCCCAACTTTCACATGACCTAATCATAGTAGAAAGGATGCACTATGTAATCATGTGTTCCAATCAAAAATCTGTAAGTGAAATGGAGAAATAAGTGTGGGTGCTTTCTTTCGCTTCTAGGGTTTTGGACCTTAAAGGAGAAAGACAAACTTTTCAACCTTTCACTCAAGAACAAACCCTTGAGATTTCAATGAAAAGGATATTGAAATCTAGAAAAGGGAAGGTTCGAGGGGATTTTAATGATATCTAATGAGGGGTTCACCACCAAGTGTAAACTTGGAAAACATAATGTGATATGCAAACAAATGTTAAATGACCTAGAAAGATAAACAAGATGCAATAGAAAGCTATGAAACTGGAAATGTGAACTTGGGAAACTGAAGGATGTAGAATGGAGGTTTGGAATCCTAAAAATTCTACTATTGAAGTTGATTGGGACTCATACACTAGGCTAGGTGAATCAGTCCAATTTTTCGGAAAAATGGTGAAGAGTAGGTTTCAACCAAAAGGGTATCTAGATCTGCAAAAATCCTATTCAAGCCTGTACAGTGGGAATCATTCACCGATAGTGGAAAATTCATCCACTTCTACTTTTCTAGAAATTCTAAAGTGGATTTTGTGCCTCTTGGTCTTCTTTGTTCTTCCTAACCAGTTTCTAGATCTGAAACTGCAAAATACCACCTATAGGTCTTCTCCAAGCTTCTCCAAAGCTTGGTGACAACTTTGAAAACTTTTAGGGACTTGACAACTTTTCTCCACCTTTGCTTCTTGGAAAATCTACAACCTAGCTTTGCAAATCACACACAAAAAGAGGGAAAAATGTTGTGGGGGTTAGTGAATAGGGGTTCTTCTTGGTCAAACCCCTTGTTGGTAATTAAACATTGAAATAGAATGAAATATGGAAAGAGAATGAAGAATGAACAAAAATCAATGTTGAAGCTCACCAAACCCTAGCAATAAGGTGTTGCAAACATGTAAGTAATGGATCCAATGGATGTACACTTGGACTCTTGATTGATGTTGATTGATCTTGAATGAAGCATTTGCTTGAAACAAAAATCCTACATCACAATTGCTATTTCTAAAACAACATGATGCAAGCAATCTTTGACATGATATACAATTGAAGAATTATCTTGAATGCTTGATAATATACCCTTGAAATGCCTTGAATTCTCTTGTGAATGCTTCAATGCTCTTGTGAACTATTGAATGCTAGGACATGAATACTTGAATGCTCAGGATCACTTGATTTCTTTTTAGGAGAAAATGAGTGAAAGAACCTTGTATTTATACTTACTTATGCAAGAATTCCTGAAATTACAATTCTACAAGCCAACAATAGATCTAGGAGAATAAAATCCCTCTAGAAATTTTATATAAATTTTAATTTTGGTCACATTGGACTCATACTCCCAAGGTGGTGAATGATTCCCATTACACATAATGTATGGGACCAAAAGTCAAAAGGCTCTAGAAATGTGTGAAACCTACATTAGGGCCAAAAAGACCTAGGTGGGACTCATTATCCCATGGTGGAGAATGAGTCCCAAATACTAAATATGGGCCACACAAGCCAGGAACACTTGAATTATGATTGGTTACTAGTTGGTGCCAGGATTATCCTCAAAAAGATGTAATAAATGAGGCTTGTGGATGCAAAATAGGGCCAATTAAAGCATAAGAAATCCAAATTATTAATGCCAAGACTAGAGGAATGCGAAAGTGTGTTAAAAAATTTTACAACACTCCAAATAAGAAAAGATTAAGATTAATTATGATTAAAATTATACATTTAGGTTGATAAAACCCTAGAAAAACGTGAAAGTGTGTTACAACACTTCACAACACTTTTGCAAGGAACCATTAAATTCCATTGGTTCACAAGAGCCCAAGACCTAATTTCAATGTGTTATCCACATTACAACACTAAATCGAGGTAACATTAAGCCAAAATCCACAAGGAGGACCTAAACGAGTGCAAAAAAATGTCAAAAAATCCTTTTTTTGACACTATATTTAGCCTCCACTCTAGTGAGAGGATGAACCTGCTTCAAACTCACACTAAAGTAGACAAGCACACACCAAGAGGGGTTCCAATGAACCAATGCTATCAAGATGAGACAACAACAATCAAGAGGGGTGATCAAGCCCCCAAGATCAAGATCCCATGGAAAACTAAACATAAGCACAAAGGAATGCACATGAAAATGATATAAAGAACAACAAGGCCAATCATACACTGCCAAAGATGAAAAAAAAGAAAATAAAATAAAATAAAGAAAGAATCGAATCAAGCTTTGACCATTTTTCTATATCGATGTGGATCAGATATAGGGTGGTTGTTTAAAAAAATGCATACTCACTCTGAGGCGATGAAACTCTTGGCTTTCCACCGGGTGAGAAGTCCTAAAAGGTGCAAAACATACACTCATGGTTGGTATGCACTCACACACACATGCAAGTGGCTATCGAGAAAGTCATGCCTCAAATTGGACTTCCCGCTCAACCATACCTAAGTTATAACTCCTGATAACTTTAATAAGGTGCCACACAAAAATGGTTTTTCAAGATTCATGAGACAAACTAAACTTCATATGCTTGGAGCTCATGAGAAAATATGAAGGCTCTATAACCATGCAAGCTATGTTATTCAAGGTGGCCATATAACTGTATTGTGTGAATTGTGAATGTAAGTAAATGAATAATAAATGATCCACACAAAACTAATGAAACATATTATATTAGATAATTTAAGCACAAAATTAATAGAATTCAAAACATAATCAATCACTAAAACCATTCCATTGTTCTCTATTCTCAAGGATCCTCTAAATAATTAGTGCTCTTAGATTTGTGTATTACACTCTGACTGGTTTGGATGACAACCTAAGAAATGAGATGTTGTAAATGCAATAATCTAATTCCTCCATGGTTGATAAGTTGTATGATAATGTTGAATGATGATATGATATTAAATGTTGTTGTAAATGATAATGGTGATATGACAATGGATATGATCCTAAAGACCATGATGCAAATGTTGTATAAAAACTAAAATGATAATGAAAGCACAGCCATGAAACTAAACCATGATTCTCAACTAAAATTCTTCTACAATGCAAATGATAAATGCTAAGTTGCTCTAAATGCTCACAAACACTAAAATTCTCTCACCAAATTTCTGCATATAAGTTTTCTTAAAGATGGGGTTTAAAATTCTATAGAATGGGCTTGTATATATAGGATATCCAAAGCATAAAATGATGTGGTAGCAACCAACGGTCAAGATTTTAGCTAGAGAGATGAATGGTGGAGATGGAAGAAGTTAGAGGGAATCATGGAGAATTTTCCCTTGACTATGAACACCTTGCCAAGTGAGGAAGAATATAATGATGGAGAGAGTCAAGTGTCCAAAGTTTGTTTTGAAATTGGTTGAGGATAATTCCCATTTAAATATTAGAATATTTAAATTCATATGAAACTTGATGATGTGGCAAGATGAAAAGTTGGAGACATGTGCCTAAATTCAAATTGGGAATTTAAATTTAGTGAGAAGATTATTAATTAAATAAAACAAACTATAGGAATTTGTTTATTTAATTAAATTTAGAAGAATGTGATTTAAGATGGTAGAATTGGAAAGTGTGAACTATATAAATAAATTTGGAATTTATTTATAAGTAAACAAATTAAAGAGGTTCATTAATTAGATAACTTGTATTTACTTAATTAATTGTCTTGACCAATTTTAGGTGTATACATTTTTCCCCTCTTTGAAGTAATGTGTTTACACATTGCTTCAAAGAAAAGCATTTGTTGCTGATGTCGACAATTTTTATTTATTCCCCATACATTGATTTTTAGGTGATAACGAATACATGCCCCCTCGAGAGATAAATTGATGATTTTTTGAATTTTTAAGATTTTTTGAAAATTTTGATGATTTTTCGATGATTTGATCATGATTTTCAAATTTTATGACATTGATATGATTTATCTCTTGAAAAATGATGTGTAACCCACTAGATGATGAAATGATTAATTAAGCTCCTTTGAAAAATAAAATAAATCAACCCCACAAAAATCCCACTTAATCACTCTTTAAAATGTTAAAAAGGTGATTTTGACATTCATTTGTGCATTTGCAATTTGAAAATTTGAGAGTGATTGAGAAATTTAGCAACTTTTGCGATGTCACAACCGCCCGACAGCGTATGGACCTCTGGTATGTACCTCAAAAAAACTTTGTGATTTTTGAAATTCATTTTTCCTGTGTTTTTCCATGTTTAAATTGTACTTGTTGCATTTTAGCACATATGAGCATCGATGTAGTGCACTAAATGACTGTTGTAGTGCATACAATAGATTAGCACTTAGGGTTAGTTTTGTAGTGCATTCATAGAAGGATTTAGTGCATCTAGAGAATTAGTGCTTAGAGCCAAATGTTTAGTGCATATGACAACTGTTCTAGTGCATAGGGTTTATTAGTGCATAGGTGATGTAATTTAGTGCAATAGGTCAATGTTATAGCGCATCAATATTTTTAGCGCATAGATGAAATAGTATAGTGCATAGATTAAGCATTGTAGCGCATCTAGTTAATTGGTGCATGCATGGCTAGATTTAGTGCATTTGGTGAATGTTCTAGCACATATAATCATTTAATGCATTGATAGAGGGATTTAACACAATGAATTTGATGGCCCATTCGGTGATTCGGCACATAGAGACCCTATTCTGGCACATCCATGAAATTTTCTAGCGCACCATGATTTTAGTGCTTTGAGTCACTGTTTTAGTGCATCTAGGCAGAATGATGAATTTTTTCATTGAACTTCTTGTTTTCAATGATTTTTTGATCGTGCCAGCCTTTGATTTGATGATGTTTGATGATGTTGATAGATTAGATGATGATTGATCTCATGGTAGGTGAGATTCAATGATAGGTTTATGATCGACCTCATGATAAATGAGGATTGATGATAGATTGATGGTGATTAACCTCATGATAGGTTAGGATCAATGATAAACACTCATGAGATGCAATCAAAATCTCATCAGAGTTGATTAGATTGATAGGTTGATGGATGCTGATTGATTGATTTGCTGATTTGTGATATTTTATGATGATAGGATCCTGCATCAGTCCTACAGATTTGGGAGCACTTCTTGAGGACATGGAATTTTGTTCCACATTTAGATCAAGATGATCTAAATGTGATTGGATAATGGAGAATGACTTCACTGATAGATATGCTCCAACAATGGATTAATAGGGGGATTTTGACTGCTTTGGCAGAGAGGTGGCACAATGACCACAACACCTTCCACCTACCCACTAGTGAGATGACAGTCACACCCAAGGATGTGTACTACATTTTGAGGATTCAAGTCATCAATGAGTTGGTTTTTTATGATGTGACTGAGAAGGGTGGGATTGATACACTAAGGAGGGTGTTTGAGGATGAAAAAATATGTGGGTATGAGATCCCATGGCGAGATATGGCCGATGCCTATGCTACACTACCCTATGTTCTCACTGGATTTATTGGAGGTTTTCTATATCCTGACCGCAGGTCGAAGGGACTTTTAGTTGGATGGGGCTAGATACTTGAAAGGATGATTATACAGGGTACCAGATATGCTTGGGGATAATGCATGCTTGCCCATTTATACCATGATCTTCACCAGGTTGTGTATCTAAGAGGAGCGAAGTTGTCAATAGGAGTTACATTACTTCAGATATGGGTGTGGGAGCATATAGCTGTCACCTATCTAGTGGCAGATAGACAGCGGCTAGCGGGTCGTCCATATGTCCATGCATATATAGGTCTAGTTTTCTAGCCTAAGCTAGGAAAACTTGAGTACTGGAGGAGAGTACTAGATGATCTTGAGAAAATGACATGGTGGCCCTATGTAGACTATGGGCAGTGGTTGGAGGATGATACATAGATGCCCTATTTGTGCTCGTCCATGTATCTATTTGGGAGGACACAATTTATTATTGAGAGATTTATGTTGAGGAGTGTACTGCGACAGTATGGTAGGTTACAAGGCATGCCCCAAGGAGTGGCTCATTATGCATGGTGACAAATTGATGTGTGAGAGTGGGGACCACTTTTTCATATGATGCTACAGTTGAGGAGTACCAGGGTTTATAGGCCATTATTTGGGACTATCATCCAGAGGTGATAGAGGCTCTAATTTCAGAGGAGTATGCACAATACTTCTTGTCATATCCATTCAAACAACTTATGAGTCCAGATGAGCTAGTTCCAATGTTAGATGATGAGGAGAGGGAAATAGTACATGAACGTAGGGGGAGGAGAGATGTAGGAGATGAGGAGGATGAGGAGGCAGGGAGTAGTGATGATGGGGATGGGGATGGAGATGATAGAGGTGGAGATAGTGATGGGGGAGATGGAGATGGAGGAGATGGTGGTGGAGGAGATGAGGGTGGTGCAGGGCTCATGATAGATGTTCAAGATTTCAGAGTGCCTCGAAAGAGGAAATCATTGGTGGCTACAGCCCAAAAGCATGTACAAGTTTGGCTACCTTCACAATAGCAATAGACATAGATAGTTGTGTTATAGGTTCAGGTGCATACATTGCAGGGTTAGCTGGCACAGGTTCAGGCTTTGCTACAGACATAGACCCAAGCTCAGGCTCAGACATAGGCACAAGTTGCCACTCTTATGATTGAGAGAGATACCTTGAGGTAGCGAGTTGAGTAGGTAGAGGGAATAGCAAAGAGATTATAGAGAGTTTCAAAGGGTATAGGTACAACTAACTAAATTTGGGAGGTATGATGCATTGCCAGGGAGGTTGAGTTTTATAGGATAAAGTATCATAAGGTCGTTCCTCCAGAGTGTCGAGAGAGCTATGTAGTGTCTCTAGTTGCACTCACACCAGGACTACCAGCAGGGGTGTGATAGGGCCACCACCTCGTAGAGATCCAGGGGTGGGACCATCAAGGGGTGTGGGGGGTACAAGGCTAGTACTATTTAGGGGAGCACCACATAGCTCCATTGTTATGATCACTTTTGATGAGACATGATGTATACTCCTTGATTTAGTTGAGACACTATGATACACTGCCATTTTTGTTTTTGATGATGTATCTCATTACACATTTCGATATCATAGTACACTTGACATTAGGATTTTGAGGTTATATGATATGCGGCGATGACTAGCGATCTATGTGTCTATATGTGATTTATGATCGATGTCTATGATGAATGCCTATGATGGATGCATTTGATTTCTATGTGCTCTATGATGCTTATATGATGCTTAGATGGTGATTATGTGTGTATGTAATGATGATATGGTGATGGATGAATGACGGTTCTATATGCTTTATTGATGATGTTTTATGCCATGAGAGATGGATTTGATTATGCAAATGATATGTGATGTTTATTCATGCTTGATGCAATGATTATGTATGGATGTAATGATGATATGATGATATATGGATGATGATTGCATATGCTCCTATGCATGATGATTTTATACCATGTTATGTTCCTCAACAACTTTTTCTTCTTGGAAATCTTACTCTACTGGATATGTCTTTCAATATTCTTAGTGGACCATTTTCTTAATGAAAATATATGAAATGATTTTGATTATGCAAGTGAGATGAAATGCACCTTTTTTTTCTTTTTTTTTTCTGATGCAAATATTATGACATCCTCTTTTGATAGGATTTTAGGTGATCAACTGCATGTTGTCAACGTTCATCCAATAGTTCCAACTCCTATAATCTAGACACTCGATAATCCTCATCTGAAATGATCCCTTTTAGTGACACACAAAGTGATGGTAGCTCAACCTCAATAGGTAGAATGGCCTCTGATCCATATACTAGAGCATAGGGTGTAGCTCCTATTGCGGTGTGGATATTGGTTCAGTATTCCCATAGAGCAGGGTTCAATTGAATGTTCCAATCATGTCCAACATCGTTAACAATTTTCTTTAGGATTTTTAGAATGGTTTTGTTTGAGGCCTCTTCCCAGCCATTTCCCTAAGGGCAGTATGGTGTAGAAAATTGATGTTGATATAAAAACTTTCACAAAGGTCTTGGACATCTTGATTCTTGAAAGGTCTACCATTGTTAGTGACAATGGATTGTGGAATGTTGTACCAACAGATAATGTAATTTAGGATAAAATATGCAATTATTTTTCTAGTGATGGTGGTCAAAGGAACAACTTCAATCCATTTTATAAAGTACTTTGTGGTTGTTATAATGAACCTATGTCCATTTGACGAAGGTGGATGATTTTTTCCTACAAT
This sequence comes from Sequoia sempervirens, assembly GCA_007258455.2. NCBI lineage: Eukaryota > Viridiplantae > Streptophyta > Pinopsida > Cupressales > Cupressaceae > Sequoia > Sequoia sempervirens. The sequence continues at coordinate 884,349,059 of VDFB02281492.1, read as the reverse complement.
ATCTAGTCCCCATTGACAGAAAGGCCAGGTTGAGGAAAAAGGTTGTAGTTCATATGCTGGTGCGTGTATCAAGTTTCCATGGATTTGAAATTTTTAGCACTTCTTGACAAATTGAAATGACTCCTCCATATTCGACTAGGAATACCCAAACATAGGAGGTTTTTAGCAAGAGTTAGTCCACTTGAATGTGTGCCATAGATACCTTCATGAACCTCACATAAAGTGGTTTTAGCTTCATTACGTTCAAGACACTAAAGGAGAGTACCATCAAGACCTCATCGATAAAGTATATCGACCATCAAGGTATGTCAAGCTTCTTGTCGAATAAAGTTGCGTTTCTGGTTTCAAGATAGATCTGGTGTCTAAGGGTGTTGTCTCATAGATAGGTGTACATCTTCCCATTGATAGAATCTTCAGCCTCGACTAGATGGTATATGACTTGGGATTTGGGGTTATCATAGGCAAGGTTAAATAGTTGTTCCACCATGAACTCATAATGGGCTCATCTTTTGGGTATTTGTAAAAGAGAGGCAATGGTCACCATAGCATCAACAACTTTGTTATCCCCTCTTGGAATCTGCTCAAATTTTATCTCCACAAAGTACTTATTGAAATCATCGACTATTCTTTTATATGGAATCAATTTATCATCTTTTTTTTGGTAGTCGTCATTCACTTGATTTATTACTAGTTGAGAATCACCATAGACTTGCAACTTTGTGTTTTTCCACTCAATGGATGTTCTAATACCAATGATCAATGCTTCATACTCAGTTGTGTTGTTAGTACAAGGAAACATTAACTTGTAGGACTTTGGAATGGTTTGTCCTTGTGGCATGACAAATAAGATTTCTGCCACTAATCCATGTTGTGTGTAAGATCAATCAAAATATAACATCCACTATTATGTTGACACTATAAGGACATCTATGTCTAGAAATTCAATATTCATGGGATGATAATCTAGTAATGGTGCTTCGGCTAGTTGACTTGCTATTGCTTGGCCTTTGATTGCTTTCTTGTCCACATACTGGATGTCAAACTCGCTCAATATCATTACCCATTTGGCTAGTCTTCCTACCAGGGTAGCTTTGCTGAGTAGATACTTCAGAGGATCAATTTTTTTCTATGAGTTTGATGGTGTGGGTTAACATGTAGTGTCTTAGTTGTTAAGTAGAAAATACTACCGCCAAAAAATCATTTTCAATGAAGGTATAGTTGATTTCATAACCATTCAAGGTTCTACTGATGTAATAAATAGCTCTTTCTTTTCTTGCAGAATCTTCATGTGCTAGTAGAGCTCCCAAATATATCTTTGTTGTTGCTATGTAGAGTAATAATGGTTTTGTTTTAGTTGGTGGTACCAATATGGGTGGTGACATAAAATATTGTTTCAGTTGATTAAAATTTGCTTCACATTTTCCATCCCATTTGAAGGAAACATTCTTGTGTAGCAAGTGATTGAAAGGATGAGTTTTATTTTCCAATTGTGTGATGAACCTCCTGATATACTAGAATAATCCCTATAAAGATTTGAGTTAGCTAATGTTTTTGGGTGGCAGCATCTCCATGATGGATTTGAATTTTGTAGGATCCACCTCAATTCCTTTAGCTGATACAATATATCCCAAAAGTTTAGCTAATGTCATGCCAAATACATATTTATTGGGATTTAATCTCACATTGAATTTCTCCAACCTGGTGAAGATTTTATCTAGGATTTTAAGATGTCCTTTTTTTGTGTATGATTTGGCTAGCAAGTCATCTACATAATCCTCCATAAAGGTGTGAATCATGTCATGGAAGATGGTGGTCATTGCTCGCTGATAAGTGGCTCCTATGTTTTTTAACCCAAAAGGAATTACGTTCCAACAAAAAGTACCCCATGGACATGTTAAAGCAATTTTCTCTTGGTCTTTTGGTCTTATTTTTATCTAGTTATACCCTAAAAATCCATCCATGAGTGATAACATTTCATGTCTAGCCATCATATCTACAATGATGTCAATGTTAGCAAAAGGAAAATCATCTTTTGGACAAGCCCTATTAAGGTCTCTGAAATCTATACATATCCTGATGCTTTTATCTAGTTTTGAAATTGGTACAATATTGGAGATCCATTTGGCATAATCAATAGGATGGGTAAATCCTGCATCCAAAATTTTCTTCAATTCAACTTTTACCAGTAGGGAAATATGTAGATGCAATTTTCTCAACTTTTTCTTCACTGGCTTTATTTCAAGTGGTAGTGATAAATGATGCATGATAAGCTCTGGATCTATGCCTGGCATGTCAGCATATGACCAATCAAAGTTGATTTGTTTCTCTTCAAAGAACTTGATGAAGCTTCGTTTTTATTCCTTTGTCATGGATGCTGCTAGATGTAGGGTCTTCACCATTTCAGTTGTACTAATGTTGATGGACTGTGTAAGTTCAATCAACACTGAAGATCTCTCATGATAGTACTCAGGAAGAGTGTCAAATCTCCCATATTTTGGTGCCTCAGAGAGGTTTTCATGGTTAGATGCACTCTTTATTTTTACTTTTTCTTGATCTAATACTACCATTAGATCAATTTTTTATATTCATTGTTTTACAGCTGAGAGATTTGGAACTCCCCTTGTCGGAAGCTTCGTTATGAGATTCGCTAGTGGAATATGTTTCATGATCATCAGAGAAAAGGAAGTTCACAATGGTGTCATCATTTGGAAAGATAGGTATGTCAAGTAGCTCATTTTGGTCCTAGTCAATTAGTTTAGGGTGTACCAATGGAAAGGAATTGTTAGATTGGTGAAGGTCAAAAGGGGTACAAGGGTCATGATGGAAATTTCATCAAAGTGTTTGATCACAATCTTGAGGTCTATGATGTTACTCTCTTCTGAAGTATCTATCTTGCTCAAAGCCTGATCGTCTTCACTTGAGTCATTGATATGTTGTGATCCAATTTCAAGTGGTTTAGAAATTGAGCTTTGTACCTCCATACATGCTGGTGCATAACTTTGTATCACATCAATTTCCTTATCATGACAAGATTCTTTAGAAAGTGAGTCCCATTCATACTCATTGGAATCTATTTCAAAACTATCTCGCAATTGAAGGTTTTGCTCAACAATATTTTGCTTGGTTTCTTCCTTTGATTCTTCTTTGTATCCTAACCCTATTTTTTCCTTTGGATTGGTTATGATGGGTTGTATCAGTTTTGTGATATCTTCTTTTCTCTTACTAATAGGAACTATTCCCTCATATCCCATCTTCTCTAGGATTGTTTTTCCTTTGCCATATCGCTCTATTTGTAAATTGGAAGTTGATGCTTGTGATGTTTCTTCATCTTTGTAGAACCATTTTAAAACATCCTTGTCTTTTGATTCATCCACTAAGGTTCTTGCTTTTACAAATCTTCCCTCAAAGATTGTGGTTGGTTGTGAGGATTGTTGTTTTTATGTGGATTGGTGCCCATAGGATTTAGGAGAAGATAGCATCTATGAAAGACATAATGATAACACAATTGAATATTCCCCTAGGCCTTTGTCTTTCAACTGGATCTTTTCAAATTGTTTTGATAAGGAATGTACTTGTCTTTTGTCATTTGATGAAGTGGAATCACTGATACCTTTGCCTTTTGATTGAATTATTTCCTCAACCTGAATTGACATTCCTTGTTTGATGAATTAGGAGTGATGGCTTCCCTATTATGTAGCACAAAAGTGTCTTGGGTTTCTTTGAGTGTGTTGCAATATTGAGGATTGTTTGAATTAGCTAAAATAGCGATTTATTGTCCATTAAAAGGGAACTTTAAGCAATGGTGATATGTTGACCACACAACTTGTATCTCGTGAATCCAAGGATGTCTCAAGAGTATGTTATATGTCAAACATTTCTCCAACACTTGGCAGATTATGTCCTTTACAACTGGGCCTAGTTGAATTGGTAACATGACCAATCCTTGGGGAGATCTCTCTTCATCATCATATGCTTTGATAGTGATCTTTCTTCTAACATCAATGTCATTTTCTAAATATCCAAGTGCATGGATAAGTTTTAAAGTGTAGTTATTTAGGCCAACTCCACCATCTATTAGAACGTGTTTCACCCAGTGTTTGTGAATTAAAACCTTAATGTGAAGGGCAGCGTTATGGGGATGGGTGAGTGATACATCATCATTTAAAGAAAATTATAGGCAATGAGGTGAATTCAAGTGTCCCACCATAGCTTGGAATTTGAAAAATTCCAAATCATTTGGTACTATAGCGGCTACAAGAGCTTGTTCTATAATTTCTTTGTGAGTTAGTGAAATTTTGAGGAGTTTGAATATTGATATTTGAGCTAGGATTTTTTGCAATCGATAAACTATGTTGTATTGAGTTGCAGGGGAAGCAACTATCTTATATGTAGCCCCTTTCAGGACAGACTTTGATTGAGCCCTTGTGGTTGCATTGACTAGTTGATAATCTCGTTTTTCTTTGATTTTGATAACATTAATATGATTATCATTTGTAGCAACGTTTGTGATCAAATTTATTAGCACAATGTCATTGATTTGATTTGACTGGGTGTTGATGTCATGAAGATGATTTTCAGTTGTAACAATGCTTTGTTCATGTTCAATGATGTTGTCATTTATTGGATTATTAGCTGCAATAAGATCTTACTTATCATGGGTTTGATCATCAACTACTCAATATGATGAATGGTGGTGTCATAAACATAGTTCACATTTATTCTTTTG
>VDFB02281492.1:884329585-884344233 GCA_007258455.2 Sequoia sempervirens | reverse complement strand
GGAATTGGTCTGAAGGATATTAGATAAAAACATTATTGGATCAAAGTGGGTATTCAGAAATAAGTTGAATGAGAATGGAGAAGTGGTTAGAAACAAAGCGAGGCTTGTGTGTAAAGGTTACTCACAAGTAGAAGGCATGTATTTTTAGGATATTTTTTCTCTAGTGGTAAGAATGGAAGCTATAAGGATGTTCTTAGAATTTTTTGCTCATAAAGATTTCAAGGTCTATCAGATGGGTGTCAAGTTTGCATTTTTCAATGGTGAGCTAGAAGAAGAGGTCTACATGGAACAATCAAAAGGATTTCAGTTGTCAGATCAAGTGGATATGGTGTGCAGATTGAATAAAAACTTATATGGATTGAAGCAAGCTCCTAAAGCTTGGTATGCAAGGTTGGATAGGTATTTGATTCAATAAGGTTTCAACAAAGGTACGACAGATAGTAATCTATATTTTAAGATTGAAAATGACAAAATCTTGATTGTAGTTGTATATGTTGATGACGTTATTTTGGAGGAAATGGAAATATGTGTAAGATGTTTGCGGAAGAGATGCAAAAAGAATTTGAAATGTCTATGTTTGGAGAGATGAATTTATTTATTGGGCTGCAAATTAATCAAATGAAGAAATGAATTTTTATTTCACAGTCTAAGTATATCAAAGAGATGTTGAAGAAGTTTGGGATGGATGGTTCCAAACCAGTATGTACTCCTATGGTGAATGGTTGCAAATTGGGTAAAGATGATGATTCACCTAAGGTTGATGAGAGCAAGTTTAGATCTATGATTGGTGAACTATTGTATTTGACTGCTACTAGATCAGATACTATGCATAATGTCAATCTTGTTGATATATTTCAAGAAAATCCTAAGGAAACACATGTTGTTAAAAGAATATTCAGATGTTTTAATAGCACTCTAGATTATGGGTTATGGTATGCTAGGGATACTAACTTTACACTAAGTTCCTATACAGATGCAGATTGGGTTGGATGTGTAGATGACAGAAAAAGTACAATTGGTGGTGCATTATTTCTTGGTTGCATATTGGTGGCATGGTTGAGTAAAAAGAAAGATTCCTTTTCCTTGTCTACTGCTGAAGCTAAGTATATTGATACTGCATCTTGTTGTAAACAAGTTCTATGCATGAAATAAACATTGAAAGATGTAACAGTGGTGTATGATGATCCTATTTCCATCTTCTATGATAACACAAGTGCAATTAACATTTCAAAGAATCTAGTCATGCACTTGAGGATGAAGCATATATCTATTAGGTATCATTTCTTGAGAGAGAATATTGTGGAGAATGAGGTAAATGTTTAATATGTTCAGACAAAGGATCAACCTGCTGATATATTTACTAAGGCTCTTCCTAAAAATAATTTTGAGTACCTAGGTATGTGCAGGATCATGATGGGTCAAAAAGTGGCAATATGATGGGTATGTGGCTGACAACAATCCTTTTCCCCAAATTTGATGAAACAAAAAGGGGTTTTAAAGGAGATTCTCAACTTTCCACAAATATAAATTATTCTTTACTTTGAATTTAATAAGTAATTATTATTCATTTTCTATTCAAATTATGACTAAAGTCTTGATTGATAGGCTGATTGAAAAACATCTATAGCTTTCCAACGGTATGACATGTTTTGAATAAAAAACATGTGTCACATTCTATGTTTCGCATGCTATAGGATTAAAAAAAGAAAAAATGAATTTCATGAAGTTTTGACCAAGTTAAGGTGGTCAGACATACGAGTTTTTATATTTTTTTTAAAGTTGTAATAAAAAAATCATAATTAATTATTTACTTAGAAAAAAATTACAAAAAAATATGCATCACATCAGGGAATTAGTCCTCTACTTATATCTAAAATATTATAAAATTTTTTTATCATTTTATTGTGGTTAGTGTGGTCAGACAGACACCTACTTCTTATTTTTTCCTTGAAATTTAAGTACCACTACATTGAAATTTCAAATTTTCACCAAATAGATTGTATTTTTTTAAACAAACCTAGTATTTTAGAAACTACATTCAATTTGGTACAGATTTTGTTCTTACATATTTTTGAAATAATATAGATAACTTATTCAAATTTTTACATCAAGTTGCCTAACTCTAATTTTTCTAAATTTTTTGCCACTTAAGGGCCTGTTTTTTCCATGATGATCCCGCACATACCCATCTCTAGGAGAATTTAGGGGTCATTTTCCCTCCTTTATTGAACTAGATGCATATGGAGATGCATTAGTATATTGGATCTATGGATCTATCTTTCTTCTAGATTGATTTTTTGGTGGCTACCTCTTAGGGGGAGCAGGTAGTGTCAAGTGTTGTCATTGTGAGTATTCTATTTTTCTATGTCAAAGGGGAAGTCAATGTAAAATATATTTTACCTTTTCCATTAATGTCAAAGGGTGAGAGGAATAATGTGAAAAATAAGAGAGGAAGAATTTGAAAAAGAAAAGAGGAAGAATGAGAAAAATATTATCTACTAAGGGGGAGAAACAGAAAGAAAAATCTTGAGAAGTGTATTTAGAGCTAGTATGTTGTCTTTGATGGTTTTTCACATCATGTGTTTCCATTATTGAAAAAGGGGGATATTTTTGCAAGAATGGAAAGAATGAAGGTGTTGTCATTGATGTCAACTAGTCAATTGGTTATCAACTAGTTTCTTTTGTCATTGATGTCATGGTTGGAGGTTATTGGTTGTATATGTTGAGGATATTGAGAAAATTGTATAGATAAAGGTCTTATGCCAAGAAATGATCTAGTTGCTAAATTTTTGAGTTATTTAATGTGAGTGTGGCTAATGGGTTTACCATGCAATATGTACGAAGGATTTAAAAATAAAAATAAGTATTGGAGAAAATCTTATATGTGAAGATTTCTATATGGTCAAATTGGGAGATACAAATAGGGTGCTTGGATTAAAATGGCTATAATCTCTTGGAGAGTTCTCATAGAGCTAACAATCTCTAGATTTAAAATTTAAGAATGAAAAGGAATTATTTATCAAATGAATCCAAAATGGAGTAGTCAAAGTTATCATTACTAAAATTATAGAAAGATATTTCAAAGGGGGACAAGTAAATTAGGTGTTTAGTTGCTCAATTGAACCTAGAATGTAATGCATGAGTATGAAGGATTCCTTACCCTATTAATCTACAAGATGTGAAAAATAAGTGTGAATAATATTGCAATTATTTATTTATGTGATGTGAGATAGAAAATAGACTAATAAATAGTAATAAAATTATTTAATTAGGTGCGGATCATTAGGTGAAGGGGACTTGATTAGGTGATGTATCTTGTCAATTAGGATAAGGGTATACTAGGGAGATATTTTAGTGTCTACATATTTAAGGGTATGTGTAGGATCATCATGCAAAAAACATGCCCTTAAGTGGCAAAAAATTTAGAAAAATCAGAGTTAGGCAACTTGACATAAAAATTTGAATGAGTTATCTATATTATTTCAAAAATATGTAAGAATATAATTTGTAGAAAATTGAATGTAGTTTCTAAACTACTAGGTTTATTTAAAAACAAAAAATCTATTTGGTGAAAATTTGAAATTTTAATGGAGTAGTACTTAAATTTCAAGGAAAAAATAAGAAGTAGGTGTCTTTCTGACCACCCTAACCACAATAAAATGATAATAATTTTTTTTTATAATATTTTCAATATAAGTAGAGGACAAGCATATCCTGATCTGATGCATATTTTTTTGTATTTTTTTCCAAGTAAATAATTAATTATAATTTTTTTATTAGAACTTAAAAAAAGTATAAAAACTTGTATGTCTGAGCACCTTAACTTGGTCAAAACTTCATGATTTTTTTTTTTAATCCTATAGTATGCAAAGCACAAAATATGACACATGTTTTAGATTCAAAAAATGTGATACTGTTTGCAAGCTATAGATGTTTTTCAGTTAGCCTATCAATAAGGACTTTAGTCGTAATTCAAAATAGAAAATGAATAATAATTATTTATTAAATTCAAAGTAAAGCATAATTTATATTGGTGGAAAGCTGAGAATCTCCTTTAAAAACCCTTTTTGTTTCATCAATTTTGGGTAAAAAAAGGTCTTCAACCACATACCCATCATATCGCCACTTTTTGGCCCATCATGATCCTGCACATACCCTAAACATAACTTATTTTGTTTCTCTCATCTTTCATTTGACTACATTTACATCACAAACATTGATATTTTTGCTACTTGCTTGGGTTCATTATACATATAGGTAGTAACAACAAATGACCACCATGACCCTATGGTATATTTTTTATTTTTTATCTTTCAATTATTTATAAATATAAAAAAAATAAAAATACATATGTCTTCAAAAATGTTTATATTGATCTCATGATTTACAATATTTTTATTTACAAACATGGTTAATCTAATTTAAAGTAGCATTGATTTCTTTTTTTAATTTAATATTATTATTTAATATATTATAATTATTGAAATATAAATATTTTACATATAATTATTTTTTTAGTAGTAAATATGAATTAATCCAATATAAATACTAATTTTGAGATGTTTATCTCTCTTTAATAAGAATAATGCAAATTTAAATAATGTTACATTTTATTATTAAATATTTTATTGGTTAAATATAAATTAAAATAGTGATTTAATTTATAAAACTATTAATTATCATTTCTCTCGAAGATGCAACACACTGCTCCAGGATTTTCAAATTATGTGAAGGCTTTAGCTAGAAATGCACAGGACATGGGTGTTGTTTGTCCAAACTAGAACTCTAATGGAATTTGCATGACATGGACTATTGAACAGGGAAAGTTCTCTCTTGGTTAGGATTATAAGTTTGTTATGTGTAGGGGTGGTTGGGCTAGAGACACCATGAGGAAAAATTTAGGAAATGATCAAAACCCTAAAGATTTGTGGGTTGGTTGGTACTCAGGCATGTATGTTGCTCTAGGAGACAAGGGATACCACCAAAACCCTTTTGTATGCCCCCTAAACTATGATGTAGGAATACTCCATAGGCATTGAAGGCCTTTGAAATGCTGTGAAATGGTAGCAATTGCAAATTTGTAAGGAGGCAACCAAAATTCATGGGAGGAAAATATTGCAACATGGATCCCAACATAGATTGTGACTAGGGTGGGCCTATTCAAAGCATCAACAAGCCTATCAGTCTAAGCTTTGACAATGATATTAAAGCAAAGATTGCAAAACAATGTGATTACTTTGTAGCACATGGGCTAATCTATAGGTTTTGGCATTTATGGCCAAGCCTTCCTAAACTACATCAATGGATTTCCAAATCTTGACACTTGCATCACTTAAGGATGAGCTTGAAACATACCCTTGCATTTGGGGTTTTTCATCATTGCATTTGATGATTTGTGGATGATCAAAACACTGGCCTTTGCAATATGTGGGCTTGGGACCATCATCTAATATTGTCCAGACCATCACACCACAATTTCAACCCATCCACATAAGCCTTCAATGCATCTCTCAAATATCCCACTCCATTTTTGGATTGATGTATGCTATGAAGCAATCAAAGATGCATTCAACAACAATTTGGCAATTGACATCAAATATTTAGATTTCATGAACACAATTTACACTCAAATTCTGATTGATTTGAATACTTTAAGAGATCTACTAGTTGAGATAACCCTTAGAGGGGATGGTTAATGTTAGGTTCAACCATTGGACTATGAAGGAATTCCTTTCCAGTGCTAGAGCTAATTCAATATGGTCACCTTGATGCACATTTCACCTATTACAAATCCAAAGATTTGAGCTCTTCCACATGGTGGAAGGATGTTGCTCCAAATCATTAAATGGTAGCATCAAATATGATGCCTCAGCTGCATGGGAAACATGGTGACTAATTGGGTGCACAAAAAAATGTCACTAATTGATCAAAGAAATTTTCCCAAGCCAAAGGATACTCTTGATGATGGGGTTAATTTGAAGGAGCTAAAAGGCTTACCTCATGACTCCCAACTAGCTCGGGTTGGTGTTTTGGGGTTGGATGTTGCACCACAGATGAATGATGCATCCAAACATTTGGATTCACATGCAACTCCAACCAACAACCTGCCACACGTAAGTGTAGTGGGGATTCCATTACTCCTCCTATTACACCTAGAATTCAACAATAATCTAGAGATGATAACATAGAAGCTTGGGTGGAGGTGAAAAGGAAAAAGAAAAATTCTAGCATAGGCATGGTTTCCTGCCATAACATGCATTTTCGTTCCCACTCTAAATGCGATGTAAAATATCTCAAAGAAAATGGGGGCTACTAGCAAGTCTTAAGTGAAGGGAAAACTTGTATCTTGATCTTTGTAATGTTCACTTTTTTGATGATCAATAAACAACATGTTTCCCCTTAGTAGCCATTTAAGTATCAAAAAATAAAATAGTGATTTAATTTATATTATATATAGGAAAATATTAATAATAGTTGTGGACACTAATTTTGGTATCCAAGGTTCTCTAACACTTCTAGAGTTTTTCACCTAAAAGGAGAGAGATGCGCTAAAATGGGCAATGTCCCCACTCAAAACTAATGCAAATATGAATGAAATATGCCTAAATACAATGTCTAAATGAAATAAAATGATAAAGGAAATGGATTATTAATGTAAAACCAAAGAAATGCACTTTGTTTGAAAACACATTATGATATGAAGAAAGATATAAATTAAATGCAATACATAACAACATGGAAAGGCTAAAAAAAAGAATTGCACTTGGAAACTGACAAAGGATGAAATGAAGATTGCAAATGTCTCTAGAAATCTAAAAATTCTAACTTTTTGGTCAACTAGGAAACTTACACCAAGCTGGGCAACTTAGTCCTAGATCAGGGAAATTGCTTCGGAGCCCATTTAGCCAGATGGGTATCTAGATCTTCAAAAATTTCTAAAAAATAGGTCCAGTGGGATTAATTCACCACTGTTGGTGACATAGTCCACTTTGGCTTTTCTAAAAATCCAAAAGTGGAAATGAAAGCCCTTAGTCTAAACTTTTTGTTCCTCTAGGTGTCTGGTTTTGAAACTGCCAAATTCAGGCCTGAAAGTGAATTTTTGTGTAGATTTTGACCTTTCCAAAAGGGGAATGACTCCAACAAGTTTGAAACCTATTCTTCAGTCATGTCCAAGCCACCCATGCACCTTAATCTATAATCACATAAAGGAAGAGAGAGAAAATGTTGATTGTTAGGGATTGGGGGTTTGCCTTGGTCAAACCCCATTTAGGTAATTAAACCAAAATGATGAAATAAAATAACAAGCATGAAATATAAAACAATGCAATTAGAAACTTTCCATGATGATGGATCTTTAATTTTTTCAACAATGGATGAAGAATCTACCCTTGAATGCCTTAGAAAGTTATCTTGATGACTTAAAATGCTAAAACCCTAGCTTGCTTAACTTGAAATGGAAGATTAATGATGAATAAGATGAATTAGTTATGAATTAGGGGTTAGAGGCTTGTATTTATAGGAAATCCACCTAATTTTCCTATTAATTTGATCCCCAAGGCCAACATTAAGGAAAAATAAACTTAAATTCCATTTTTTCCTGCCCGAACCTCAAAAATAGTCCTGGAAATGGGACTAAGTTGCTAGGTTGGGAAATTTAGTCCCATCTAGATGGGACTAATTCACCTAGATGGCCGACTTGGTCCCACAATGACTCTTTTTCCAGCTAGATTATTGGGGAGTGAAGAAACCAAGTTTATATGATGATTTTAACAGGTATTTGATCAAATTAAGCCTTGCGATGCACAATATGGGGCCATAGGGGCCTATTGATGATGATGTAAAGGGTAATTAGGGCTAGGGACAAAAATTTCAATGTGAAAGTATGATTAAATACACTTTACAACATTAAAATGAGGTCCACATAGCCTAGAAAGGCATAACATCCAATGTGAATGTGTAAGGCACATTACAACACTAGATTAGAATCAATTTTAATTCACAAGCCTTCTCGATTAATGTGAGAATGCAATTAAATACATTTAATAGCATTGAATTAGGGGAATAATAGGTCCATTAAGTCTAGAGAATTTTGAAAGTCTTTTACAACACTTTACAACACCTTTACAAGACATCAATAAATGCATTTTTTTTAGTTTGCAAGGGTCCAAGACCTAATGTGAATGTGTTGATCACATTACAACATTAAATCTTGGCAAAATTAGGCCAACATCCATAAGAAAGACTCAAATGAGCTTGAAAATGTCCAAGTAGACATGTTTTGGTGACACAATAGTTATCTATAATTTTTTTTGTTATACATATTTAATTTTATAACTTTTATATTATTAATAATATTTCAAGCTTTTAACCTTTAATCAAAAATATATTAATAATGATTAGAGAAATAAAAATAAAAATAAAACTATTTTTCTATTTACAATATTTTATAAACATTCAATATAAATATTTTTAGAAAATCACATTAAATTTTTTTTTAAAATATATGCATGTTCATATACTATACTGTTGGAGCACCCAGGAGCAACTACACACTGAAAGAAACCTTGATGAGAAAGAAGCAATAGAAGAAACTATTTCACCAGAGATGAAAAAAATGTATTGAGACTTGAAAAACATAATGTACAAGGTGCCTTAAAAAGGAATGAAAATATGTGATGTGTACACAACTACTTAGTACGGGAAAAACCACCCAGTGATTAATTAAAAGAAAAAAACTACCCCTAAGTTAACTTAAGAAAAATGTGAATGGTAAAACCATTCACTCTAACATCCCCCTTAATTATAGCTTAGGGAAACTAAAAAATGAAAATGAGATGCAAAAAAAATGCAATATGGGTCCCGACTACACAACCATGTTAGGTACCCATTTACAATGCAAACACAAAATCTCACAACCAAAGAAAAGGAGAAAAATGATGTGGGAAAAAAACCCTCTCCAAAAGAGAGAAAACTAGAAAAGAGAGAGAGAAGGAAGGAAGACTCATCAAGACCCCCCAAGGACAACTTCCTTCACCCCAAGCATCAATCGCAAAAAAATATAGTGAGGAGATGCCAAAGGTTTAGTGAAGATGTCTGCAACTTGCTACTCCATAGGAAAATACTCCAAAGTCAGAACACATCCTAAATGAGTTTCCAAATGAAGTGCATGTGGATATCAATATGCTTCATGCAATGATGCTCCACTGGGTTGCAAGAAATATGTATGGAAATCTAATTATCACACCAAAGAGTAGTGGGATGATCAACAAGAAAGCCAAACGTAGCCATCAATTGTCGAAGCCACAAAACCTCCTTACTAGCCAAAACAAAGCCTTGGTACTCAGCCTTAGTCGATGATAATGCAATAGAAGTTTTCTTCTTGCAAGACCATGCAATTAGACCAAAACCAAGACAAAAGACAAAGCTAGAAGTGGACTTTCGATCATTAGCATCACTAGCAAAATCTAAGTCAGTGAATCCCACAATATGAGTAGCACTTGATGTGTAATGAATGCCAAACTGTGTAGTGCCCTGAATGTATCGTAAGATGTGTTTAGCTACCTTCTAGTGACTCTCATGAGGATTGTGAGAGAAATGGGAGACAAGACCAATTGCAAAAGAAATATCAGGATGACTCTGTGTCAAGTACAAAAGGTTACCAACCAATGATTGATACAAGGTAACATCTGCTGATGGAGTACAACAACTGGAAGACAACATAACCTAATTGAAAAGGAGTGGGGAATGGTTTGCAATTAGCCATCTGAAATCTCTAAAGAAAATCAAGAGGATACTTCTGCTGGAAAATAGAAATACTTGCAACGGATTGGTTAATTTGAAGAATGAGGAATAAATGTAAAAGACCAAGGTCTATCATATCAAACCACTCTATCAGAGCTCTCCGATTATCCTCAATAATGGTAGGAGAACTCCTAGTGAGAATCAAATCATCCACATAGAGAACAAGAATGAGAAGATCCCCCCCATGCCTCTGAATGTAAACTGTAGGGTTAGAGTGACATCTAGTGAATCCAGAAGCAAGCAAAAAACTTTCCATCTTCTCATACCAAGCCCGAGGTGCTTGTTTGAGACCACACAATGAACACTAAAGCCTGTACACAAGTGAAGGGTCCTACACAAAGTCTGGTAGCTGCTCCTTATAGATCTCCTCCTGAAGATCACCATGTACGAAAGCACTCTTCACATCTATATGATACACTAGAAAACTCTTAGATGCAGCAATAGAAAGTACAAGGGAAATGGAATCCATCTTGGAAATAGGAGCAAAGGTCTTTGAATAGTCAATTGCCTGAACCTGAGAAAACCCCTTTGCCACAAGATGAGCCTTATACTTGTCAATAGAACCATCAGCTGCAAACTTCGTACAATACACCCACTTGCATCGAACCAATTTTTTTCCCTTAGGAAGAGGAAAAAGATCCCAAGTGTGATTGTTCATCAAAGAAGAATACTCCTCAACCATAGCACTATCCCACTCTAGAACACCTGAAGCATCTAAAAACTTCTGAGGATCAGTAGAAATTGCATGACTCAAGAATGATACCTAAAGTCTGAGAATGAGTGTGGGGAGAAGTGGTGGGATCACCTGCATGTGAACCAACCTCCTTAAGAATAGTGCGAGTCCAAAGAGGCTATGCGGGTGCAGGCTCATGAGAAGATGGAGCTATGTCAACAACAAGATCAATACCATCATCATCATCATCAACAAGAAACAAAATATCCTTTGAAGAAGAATTGGGAAGAAGGGAGGTAGAGGCTTGTGATGAAGAATCCTTCAAAATGAAAGACTCATCAAAATGAACATCATGCTAAAAATGTACCTCTTTAGTGATAGGATCAAACAATCGATATCCCTTCACATCCTCACAATAGCCAACAAAGATGAACCACTGACTCTTCTTCTCCATTTTTTTCTCCCTCCATATTGGAATGAATGTCCATGCATCATTTCCGAATACTTTAAAATAGGAGACCTTAGGCTTGACATGAGACCAAGCCTCCTCGAGAGTCATATTCTGCACCGCCTTGTGAGGCATACGATTTTGAATGTAGTTGGAACAATTGACAGCGTCTGCCCAAAATGCTAGAGCCATGGACCTAGACTAGATCATGCAATTTTCCATCTCCCATAATGTTTTGTTCTTCTGCTTAGCCACACCATTCTATTGCAGAGTGTATGGCATAGTGTGCTGATGAAGAATACCTTGAGCATTGCAAAAATCTTGAACTTCCCTGTTGACACACTCCCTCCCATTATCTGTGTGAATCTTCTGAAGGGAATGCCTAGACTTCTTCTCCACAAATGCAAGGAATGTCATGAAGAAGTGAAGAACCTCATCCTTGTACTTCAAAAATTACACCCAAGTGCGGAAAGATAAGTCATCAATGAAGGTAAGCACATACTTGGCCCCCAAAAATGAAGGAGTGGGAAATGACATAAGACCACTATTCACCAACTCAAGGGGTGCCAAAGCACGTGTGGCCATATCTTTCAAAAATGGATCTTGATGATGTTTCCCAAGTACACAACATAGGAAAACCCCGCCAGAATAAGAGATTTGAGGTAGGCCAATCACCAAATTCTATGTGCTCATCCGCTAGAGATATCTATAATTCAGGTTCCCAATCCACTCGTGCCACAACTTGCTCATAGAATCTGCATGAGCAATAAAGGATGATCCTAATGAAGGCTCAAATCCATCAAACTTATACAAGTGAGCTCCATGATCAACTACTCTAGCAGCAACAACCTTCTTAGGATTCTCTAACTCTCAAATAGTCACATCATTGGGAGAGAACTCAACAAGTCTTCCATCACCATGTTGACAAATCTGGTAAATAGAGAGCAGATTTTGTGAAATATCAGGAACAAGAAGAACATCATCAATATAACCATCTTGCATCTGAATTGAGCCTGTCCCTAAAATAAGAATATGAGAAGAGTCTCCAACTACAATGTGAGTAGTATGACTATCAAGAATTCAACTGTCATGGGTAGAGGACAAACCTCTTGCTGCAAGGGCTTGGCCTTTTCCCAATGAATAAGACTTCGGTATGGCAATGCTATGCTTCTTCATAGCTTCCTCCAATGTCGCGAGCCTCACAAAACAATGTGCACCATTATGCCCTGATTTTCCACATAAGGAATAATTTTCCTTCTTCTTAGACTTGGAAGATGATTCTCTTGAGTTAGAATAAGGAGGAGGTGTTGTCTTTTGATTATTCTTCTCCTTAGGCTTGGAGGGACGCTTATCACCTGGAGGAGAATCTATCGTGGGCTACTTCTTCATATTCTTACCCTTTCCCTTGGAAGATTGAGCCATCAAAGCATGACTCTTAGGAAGAGTATCCATCTGGATCAACTTGGCTTGCTCCCTAGCCAGTCAATCACAAAACACCTCAAACTAAGGCATCTTATGGTCATCTCCCATGACATCCATAGTAGAATAGAAGGTAGAGGAAAAAAATTGAAAAGGACCTCTCATTTTTAACAAGATCAAGAATATGCACTCATCATTTTTGGCATGACCTCACCCTTTTAGTTGTGACAAGAACAATTTGAACTGGGAAAGGAAATCTTGAATAGTGGGAAAGGCATCTGGAGAAAGAGAGGTGAGATCAGCTTCAAGTTGCAATATTTTGAAATGGTTTACTTTCCCATACAACTCAACAATCTTATCCAATACTTCTTCAGGTGTCTTACATTCAACAATGTGAAACAACATATTATTAGACACATGGAGATCTATGAGCCCTTTAGCCTCATCCATTTTGTTGTGATGGACAAACTTCTCAAAGTCCTTAGTGAACTTAGGTTGTTCGACATCCAACATTTTCCAAATCCCCCAAGATTGCAACAATTGTGAAATTTTGAGTTTCCATGTGTGGTAGTTGTGTGGGGTAAGTGGTGTTATTTTTGGTTCTAACATGGTGGGAAAATAAACACAAAAGAGTGCAATATACTACTTATACCCCCCAAAATGAATAGAACAAACTATTTGCAAACCCCCCAAAAGAACAAATTTTGCCACAGAAACACCAATAGAAGACAAAAATGTTGGTAATAGATGGAAAAAAAAAAATTCAAAAGGGAGTACCTTCTTCACAAAGAGTTGCAAAATATCTCCCACAAAGATGCCACCAAGAAATCCATGCTTCCTTTGCAATTTACTCAACATAAAATGAGCAATCAATTCACCACCAAACTTTCCACATCAGCCTTGACTCACACAAAAGGGTAGGCGTGAGACATTAAAAATGCTTGATTTTTTTCTTTCACCCAGCAATGTGGGATTAAGTTTCACACCCAAGTGAAAAAATGAATCTTTTTACACCAGCAAAAATAAGAAAACCCTAAATAGGATTTTCACCCAACAATATTAAGAAACACCACCAAAAAAATGCACAAGAGAATTGTACCCTTCTAGGTTGCTAGATCATTCAAAGACTTTGTCTCTGCAATCTAAAAATTGGGCTTTTTAAGATCGCACCTCCAAAAAATATTTCAGACTTCAATCTAATCGCACTTCTCAGGTCTTCGAGAAAAATGTGGCTGATTGTGGAGAGAACTGCACCTTAAGAGCAGAATAACAGCCTTCTCAAACAAGAATTAGGCCTCAGAAAAAGAATCGGGCCCTCTGAATGCAAATTGCACCCCTCTAGGCTGGAATTAAGGAGTGATTCTCTAATGCACCAAACCTAGAATGGGACAACTGAGTAAGATGCTCATGAAGAGCAACTTGGCAGTTGATTCTAGTTCCTCTGCCACAAATAATTCGATGCCTCTTCTCCAAACAAGAATCCATGGTTTTCAACAACAAAAACTCACAACTCTTCTAGAGAAAATGCATATGAGAGATAAAAGGCTTTCAAAACAGCCGCCTCCAAACAAAGGCTCGATGCCAATCAAATGCAACACAAAATTTGCGGTTTCCAAAAGGCAGAATGCCATTTTTGGTAGAATTGTGCCTTCTACAGCAATCAAATCTTCAAAGAGCACCAAAGCGTCAATTATCGCTTGGCGAAAACTCTCAGGGAAGGTGGTTGTAGTAGAACTGCTCTGATACTATGTTGGAGCACTCAGGAGTAACTGCACACTAAAAGAAACCTTAATAAGAGAGAAGCAACAAAAGAAACTATTTCACCATGATGAAAATAATGTATTAAGACTTGAAAAACATAATGTACAAGGTGCCTTAAAAAGGCATGAAAATGTGTGATGGGTGCACAACTGCTCAGTACGGGAAAAACCACCCGTTGATTAATTAAAAGAAAAAACTACCCCTAAGTTAACTTAAGAAAAATGTGAACGGTAAAACCATTCTATCCAACATATACTTCCATTGACATTGAATATATAACCTTCTCACCAAATCATAAATGAAGGAAAATTATATTTGTTCATTTACCATACTCCCCTTGACATTAAATATAAAACCTCCTTCACGAAGTTCACTAGAAAAAAGAGGTAGTCCAAGATTGGATGTAGGTAAATTGTACTTCTTAGCAGTTTCGTACTTCTTACTCACATAATGTGTAAGTAGGATCATTAAGAAAATCTCAAATTTCAAATCCATATTTTAAAACAGTATCTATAATATTATCGAAGGGGGCAAATGCAAGATGTC
>VDFB02281492.1:884237528-884329485 GCA_007258455.2 Sequoia sempervirens | reverse complement strand
AGCTTTTACCTCAACCCATTTTGTTACATAATCCATGCAAACTAGAATGTATGACTTGCCATTAGATGGTGGATCAATTGGTCCCACAAAATCCATTCCCCACTTATCAAAAGGGGTGACTATTACCTGTGGATATAGTGGCATTTCATCTGACTTGGTTGGTCTTCCCATACATTGGCATCTGTCACATTTCTTTGTATAGGCCACAACATCCTTGTGTAACGTTGGCGAGTAGTACCCTGTTGTAAGAACCTTCATTGATGTTCTCTTTGCTGCAAAATGTCCCCCACATGGTTCATCATGGCAAGCATGCAAGATATCATAAGTCTCATCTTCTCTTACACATCTTCGCATCACTTGATTAGGTCCAGTATAAAATAGATAAGTTGCAATCCATGAAAAGTTAAAACTCTTCTCTATTAATAATTTCTTTTCTTTTGAAGAAAATTGAGCTGGTATTCTGCTTGCTGCTAAATAATTGGCAATGTCTGCATACCATGGAGTATGTGCAGCAATGGAAAACAAGTGTTCATCTAGGAACCTATCATCAATGACCTCGTGTTCAGTAGGTGCAGCTATTTGAAGTCTTGATAAAAAGTCAGCCACAACATTAGCTCTTCCTGGTTTATCAATGATTGTAATGTCAAATTCTTGTAACAACAGGAGCCATCTTACCAATCTACCAGAGATGGTAGGTTTTTTCATCAGATACCTGATTGTTGCATGGTCAGTGTGGATGAATATCTGATAACCTATGACATAATGCCTAAACTTATTCAAAGCATACACTACTGTGAGCAATTCCTTTTCTGTAACAGTATAGTTTAGCTCAGGACCTTGAAGGTTCTTGTTGATAAAATAGATAGCATGCTCAATTGAATTTTATTTTTGACTTAAGACTGCCCTTATACCAAAATCAGAGGCATCAGCATGTATGTGAAAAAGAAAATTCCATTTTAGACCTTGAAGAACATCGGCTTTAGTAAGCAAGTCTTTTAGTTGCAGGAAGGATTTTTCACAGGCTTCTGTCCACTCAAATTGAGAATCCTTAGTTAATAAGGCATAAAGTGGACTGACAATTTTACTAAAATATTTTATAAACCTTCTATAATACCCTGCATGGCCAAGGAAACTTTTGACATCCTTTTGTTTTGCAGGAGTTTGTAAATTCAGAATAACCTCAATTTTAGCAGGGTCAACCTGAATTCCATTCTTGGAAATATGATGGCCTAGAACAATACCTTCTTCCATCATTAAAAAATACTTTTCACTATTTAGAGACAAATTTTTCTCTTTGCACCTTTTCAATACTTTTTCTAAATTCACCAGTGCTTCTTCAAATGTGACTCCATAGGTAGTGAAATCATCCATATAAATCTCCATACAGTCATGAGATATATCAGCAAAGATACTAATTACTGCTCTCTGAAATGTTGCTGGTGCATTGCATAGACAAAAAGGCAAGACCTAGTAAGCAAATGTTCCCCATGGACAGGTAAAAGTGGTCTTATCTTGATCTTTAGGTGCAATTTTTATCTGATTGTACCCACTGTAACCATCCAAAAAGGATCTTTGATATAGATCCTATGAGTAAAAATTTGAGGATATATTCCTTGCATGTCCCCATATTCCCATGCAAAAGCTTTATGCTGATCTTGTAGCATTTTTAATAAGACAGCCTGTTGGGATTGTGACAACTTGCTATTGATATTCAAACAGTGACCTGGAGACAATTCTACCTGCTTAATGAGATTACTCATAGAATCTATAGGTGATGTTTGTACCTCTTGTGGAAGCAAATTATGAAAAATTGTAGGAAGTTTAAGCAACGAACTCTCAGAATTTAGTTGTTGCAGGAAACATTGTAGATGGCTACTATTTAGATCAGATGAACTATCTGTATCAGAGTTAAACTACAGGATTTGAAAAAGCAAGGCATCCTCATTCTGAAGTTGTGAGAATGAATCATTTTGAAGTATCATTAATTGAACCAACGAATTGGCTTCTTTAGTTTCTTCCCCCACATCTGGCTAAACAGGTTGGGACAAATCTGGTTGAGGTCTAACAGGCGGATACAAAGCCATTTTTTTTGTGGACTGTCCATCAGAAATGGTCATATCTCCAGAACGACATCCTATAAAAGCATCAGCAGTGGCTAACCATGGTCTACCAAGGATAAATGGATATCCTCCTAAAGTTTCCTTAACTGATAATATTGTGAAATCAGCTGGATACTCCCAAGATTCAAGAGTGACAATTACATCTTCCACCATTCCATCAGGTTTAACTGTGGAGCTATCTCCAAGCTGCAAAACTGTAGGTGTAGACCTAATGTTTAGAATGTTCAAGGAGTCCATAGTATGCTTTATCATGACATTAATGGCAGCACCTAAGTCAATCAAAACATTTTTCACAATTTGGCCATTTATATGTATTTGCACTACAGGACTTCCAGGGTCAATATACTTTGGAATGACTACATTTCCCAACATTATATCAGCCAATTTCCCTAAGACATGAATTGTTTGGGGATCCTTTTTCTTCCACCTAGGCTTCTTCAAACAGGCCTCTTTAATAGCTTTTCCAAAAATGGGAACATCTTTAATAGCCTGAAATAAAGGGATTTAAATTTGTACATTCTTGAGCTAATCCAAAATGTCAAAAGTGGGTTCTTCTATGGATTTGAATGTAGTACTTTGCAACCTCTGAGGAAAAGGTGGTTTGTCTTGACTTTGCAAAATAGGCTCTTTAGAAACCATATCAGTTATAGGCATATGCTCAGTAGGAACATCAGGTGCAGTAGATTCTTCAAGGGGAGAATCTGGTATTTCAATAATTAGAGGTGGTTGAGGACCAAGTAGAGTAGTTCCAAACCTCAAATGGATATCATTAACGTTTAAGACATAAGCTTGATATTGGTTGGCTTCAGCAAGATACATAGGCTATTGTGGCTGCTACGGTTGTTTATTATTGGGATTTGGCAACGGCTGGGCAGGCATAGGCGTTTGTTTTGGAGGGCCAGTATTTGTGGTAGTCGCTGCAGGAGGTGGCATGAGTGCCTGTTGTTGTGGTTGTGGAAGCTGCAGGAACCCAAGGGACTGGTTTTTCCATTGCTAAGGACCTCTCCATTGAGGATTCTGCTGCTAGTTACCTAGAGGTGGGGTCCATTGTCCTTGTGTTTGTTGCCAACCTCCTTGAGGAGATTGCCATTGTGGGGTTTGATAATTAGGCCAACTTGGTTGAGATGTATTCCAAGGTGGTGGTGGTCCATATATAGGTTGTCATTGGTTATTATAGCTAGAATAAGGATTACCAAAAGTCAAAGGATCTTGAGGCATACCTTGTCTTTGAGCCCATGGTCTCCTCTGTGCAACAAAGAACACTTGATCATCATCACCTTCTACTGGCTTACAGTATGGACAGAACCCGGCCAAAATTGGCTCGGCTACCTCATGTTTCTTTTGAGCTTGCATAGTGTCCAGTTGTGTAGCCATATTATTAATGATATCCCGCTTGAAATCAGACAACAAATTTGTTATCTCCATCCAGGAAACTCCACCGGAAGAAGACTTCCCCACTGTAACATGATGACCTCGACCTTTCTTAACTATTGCTTGAGAGTAGTTAAGACATATTTTCTTTATATCATCCCAAAGCAGTTGGGTTATATCACCTCCTCCCATCAGGTCTAGAGCATCTATACAGGCATCACTGATCCCTCTTAGAAAAAGTAGTTTCTGAGAGTCTTCATTGAGAGTATGCTTTGAGTTCTTTTTTAGAGAAAACATGAATCTTGAAATATAATCCTCCAAACTTTCATCATCCTTCTGCTGAATCCTGAATATATCGTCTCCCTTACTGCCACTTTTACAATATTCCTTATATTTCTCAAGGAATTTGGTTTGCATGGCTGCCCAACTATCAACAACACCTCTTCCCAAACTCATGAACCATCTGAGAGCTCCCTCCTTCAAGGTGGAAGGAAACAATTTCAATTTGTGAGCATCTGAGGTATAGTCATAACTGCGATAGAGGATATCAAACTCAAATAGGAAAGTTTCAGGGTCCTCTGTAACTAGGCCATAGAACTTGGGAAGTAGTGAAGAAGGAATATTTTTAAGATTGTCAATATCTCGCTGGGGAACAATGGGAAACTCAAAAGTGGGAGGTGGATTAGGTGGGTTATTTGCCATATTGGTTTGCTGGAATAATAGAGCGAATGGATTTTCCTCAGGTTCTTTGTTAGCTAGGTTAAATGGTAGTTCAACGAATAGGTTTTCAGGGAGGAACCTTCCTAGTGCGTCTCTTCTTCTTCTATGCATGCAATAGAATAGATGGTATTTAAAAAGAACTTGAAAATACTTAAACAACTGACTAAACTACTGCTAACAATGACTATAGCAAGTTATTAGATTGACACTGTCCCTGGCAACGGTGCCAAAAATGGTCGCACCCACAAAAGGATATGAAAATCACAGTAAAACCTTTCCTGGGAATTGGACATTCTAGTAGGTGACTAATATCTCTTTATGGACATTCATTTACTTGTCAAACCAGGGAACGTATACTTTAAATGGCGTAGCATAATATATGCACTAAGAACTAGTTTCAGTCACAACTTAACAGAAATAAATACTTGGAAGGAATTCTATCTACGCTACAGGAAGGTAATGCAAAGTTGTATTAACTCAACCATGATTTGACTAAAACAGAAACCATATCAGCTACGACTGAAACACAAACTATGAACTGGCCTTATGCTGCAGGAACAGGCACAGGGATGGATTCCTGATGCTGCAGGAGCAATACAAGACTGGGTTTGTATGGAAACTTAAAAAATGAAAGCTAACTGATGATCAACGGAAAAGAACAGCTAACTAACTAACTACAGATACTTACTAAGTGGGCCCCCTTAGCAAGCATCTACTGATTACACAAGTGCTGAACTCAGAACTTCATCAAACTTTATTCAGGAAAATAGAATGGTATACATTGCTTTGTTGATATGGAAACTAACAACAAACTCTGTTTCTTGCCATACAAATTCTACTTTTTATTATTATCATACTGACTCTTACATGATATCTGCTATCTCTCTATCATTATGCTTCTATCTTTCTTCTAACTATCATCTCTCCCCCTCACTCACGCAGGAGGAGTACCTTATTTAAAATCAGGAGAACAACTTACTAACTTCCCCTATCAAAGAAAGATGTGGAAGTAAAGTGTATCCCAGAATCAAGGAACAAACTTCATAAATGAATTTATCTGTTCAACCCGATCCAAAGAGAATCTAGCGCTCCACTCTTTCTAGATTGACTGTCATTAAAAATCTTTCCCAACCGTTTCGGTTAAAGAGTCTTCGCCAGAGCTTCCTTGAAGTCATGCAGGAAATGGACTTTACTACAAGGCCGAGATCGACTATGCTTGACTCGATCATACTTTCTTCAACAACTTGTGAAACACAAGGTAACAGATGCAAAAGAAAAGGTGCATGGCACATACACAATATCCATTCATTAATCACATATTTAAATCTATTTCATCATTCAAAAACTATATGAAATATACCAGTCATTTAGGGAGTCAACGGGGTAATAAATGTAGTCAAGACAACACAATAGGCTGCAGGAATATGAAAATATTTTGCTACAGGATACCCCAATGAAAGGTTTCAAAAGAGTTTAAACAACCACGAATAACAAAAGTAAAGGTATTTAAAAGTTCATCATAATATCCAAACTATGAGCACATTTTGGGCTCATCACAGGCCGTGAGAGATTTACCAAAGATTACAAATCTTGTTAATGCTATTTATAGGAATTGTTAGTTTGGAAAGAAAGCTAGAAGCGATTACAAATCAAAGGAACAATCTACTACCAGACTACTATATTCAATTCATATAGATCTCTATGGTCCTAAAAGAGTGAGAAGTCTACAAGGTGAAAGTTGCTTTATTCTTTTGATTGATGATTATTCTAGATATACATGGGTTACATTTCTTAGAGAGAAATCAGATGCATTAGGTAGATTCAAGACATTTAAAGCTATGGTTGAAAATGAAGTGAATTTGAGGCTAAAATGCTTAAGGTCTAACAGATGTGGAGAATTCATCTCCCATGAGTTTAATAATTTTTGTGAAGTACATGGAATAAAAAGATAGTTATCTTCTCCAAAAACTCCTTTGTAGAATGGATTTGTTGAAAGAAAGAATAGAACAATTCAAGAGGCTGCTAGATCAATGATCAGTAAGGATGGTTTACCAAAAGTTTACTAGAAAGAATCTATTCATACTATTTTTTATGTATTCAATCGAGTTCAAGCAAGAGAAAAAAGTACAAAGACCCCCTATGACCTATGGTATATAAGAATTCCTACTATTAAGTATTTTATGTTATTGAACTATTGATTTTTTGCACCTTAGGCCTTTCTAGCACTTCTAGGGTTTTTCACCTAATAGGAGAGAGTAAGACCAAAAATGATAAAGGGTTCATTCAAATTATGTTATGTATGATGTTATTATGCCTAAATTAAATGATCTCAATTTGCAATTAAGTGATCTATATGACTGATTATGTATGCAAAACTTAAGAATTATGCTATGTTGGAAAACATAATGTGATATGCAAACAATGAAATAGGAATGAATAGATGCAAAATAGAAAGAAATGAGTTGAATCAGAGTGCACCTAGAGATATGATGAAGAATCTAGAATCTTTGGAATGTTTTCTGGAATTACAAAAATTCACCAGTGGGACTCATTTGCCCAGGGTGGCAAATTAGTCCTGCTTTTGATGAAAACTGTTGGGAACCAATTTCTGAATGTCAATATTTAGAATATGACAAAACTTATATTTCTATCCTTCAGGTGGGACTCATTCACCATTGGTGGACAATCAATCCTCTCCAAAAATTATGAGAAATCAGGAGACAACTCTACAACACCAAATTTGAGGATGTTTGCTTGTCGGGTTACCAAAGTCAATTCTGTAGGAAATAGACAAAATACTTTCTCCAAGCTTGAAATATGATTGATTTGACTTGAAACACATAGTTGACTTGTTTACCACTCTTCAACACCTAAATGCTTGTAAAATCTACATATAACGGTCTGCAAACACACATGCAAGAGGGGAAAAATCGTTGAGGGTTAGAAAATAGGGGTTTTCCTTGGTCAAACCCCACTTTGGTAATCAAACCCTTAATGAAATAATGAGATAAAATAGAATAATAAACAAATAACATGAAAATTCTATCAACTTACCAAACCCTTGTTGAATAAAATTTGAAGATATATTAATGGATGCTCCAAAGTACTTGATGAATGCTTGATTTGATGTTGTAAAATGCTTGAATGCTTGAGTGAATGAGTGGATAAGAGAACTTGATGAATGGGGTTTGAATTGGATGTAAAACACTTATTTATACACTCTTGTGCCTTAGTAACCCATTAATACCTCATCACAGGCTGACATCAAGTAATTTTGAATAAAAACCGAAAGGAAATTTAAAATATTTTGAATTTGGAGCCAAGGGCGACTCATTCACCACCCATGGCGAATCGGTCCCACCTAGGACCTGAAAATGGGTGTCAAGAATTAAGTCACATTTAATATTATTTGTTGGGTTTACATTAAAAATTGCACTTAATTAAGGCTTATAAGGGCATAAAGGGGTCAAATAAAGAATACAAAAGGTGTAAATAGTGAAGTTAAGCCTAGAGAAGCATGAAATCTTGTTACAAGACTTTACAACACTTCAAAATATGACTTGATTAGTGATAAAAACATGATTTTTAGGTGAATTGTAATGAATAGAGTCTAGAAGAGTGTAGAAATGTTTTACAACACTTCACAACACCTTCACAAGATGTCATTATTTGAATTTTAGTACCTACATATGCATGTTCAAGCCACAATACAATATAAAATCAGAGCAAAATAGACCAAACACCATGAAACAAGACCTAAAAGGCTATGAAAATGACAAGGGGCCAT
This sequence comes from Sequoia sempervirens, assembly GCA_007258455.2. Taxonomy (NCBI): domain Eukaryota; kingdom Viridiplantae; phylum Streptophyta; class Pinopsida; order Cupressales; family Cupressaceae; genus Sequoia; species Sequoia sempervirens. The sequence goes on along the minus strand of VDFB02281492.1, from coordinate 884,321,487 downwards.
TTTTATATGACACATGTAGCCCCCACTTTAGTGATGATGAATCACTTCAAAGTCACACTAAAGTAGCCATGAACATCGAGAGGAGGGTTCAAATGAACTTATGTTAGCAAGATGGAATGACAATAATCAAGAGGGATGATCAAGCCCCCAGGATGAAGATCCCATGGAAAACTAAGCATAAGAACAAAGGAACATGCAAGTGTTGAAATGATAGAATCAAATGAAGCTTCGATTGTCTTTCCAACTATTTGTGAATTAGATCTAGGCTGGTTGTTTGAAAATGAGAATGTATACTCGCTCTGGGGTGACAAAACTCATGGTGGTCTGTCAGGTGAGAAGGCCCAAAAGTTGAAATACATACACTAGTTGGTATGCACTCACAAACACAAAGGTGGCTATGGGGATAGTAGTGTCATTGAGTGGGATTCCCACTCAACCATATCAAAGTTATACCTCTTGATAATTTTAGGAAGGCAGCACAAAGGAAAATTTTAGTTCATGCTTCATGAGACAAGGAAAGCTTTATATGCTTAGAACTTGTGAACAAAAACAAAGGTACCACAGGCATGCAAGTTGTGTTATGCAAGGTGGAAAAAATGTAAAATGTAAAATGTAAAAGATGTTCAAATGAGTCTTGTTAAGTTCATGCAAGGTCAGTCACTTAGGGAACATTGTGTCTAATGTATCCAAGAGAGGACCAATCAAAGAATAAAATATTCACAATTTAGGGGATGTAGTGCATTGCATCAGGCCACCAAGAGGAATGTAATTTATGCTAAGATAGATCACACTTATGAAGGACATCATCCCCAATGTCTTCCATAAAGTGATCAACGCATCGTATGAATGACAAGGCTACACTAGGAACTGAAAATGCAAATAAAATATGGTAATGTATGCCCCCCACTTTAAAGGAATTAATACACATCATTTTGTGAGAAATTAATTTAAAGTAGCAAAGGAAAGAAGATGCAAAAGGAAAAAAAGACATGAGAGACAACTTGGAAAGCCCTATGCCAAGTCATATGTTTTGAAGTTAGGCTACGTCATGTCCAAAAAAAAAGAAAAAAAGGAGGTTTCCCCTCAGAAAAGAACACAACAAACACATAAGGGATCTATGTATTTTGGGTTAGTATGTTTGTTGCTACAATGTTTTGTAAGGAGCTTGGAACTGTCATCATTCTCTAAAGCACATAGAATAGGAAAAATGACACAAAAGAGAGCAAAAATAAAAGAATAATAAAGTCCATTTTGGGTCAACATGGAAGAGACATTGTGGTCTCAATGCTTTGCATCATCCCCAAAAGGAAAACACAAGAAAAAGGAAAATGAAAAGAAAAATATTTTGGGTCAACATGAAGGAGACATTGTAGTCTCAATGCCTTGTGTCATCCCCAAAAAGGAAAACAAAAGAAAAAGACAAAAAGAAAAAGGGACGGATTGGGTCAACATGGAAGAGACATAGGGTGTTTCAATGCATTGCATTATCCCCAAAAGGAAAACACAAAATGAAAAAGATAATGTACGACATATAGAAGAAGAGAGGTACAAATAGAAGAAGTGTACAGTGAGAGAGAAAACATCAAACACATGATACAGGGGAACACAATACACACATACAAGAGAAGTGAAAATGGAGGTAGTAATGCAGATGTAAGTCAACCATTAACTAAATTACTGGTTTCCCAGTCTTAAATAGTTAAGAGACAAAGACAAATGCATTACAAGGGTAATGCTAAAAGCTTTGTACCTCCACACAAAGTGCAAAGGAAAGAATGAGCCAAGGTGGTTGATAGAGAAAGGATCATGCAATAGTGAGAATAGTAAATTCTACAACTATGGCATGATAAATGGATTTAGCTGTTATGGGATAATAGGAAAGCAATTGGTATTGGTGAAATGATACTTATCTAGTATGTCTTTCAATGTCTGACATTCTTCGGTTTGATGTCCAAGAATATGATGATATTTGCAAAATGGTATGTTAGAATCTTTAGGATGAATGACCAGTCTATTCATAGGTGGTAAAAGTATAAGACATTTGTTTAAAAGCAGTTGAAGTATCCTTTCACATTCAGGTGGAGGATGTGTAAGAAACTTGAGTTTCTTTAATTTATAAGGTCATTTTCGTTTGCTAGACTCTCCTTTTTCATGAATGGAAGGAGGAAAAGGACCCAGGGGGATCCTAGCATCTTTGTCATTAGAATCATTTACTGGTTGGTCACATGGAAGAAGAATTTTTAAGTTAGGAGGAGAATCAAAGATCACTGTACCATCATCTCTAAGTCTCCAATATTCAAAAGGAGGTTTATCAAGATGAGAAGGATCTTGATATCCTAATCCTATGGTGTTTTCTTTTGTTGTTTTTTGTTCAAGAAGTTGGTGAATGTCATGTTCATGTTTTGTGTCACAACCTTGTTTAATTAGAATAGTAAAGCCTATACTGTATGTTTCTTCAAGGTTTATGGGAGTGTTTGTGACTTTGTGACCATAAAATGGGTGAGGGTGTGTTTGTTGAGAAGAAATAGGTCCACTAGATGGAGGGATCTTAGGTCCCTCTTGGGTTTCAGGATGATGGTATCCAAAGTGATCAAGAGGTGCAACAGTAGGAAGATCTTGTGTCCTCATGGATGGATAAAAGGTGGCATTGGCTTCTACGTTATCAAGGCATTCATTATAGAACTTATTCATGCTATCATCATCTTCTCCAATGATGTCTACATCACAAGGAGGAAAATCATGAGGAGTTGAAGGAGCATGAGGTAGCTCAAGGTCATTAGGATTACATGAAAAGGCACTGTTGGACATGTCTACTAAGGATTTCAATGAATTCCAAAACTTATGAAAGGAAAATGCCATGATGATAATGAATGCAAGTAAACTAAAATGCAAGAAATAGAAGTAGAAAGAGAATCTGGAAAGTAAAATAGAAAGCAATTGCAAAAAATAGAAATGCAGGAAAGACCTAGAAAAATGCTAGAAATGTTGTTTAAAAAGTGCAGGTGGACTGATTAACTCAGGGTGGCGAATGAGTCCTAGTATGAGATTTATTTTTATGTTTTTTAGAAAATTTAAAGTGATTTTAATGTTTTTCAAATGCCAATGAGGATGCAAATGAAAATTTGTAGTTTTTTCAATGATATGTAATGCAAAAAGAACTCTAAATGAGTCTTTCACTAATGCAAATTAAGAATCCCTAGGATGCAAAAACAAAACAATACCCTAATTGAATGTTGATGAAAATGTAATCTAGGATGCAAGATGCAAATCAATTCAGAAATGCAAAGTGTTCAATAATGCAGGTTCACCAAAATGAACTGTAGATTTTTGGCAGCTTAGGACTTTCTAGCACTTTTAGGGTTTTTCGCCTAAAAGGAGAGAGTAGGGAAAAAAATGCTAAAGGGATAATTCAAATTATGTTATGTATGATGTTATTATGCCTAAATGAAATGATCTATTTATGCAATTAAGTGATCTATATGATTGATTAAGTATGCAACACTTAAAATTATGTTATGTTGGAAAACATAATGTGATATGCAAACAATGAAATAGGAATGAATATATGTAGAAAAAAAAGAAATGAGTTGAATCAGAGTGCACCTGGAGGTCTAATGAAGAATTTGGAATCTTTGGAATGTTGTCTGGAATTATAGAAATTCACTAGTGGGACTCATTCACCCAGGGTGGCAAATTAGTCTTGCTTTTGATGAAAACTGTTGGGAATCAGTTTCTGAATGTCAAGATCTGAAATCTAACAGAACTTAGATTTCCAGCCTTATGGTGAGACTCATTCACCACTAGTGACGAATCAGTCATCTCCCAAAATTTTGAGAAATCAAGAGACAACTCTACAACACCAAATCTTGAGAATGTTTGCTTGTCGGGTTGCTGAAGTCAATTCTATAGGAAACAGACAAAATACCTTATCCAAGCTTGAAATATGATTGATTTGAATTGAAACACCTAGTTGACTTGTTTACCACTCTTCAACACCTAAATACTTGTAAAATATGCATATAAAGGTCTACAAACACACATGCAAGAGGAGGAAAATGGTTGAGGGTTAGCAAATAGGGGTTTTCCTTGGTCAAACACTACTTTGGTAATCAAACCCTTAATGAAATAATGAGATAAAATAGAATGATAAACAAATAACATGCAAATCCTATCAACTTACCAAACCCTTGTTGAATAAAATATGAAGATATGTCAATGGATGATCCAAAGTACTTGATGAATGCTTGAGTGAATGAGTGAATAAGAGAACTTGATGAATGGGGGTTGAAATGCATGTAAAAAAATTTATTTATACACTCTTGTGCCTTAGTCACCAGTTAATACCTCATCATAGGTCGACATCAAGTGATTTTGAATAAAAAATTGAAATGAAATTTAAAATATTTTGAATTTGGAGCCAAGGGGGACTCATTCGCCACCCATGGTGAATGGGTCCCACTAGGACCTAAAAATGGGTGTCGAGAATTAAATCACATTTAATATTATTTGTTGGGTTTACATTAAAAAATGCACTTAATTAAGGCTTATAAGGGCATAAAGGGGTCAAGTAGAGCATAAGAAAGGTGTAAATAGTGAAGTTAAGCCTAGAGAAGCTGAAATCATGTTACAATACTTTACAACACTTCAAAATAGGACTTGATTAGTGATGAAAAGGTGATTTTTAGGTGAATTGTAATGAATAGAGTCTAGAAGACTGTAGAAATGTTTTACAACACTTCACAACACCTTCACAAGACATCATTATTTGAATTTTAGTACCAAAATATGCATGTTCAAGCCATATTACAATATAAAATCAAAGCAAAATAGACCAAACACCATGAAACAAGACCTAAAAGGCCATGAAAATGACAAGGGGCCATTTTTCTACAACACATGTATTTGAAAGAAAATGTTATATTAGAAGAGATGAAGAAACCTTGGGAAAGTTTGATGGAGGAAGTGATGAAGGCATTTTTCTTGGATATTCTACTAAAAAAAAAGCATATAGATGTTTCAATAAAAAACTAAGAAATATTGTAGAAAGTACAAATGTTAAGGTTGATGAAACAATGAATACTTCAACTAACATTGATGGATATGTATTTGATGAACTTGATTTGATAAGAAATGAAGAAATTGTGGAAGAACAGCTAAGGGATGAGCAAGAAAAACAAAATGAACAAGATGCAAGAGAAGAAGAAGCTTCGGTGGTGTCCCCTAAGATACCTAGATATGTGTAGAGGAATCATCCAGAAAGTTAGATCATTGGAGATAAGACTAAAGGAGTATTGACTAGAAATAGACCTATTGCTAAAGTAAATATGTGTTTATTTTCTGAGATTGAACCAAAGACTGTAAGTGAAGCAGGTAAAGATGAACATTTTCAATGGAAGCTATGAAAGAACTTATGTAGATTGAGAAGAAACAAACTTGGGAATTGGTCCCAAGGATATTAGATAAAAACATTATTGGATCAAAGTGGGTATTCAGAAATAAATTGAATGAGAATGGAGAAGTGGTTAGAAACAAAGCGAGGCTTGTGTGTAAAGGTTACTCACAAGTAGAAGGCATATATTTTTAGGATATTTTTTCTCTAGTGGCAAGAATGGAAGCTATAAGGATGTTCTTAGCATTTTTTTCTCATAAAGATTTCAAGGTCTATCAGATGGGTGTCAAGTTTGCATTTTTGAATGGTGAGCTAGAGGAAGAGGTCCACATGGAACAATCAAAAGGATTTTAGTTGTCAGATCAACTGGATATGGTGTGCAGATTGAATAAAACCTTATATGGATTGAAGCAAGCTCCTAAAGCTTGGTATGCAAGGTTAGATAGATATTTGATTCAATAATGTTTCAACAAAGGTACGACAGATAGTAATCTACATTTTAAGATTGAAAATGACAAAAACTTGATTGTAGTTGTATATGTTGATGACGTTATTTTGGAGGAAATGGAAATATGTGTAAGATGTTTGCGGAAGAGATGCAAAAATAATTTGAAATTTCTACATTTGGAGAGATGAATTTCTTTATTGGGCTGCAAATTAATCAAACGAAGAAATGAATTTTTATTTCACAGTCTAAGTATATCAAAGAGATGTTGAAGAAGTTTGGGATGGATGGTTCCAAACCAGTATGTACTCCTATGGTGAACAGTTGCAAATTGGTTAAAGATGATGATTCACCTAAGGCTGATCAGAGCAAGTTTAGATCTATGATTGGTGGACTATTGTATTTGACTGCTACTAGATTGGATACTATGCATAATGTCAATCTTGTTGATAGATTTCAAGAAAATCCTAAGGAAACACAGTTTGTTGTTAAAAGAATATTCAGATGTTTGAATAGCACTCTAGATTATGGGTTATGGTATGCTAGGGATACTAACTTTACACTAAGTGCCTATATAGATGCATATTGGGTTGGATGTGTAGATGACAGAAAAAGTACAATTGGTGGTGCATTCTTTCTTGGTTGCATATTGGTGGCATGGTTGAGTAAAAAGAAAGATTCATTTTCTTGTCTACTGATAAAGTTGAGTATATTGATACTGCATCTTGTTGTACACAAGTTCTATGCATGAAATAAATATTGAAATATGTAACAGTGGTGTATGATGATCCTATTTCCATCTTCTATGATAACACAAGTGCAATTAACATTTCAAAGAATCCAGTGATGCACTTGAGGATGAAGCAATATCTATCAGGTATCATTTCTTGAGGGACAATATTGTGGAGAATGAGGTAAATCTTTAATATGTTCATACAAAGGATCAAATTTCTGATATATTTATGAAGGCTCTTCCTAAAAATACTTTTGAGTATCCGGGTATGTGCAAGATCATGATGGGCCAAAAAAGTGGCAATATGATGGGTATGTGGCTGAAAACTATCCTTTTACCCAAAGTTGATGAAACAAAAAGGGTTTTTAAAGGAGTTCTTAGCTTTCCACCAATATAAATTATTCTTTACTTTGAATTTAATAAGTAATTATTATTCATTTTCTATTCAAATTATGACTAAAGTCCTGATTGATAGGCTGATTGAAAAACATCTATAGCTTTCCAACGGTATCACATGTTTTGAATAAAAAACATGTGCCACATTCTATGCTTCACATGCTATAGTATTAAAAAAAGAAAATTTGAATTTCATGAAGTTTTGACCAAGTTAAGGTGGTCAGACATACGGGTTTTTATATTTTTTTTAAAAGTTGTAATAAAAAAATCATAATTAATTATTTACTTGGAAAAAAATTACAAAAAAATATGCATCACATTAGGGAATTAGTCCTCTACTTATATTGAAAATATTATAAAAAATATTATCATTTTATTGTGGTTAGGGTGGTCAGGAAGACGCCTACTTCTTATTTTTTCCTTGAAATTTAAGTACCACTGCATTGAAATTTTAAATTTTCACCAAATAGATTTATAAAAAAAAAAAAACCTAGTAGTTTAGAAACTACATTCAATTTTCTACAAATTTTTTTCTTACATATTTTTGAAATAATATAGATAACTTATTCAAATTTTTACATCAAGTTGCCTAACTCTGATTTTTCTAAATTTTTTGCCACTTAAGGGCCTGTTTTTTCCATGATGATCCTGCACATACCCATCTCTAGGAGAAGTTAGGGGTCATTTTCCCTCCTTTATTGAACTAGATGCATATGGAGATGAATTAGTATAGTGGATCTATGGATCTATCTTTCTTCTGGATTTATTTTTTGGTGGCTACCTCTTAGGGGGAGCAGGTAGTGTCAAGTGTTGTCATTGTGAGTATTCTATTTTTCTATGTCAAAGGGGAAGTCAATGTAAAATATATTTTACCTTTTTCCATTAATGTCAAAGGGGGGGAGGAATAATGTGAAAAAAAGAGAGGAAGAATGTGAAAAAGAAAAGATGAAGAATGAGAAAAATATTATCTACTAAGGGGGAGAAACAAAAAGAAAAATCTTGAGAAGTGTATTTAGAGCTAGTATGTTGTCTTTGATGGTTTGTCACATCATGTGTTTCCATTAATGAAAAAGGGGGATATTTTTGCAAGAATGGAAAGAATGAAGGTGTTGTCATTGATGTCAACTGGTCAATTGGTTATCAACTAGTTTCTTTTGTCATTGATGTCATGGTTAGACGTTATTGGTTGTATATGTTGAGGATATTGAGAAAATTGTATAGATAAAGGTCTTATGCCGATAAATTATCTAGTTGCTAAATTTTTGAGTTATTTAATGTGAGCGTGGCTAATGGGTTTACCATGAAATATGTAGGAAGGATTTAAAAATAAAAATAAGTATTGGAGAAAATCTTATATGTGAAGATTTCTATATGGTCAAATTGGGAGATACAAATAGGGTGCTTGGATTAAAATGGATATAATCTCTTGGAGAGTTCTCATCAAGCTAACAATCTCTAGATTTAAAATTTAAGAATGAAAAGGAATTATTTATCAAATGAATCCAAAATGGAGCAGTCAGAGTTATCATTACTAAAATTATAGAAAGATATTTCAAAAGGGGACAAGTAAATTAGGTGTTTAGTTGCTCAATTGAACCTAGAATGTAATGCATGAGTATGAAGGATTCCTTACCCTATTAATCTACAAGATGTGAAAAAGAAGTGTGAATAATATTGCAATTATTTATTTATGTGATGTGAGATAGAAAATAGACTAATAAATAGTAATAAAATTATTTAATTAGGTTCAGATCATTAGGTGAAGGGGACTAGATTAGGTGATGTATCTAGTCGATTAGGATAAGGGTATACTAGGGAAATATTTTAGTGTCTACATATTTAAGGGTATGTGTAGGATCATCATGCAAAAAACATGCCCTTAAGTGGCAAAAAATTTAGAAAAATTAGAGTTAGGCAACTTGACATAAAAATTTGAATAAGTTATCTATATTATTTCAAAAATATGTAAGAATAGAATTTGTAGCAAATTGAATGTAGTTTCTAAACTACTAGGTTTATTTAAAAAAAAAAAATCTATTTGGTGAAAATTTGAAATTTTAATGGAGTAGTACTTATATTTCAAGGAAAAAATAAGAAGTAGGTGTCTACCTGACCACCCTAACCACAATAAAATGATAATAATATTTTTTTATAATATTTTCAATATAAGTAGAGGATGAGCATATCCTAATCTGATGCCTATTTTTTTGTAATTTTTTCCAAGTAAATAATTAGTTATGATTTTTTTATTAGAACTTTAAAAAAGTATCAAAACTCGTATGTCTGGGGTGTTGTCATAATAGTGGTTTACAATTCCTGAGAGGAACGAATTTTAGCTGAAATCACATAATTTTAGAAAATATAATGATTTAAGCCTTAAAAAGTTCCATTTTAAGGATTCCAATTGAAAATGGTTTGATCAAATCACCTTAGATCAAACCCCCTTGGATAGAACCTCCCTAGTTTTAAACCATGCCTATAAATGCGTCTTCTTTACACCTATCAAAATGCTGATAAAAAATCACTTTTGATTTAGATTTTGGGGGATCAAATGAATTCATTTAAAATTTATTTCAAATGATTATGGTATTCCTCAGAACTAGCTATCCAATGAATATAATTTTAATAGGTTTTGGTTTTGTTATGTATTTGTTTTTTAAGTTTTATTAAACATAGGTTTTTTCATCAAAAATGATTTTTTTGGTTCTTCACATGTGGAAAAATAGAAGATTATCAAAAAAAAAAATTGAAAAATATGAGTGCACCAGATATTGAAGTCCTTGATCCAACAAAAAAAATTAAATTAAATTTTGACATATACAAAAAGTTCACAGCGTTATCTGGTCAGCTATATGCAGAATTATAATTGGTTTGAATTCAAAACTTGATTAAAGAAAAAATATTCAATAAAAAACTATCTAACCAAGTGGAAGTACTAGATATCAGAGTTACAAATCTAAATTTGAAAGAATTAGAATTTTATCCTTCATGGAAAAAAAGTTATGCGTTATACGGTGTACGTCACTTTTTAAAAAAGTTATTTTTTGAAAAAAATCAATTTTCTTGGGAGATGGAAAAAGAAAGTGCAATTTGATTCCAAAAATTTTGAAAGGGTATTTTTAGAATCTACAGACAAAAAATTTGATGAGACTCTGGTTTGCAGCATCTTCAAATTCCTCACAGTTTAAGCTATAGGTGCGTCTTGAAGATTTAGTTAAAATAATAATTTGATTATCAGTTTGGCCAAAATTGCTTAAACCACTATTATGGGGATCACCCCTCTGACGCATAGCAGTCAAAACTTCATGATTTTTTTTTTAATCCTATAGTATGCAAAGCACAAAATATGACACATATTTCAAATTCAAATAATGTGATACTATTTGCAAGCTATAGATGTTTTTCAGTTAGCCTATCAATCAGGACTTTAGTTGTAATTCAAATAGAAAATAAATAATAATAATTTATTAAATTCAAAGTAAAGCATAATTTATATTGGTGGAAAGCTGAGAATCTCCTTTAAAAACCCTTTTTCTTTCATCAATTTTGGGTAAAAAAAGGTCGTCAGCCACATACCCATCATATCGCCACTTTTTGGCCCTTCATGATCCTGCACATACCCTAAACATAACTTATTTTGTTTCTCTCATCTTTCATTTGACTGCATTTACATCACAAACATGGATATTTTTGCTACTTGCTTGGGTTCATTCTACATATAGGTAGTAACAACAAATGACCACCATGACCCTATGGTATATTTTTTATTTCTTATCTTTCAATTATTTATAAATATAGAAAAATAAAAATACATGTCTTCAAAAATGTTTATATTGATCTCATGATTTACAATATTTTTATTTACAAACATGGTTAATCTAATTTAAAGTAGAATTGATTTCTTTTTTTAATTTAATATTATTATTTAATATATTATAATTATTGAAATATAAATATTTTACATATAATTATTTTTTTGTAGTAAATATGAATTAATCCAATATAAATACTAATATTGAGATGTTTATCTCTCTTTAATAAAAATAATGCAAATTTAAATAATGTTACATTTTATTATTAAATATTTTATTGGTTAAATATAATTTAAAATAGTGATTTAATTTATAAAACTATTAATTATCATTTCTCTCGAAGATGCGACACACTGCTCTAGGCTTTAGCTGGAAATGCACAGGACATGGGTGTTGTTTTTCCAAACTAGAACTCTAATGGAATTTGCATGACATGGACTATTGAACAGGGAAAGTTCTCTCTTGGTTAGGATTATAAGTTTGTTATGTGTAGGGGTGGTTGGGCTAGGGACACCATGAGGAAAAATTTAGGAAATGATCAAAACCCTAAAGAGTTGTGGGTTGGTTGGTACTCATGCATGTATGTTGCTCTAGGAGACAAGGGATACCACCAAAAGCCTTATGTGTCCCCCCTAAACTATGATGTAGGAATACTCCATAGGCATTGAAGGCCTTTGAAATGCTACGAAATGGTAGCAATTGTAAATTTGTAAGGAGGCAACCAGAATTCATGGGAGGAAAATATTGCAACATGGATCCCAACATAGATTGTGACTAGGGTGGGCCTATTCAAAGCATCGGTAAGCCTATCATTCTAAGCTTTGACGATGATATTAAAGAAGAGATTACAAAACAATGTGATTACTTTGTAGCACATGGGCTAATCTATAGGTTTTGGCATTTATGGCCAAGCCTTCCTAAACTACATCAATGGATCTCCAAATCTTGACACTTGCATCACTTAAGGATGACCTCGAAACATACCCTTGCATTTGGGGCTTTTCATCATTGCATTTGATGATCCGTGGAGGATCAAAACACTGGCCTTTGCAATATGTGGGCTTGGGACCATCATCTACTATTGTCCAAACAATCACACCACAATTTCAACCCATCCACATAAGCCTTCAATGTCAAAACCAATATCAATGCATCTCCCGAATCTCCCACTCAATTTCTGGATTGATGTATGCTTTGAAGCAATCAGAGATGCATTCAACAACAATTTGGCAATTGACATCAAATATCTAGATTTCATGAACACAATTTACACTCAAATTCTGATTGATTTGAATACTTTAAGAGATCTACTAGCTGAGATAACCCTTAGAGGGGATGGTTAATGCTAGGTTTAATCACTGGACTATGAAGGAATTCCTTTCCAGTGCTAGAGGTGCTTCAATATAGTCACCTTGATGCATCAAATATGATGCATTAAATGGTAGCATCAAATATTCGAGCTCTACCACATGGTGGAAGGATGTTGCTCCAAAACATTAAATGGTAGCATCAAATATGATGCCTCAGCTGCATGGGAAACATGGTGACTAATTGGATGCACAAAAACTCTGACTAATTGATCAAAGAAATTTTCCCAAGCCAAAGGATACTCTTGATGATGGGGTTAATTTGAAGGAGCTAAAAGGCTTAGCTCATGACTCCCAACTAGCTCAGGTTGGTGTTTTTGGGTTGGATGTTGCACCACAGATGAATGATGCATCCAAAACATTTGGATTCACATGCAACTCCAACTGACAACCTGCCACACGTAAGTGCAGTGGGGATTCCATTACTCCTCCCGTTACACCTAGAATTCAACAACAATCTAGAGATGATAACATAGGAGCTTGGGTGGAGGTGAAAAGGAAAAAGAAAAATTCTAGCATAGGCATGGTTTCCTGCCATAACATGCATTTTTTGCTCCCACTCTAAATGTAATGTAAAATCTCTCAAAGAAAATAGGGGCTACTAGCAAGTCTTAAGTGAAGGGAAAACTTGTATCTTGATCTTTGTAATGTTCATTTTTTTGATGATCAATAAACAACATGTTTCCCCTTAGTAGCCATTTAAGTATCAAAAAATAAAATAGTGATTTAATTTATATTATTTATAGGAAAATATTAATAATAGTTGTGGACACTGATTTTGGTATCCAAGGTTCTCTAACACTTCTAGGGTTTTTCACCTAAAAGGAGAGAGATGCGCTAAATGGGCAATGTCTGCACTCAAAACTAATGCAAATATGAATGAAATATGCCTAAATACAATGTCTAAATGCAATAAAATGATAAAGGAAATGAATTATTAATGTAAAACAAAAGAAATGCACTTTGTTTGAAAACACATTATGATATGAAGAAAGATATAAATTAAATGCAATATAGAACAACATGGAAAGGCTAAAAAAAGGATTGCACTTGGAAACTGACAAAGGCCGAAATGAAGATTGCAAATGTCTCTAGAATTCTAAAAATTCTAACTTTTTGGTCAACTGGGAAACTTAGCCCTAGATCAGGGAAATTGCTTCGGAGCCCATTTAGCCAGATGGGTATCTAGATCTTCAAAAATTTCTAAAAAATAGGTGCAGTGGGATTAATTCACCACTGTTGGTGACATAGTCCACTTTGGCTTTTTTGAGAATCCAAAAGTGGAAACGGAAGCCCTTAGTCTACACTTTTTGTTCCTCTAGGTGTCTGGTTTTGAAACTGCCAAATTTAGGCCTGAAAGTGACTTTTTGTGTAGATTTTGACCTTGCCAAAAGGGGAATGACTCCAACAAGTTTGAAAATGATGAGAGAGAAAATGTTGATTGTTAGCGATTGGGGGTTTTCCTTGGTCAAACCCCATTTAGGTAATTAAACAAAAATGATGAAATAAAATAAAAAAGCATGAAATATAAAACAATGCAATTAGAAACTTTCCATGATGATGGATCTTTAATTTTTTCAACAATGGATGAAGAATCTACCCTTGAATGCCTTAGAAAGTTATCTTGACGACTTAGAATGCTAGAACCCTAGCTTGCTTAACTTGAAATGGAAGATTAATGATAAATAAGATGAATTAGCTATGAATTAGGGATTAGAGGCTTGTATTTATACACAATCCACCTAATTTTCCTGTTAATTTGATCCCCAAGGCCAACATTAAGGAAAAATAAACTTAAATTCCATTTTTTCCTGCCTGAACGTCAAAAATAGCCCTAGAAATGGGACTAAGTCGCTAGGTTGGGAAATTTAGTCCCACCTAGATGGGACTAATTCACCTAGATGGCCGACTTGGTCCCACAATGGCTCTTTTGCCAGCTAGATTACTGGGGAGTGAAGAAATCAAGTTTATATGATGATTTTAACAGGTATTTGATCAAATTAAGCCTTGCGATGCACAATATGGGGCCATAGGGGCCTATTAATGATGATGTAAAGGGTAATTAGGACTAGGGACAAAAATTTTAATGTGAAAGTATGATTAAATACACTTTACAACATTAAAATGAGGTCCACATAGCCTTGAAAGGCATAACATCCAATGTGAATGTGTAAGGCACATTACAACACTAGATTAGAATCAATTTTAATTCACAAGCCTTCTCGTTTAATGTGAGAATGCAATTAAATACATTTAATAACATTGAATTAGCAGAATACTAGGTCCATTAAGTCTAGAGAATTTTGAAAGTCTTTTACAACACTTTACAACACCTTGACAAGACATCAATAAATGCATTTTATTTAGTTTGCAAGGGTCCAAGACTTAATGTGAATGTTTTGATCACATTACAACATTAAATCTTGGAAAAATTAGGCCAACATCCATAAGAAAGACTCAAATGAGCTTGAAAATTTCCAAGTATACATGTTTTGGCGACACAATAGTTATCTAAATTTTTTTTTGTTATACATATTTAATTTTAGAACTTTTATATTATTAATAATATTTCAAGCTTTTAACCTTTAATAAAAAAAACATTAATAATGATTAGAGAAATCAAAAATAAAAATAAAACTATTTTTCTATTTACAATATTTTATAGACATTCAATATAAATATTTTTAGAAAATCACATTAAATTTTTTTAAAAAATATATGCATGTTCATATACTATACTGTTGGAGCACACAGGAGCAACTATACACTGAAAGAAACCTTGATGAGAAAGAAGCAATAGAAGAAACTATTTCACTAGAGATGAAAAAAATGTATTGAGACTTGAAAAACATAATGTACAAGGTGCCTTAAAAAGGAATGAAAATATGTAATGTGTGCACAACTACTTAGTATGGGAAAAACCACCCGGTGATTAATTAAAAGAAAAAACTACCCCTAAGTTAGCTTAAGAAAAATGTGAATGGTAAAACCATTCACTCTAACACCCCCCTTAATTACAACTTAGGGAAACTAGAAAATGAAAATGAGATGCAAAAAAAATGCAATATGGGTCTTGACTACACAACCATGTTAGGTACCCATTTACAATGCAAACAAAAAATCTCACAACCAAAGAAAAGGAGAAAAATGATGTCGGAAAAAAACCCTCTCCAAAAGAGAGAAAGAAGGAAGGAGGACTCATCAAGACCCCCCAAGGACAACTTCCTTCACCCCAAGCATCAATCGCAAAAAAATATAGTGAGGAGATGCCAAATGTTTAGTGAAGATGTCTGCAACTTGCTACTCCATAGGCA
This sequence comes from Sequoia sempervirens, assembly GCA_007258455.2. Classification (NCBI taxonomy): domain Eukaryota; kingdom Viridiplantae; phylum Streptophyta; class Pinopsida; order Cupressales; family Cupressaceae; genus Sequoia; species Sequoia sempervirens. The sequence goes on along the minus strand of VDFB02281492.1, from coordinate 884,306,031 downwards.
AATACTCCAAAGTCAGAACACATCCTAAATGAGTTTCCGAATGAAGTGCATGTGGCTATCAATATGCTTTGTGTGATGATGCTCCACTGGGTTGCGAGAAATATGTATGGAAATATAATTATCGCACCAAAGAGTAGTGGGATGATCAATAAGAAAGCCAAACTTAGCCATCAATTGTCGAAGCTACAAAACCTCCTTACTAGCCCAAACAATGCCTTGGTACTCAGCCTCAGTCAATGATAATGCAATAGAAGTTTTCTTCTTACAAGACCATGCAATTAGACCAAAACCAAGACAAAAGACAAAGCTAGAAGTGGACTTTCAATCATCAGCATCACCAGTAAAATCTGAGTCAGTGAATCCCACAATCTGAGTAGCACTTGATGTGTAATGAATGCCAAATTGTGTAGTGCCCTGAATGTATCGCAAGATGTGTTTGGCTACCTTCCAGTGACTCTCGTGAGGATTGCGAGAGAAATGGGAGACAAGACCAACTGCAAAAGAAATATCAGGATGACTCTGTGTCAAGCACAAAAGGTTGCCAACCAATGACTGATACAAGGTAACATCTACTGATGGAGTACAACAGCTGGAAGAAAATATAACCTAATTGAAAAGGAGTGGGGAATAGTTTGCAATTAGCCATCTGAAATCTCTAAAGAAAATCAAGAGGATACTTCTGCTGGAAAATATAAATACTTGCAACAAATTGGTTAATTTGAAGACTGAGGAAGAAATGTAAAAGACCAAGGTCTATCATATCAAACCACTCTGTTGAGAGCTCTCTGAGTATCCTCAATCATGGTAGGAGAACTCCTAGTGAGAATCAAATCATCCACATAGAGAACAAGAATGACAAGATTCCCCCCATGCCTCTGAATGTAAACTGTAGGGTTAGAGTGACATCTAGTGAATCCAGAAGCAAGAAAAACACTTTCCATCTTCTCATACCAAGCCTGAGGGGCTTGTTTGAGACCATACAATGAACACTGAAGCCTGTAAACAAGTGAAGGGTCCTGCATAAAGTCTGGTAGTTGCTCCTTATAGATCTCCTCCTGAAGATCACCACGTACGAAAGCACTCTTCATATCTATATGATACACTAGAAAACCCTTAGATGCAGCAATAGAAAGTACAAGGGAAGTGGAATCCATCTTGGAAATAGGAGAAAAGGTCTTTGAATAGTCAATTTCCTGAACCTGAGAAAACCCCTTTGCCACAAGATGAGCCTTGTACTTGTCAATAGAACCATCAGCTGCAAACTTCGTACAATACACCCACTTGCATCAAACCAATTTTTTTCCCTTAGGAAGAGGAAAAAGATCCCAAGTGTGATTGTTCATCAAAGAAGAATACTCCTCAACCATAGCACTATCCCACTCTGGAACACCTGAAGCATCTAAAAACTTCTGAGGATCAGTAGAAATTTCATGACTCAAGAATGATACCTAAAGTCTGAGAATGAGTGTGGGGAGAAGTGGTGGGATCACCTGCATGTGAACCAACCTCCTTAAGAATAGTGCGAGCCCAAAGAGGCTGTGCGAGTGCAGGCTCATGAGAAGATGGAGCTATGTCAACAACAAGATCAATACCATCATCATCAGGAGCATCAACATCATCATCATCATCATCAACAAGAAACAAAACATTCGGCTTGTGATGAAGAATCCTTCGAAATGAAAGACTCATCAAAATGAACATCATGCTGAAAATGTACCTCTTTAGTGATGGGATCAAACAACCGATATCCCTTCACATCCTCACAATAGCCAACGAAGATGAACCACTGACTCTTCTTCTCCATTTCTTTCTCCCTCCCTACTAGAATGAATGTCCATGCATCATTTCCAAATAATATGAAATAGGAGACCTTAGGCTTGACATGAGACCAAGCCTCCTCGAGAGTCATATTCTGCACCACCTTGTGAGGCATATGATTTTGAATGTAGTTGGAACAATTGACAGCGTCTGCCCAAAATGCTAGAGCCATGGACCTAGACTGGATCATGCAATTTTCCATCTCCCATAATGTTTTGTTCTTCTGCTTAGCCACACCATTCTATTGCGGAGTGTATGGCACAGTGTACTGATGAAGAATACCTCAAGCATTGCAAAAATCTTGAAATGCCCTATTGACACACTCCCTCCCATTATCTGTGTGAATCTTTTGAAGGGAATGCCTAGAATTCTTCTCCACATCATCCTTGTACTTCAAAAATTACACCCAAGTGCGGAAAGATAAGTCATCAATGAAGGAGTGGGAAATGACATAAGACCACTATTCACCAACTCAAGGGGTGCCGAAGCACGTGTGGCCATATCTTTCAAAAATGGATCTTGATGATGTTTCTAAAGTACACAAACTAGGAAAACCCCATCAGAACAAGAGATTTGAGGTAGGCCAATCACCAAATTCTATGTGCTCATCTGCTAGAGATATCTATAATTTAGGTTCCCAAACCACTCGTGCCACAACTTGCTCATAGAATCTGCATGAGCAATAAAGGATGATCCTAATGAAGGCTCAAATCCATCAAACTTATACAAGTGAGCTCCATGATCAACTACTCTAGTAGCAACAACCTTCTCAGGATTCTCTAACTCTCAAATAGTCACATCACTGGGAGAGAACTCAACAAGTCTTCCATCACCATGTTGACAAATATGGTAAATAAAGAGCAGATTTTGTGAAATATCAGGAACAAGAAGAACATCATCAATATAACCATCTTGCATCTGAATTGAGCTTGTCCCTAAAATAAGAATCTGAGAAGAGTCTCCAACTACAATGTGAGTAGTATGACTATCAAGAATTCAACTATCATGGGTAAAGGACAAACCTCTTGCTATAAGGGCTTGGCATTTTCCCAATGAATAAGACTTCGGCATGGAAATTCTATGCTTCTTCATAGCTTCCTCCAATGTTGCGAGCCTCACAAAACAATGTGCATCATTATGCCTTGATTTTCCACAAAAGGAATAATTTTCCTTCTTCTTAGACTTGGAATATGATTCTCTCGAGTTAGAATAAGGAGGAGGTCTTGTCTTTTGATTATTCTTCTCCTTAGGCTTGGAGGGACGCTCATCACTTGGAGGAGAATCTATCTTGGGCTACTTCTTCATATTCTTAACCTTTCCCTTGGAAGATTGAGCCATCAAAGCATGACTCTTAGGAAGAGCATCCATGTGGATCAACTTGGCTTGCATCCTAGCCAGTCAATCACAAAACACCTCAAACAAAGGCATCTTATGGTCATCTCCCATGACATCCATAGTAGAAGAGAAGGTAGAGGAAAACACTTGAAAAGGATGTCTCATTTTTTACAAGATCAAGAATATGCACTCATCATCATTTTTGGCATGACCTCACCCTTTTAGTTGTGACAAGAACAATTTGAACTGGGAAAGGAAATCTTGAATAGTGGGAAAGGCATCTTGAGAAAGAGAGGTGAGATCGGCTTCAAGTTGCAATATTTTGAAATGGTTTACTTTCCCATACAACTCAACAATCTTATCCAATACTTCTTTAGGTGTCTTACATTCAACAATGTGAAACAACATATTATCAGACACATGGAGATCTATGAGCCCTCTAGCCTCATCCATTTTGTTGTGATGGACAAACTTCTCAAAGTCCTTAGTGAACTTAGGTTGTTCGACATCCAACATTTTCCAAATCCCCCAAGATTGCAACAATTGTGAAATTTTGAGTTTCCATGTGTGGTAGTTGTGTGGGGTAAGTGGTGTTATTTTTGGTTCTAACATGGTGGGAAAATAAACACAGAAGAGTGTAATATACTACTTATACCCCCCAAAATGAATAGAACAAACTATTTGCAAACCCCCCGAAAGAAAAATTTTTGCCATAGAAACACCAATAGAAGACAAAATGTTGGTAATAGATGGAAAAAAAAAAATTCAAAAGGGAGTACCTTCTTCAGAAAGAGTTGCAAAATATCTCCCACAAAGATGCCACCAAGAAATCCATGTTCCCTTTGCAATTTACTCAACATAGAATGAGCAATCAATTCACCACCAAACTTTCAACATGAGCCTTGACTTGTACAATAGGGTAGGCGTGAGACATGAAAAATGCTTGATTTTGTTCTTTCACCCACCAATGTGGGATTAAGTTTCACACCCAAGTGAAAAAGTGAATCTTTTTACACCAGCAAAAATAAGAAAACCCTAAATAGGATTTTCACCCAACAATATTAAGCAACACCACCAAAAAAATGCACAAGAGAATTGTACCCTTCTAGGTTGCCAGATCATTCAAAGACTTTGTCTCTGCAATCTAAAAATTGGGCTTTTTAAAATCGCACCTCCAAAAAATATTTCAGACTTCTATCTAATCGCACTTCTTAGGTCTTCGAGAAAAATGTGGCTGATTGTGGAGAGAACTGCACCTTAAGAGCAGAATAATAGGCTTCTCAAACAAGAATTAGGCCTCAGAAAAAGAATCGGGTCCTCTGAATGCAAATTGCACCACTCTAGGCCGGAATTAAGGAGTGATTCTCTAGCGCACCAAACCTAGAATGGGACAGCTGAGTAAGATGCTCATGAAGAGCAACTTGGCAGTTGATTCTAGTTCCTCTGCCACAAATAATTCGATGCCTCTTCTCCAAACAAGAATCCATGGTTTTCAACAACAAAAACTCACAACTCTTCTAGAGAAAATGCATATGAGAGATAAAAGGCTTTCAAAACAGCCGCCTCCAAACAAAGGTTCGATGCCAATCAAATGCAACACAAAATTTGTGGTTTCCAAAATGCAGAATGCCATTTTTGGTAGAATTGTGCCTTCTACAGCAATCAAATCTCCAAAGAGCACCAAAGCGTCAATTATCGCTTGGCGAAAACTCTCAGGGAAGGTGGTTGTAGTAGAATTGCTCTGATACTATGTTGGAGCACTCAAGAGTAATTGCACACTGAAAGAAACCTTAATAAGAGAGAAGCAACAGAAGAAACTATTTCACCAGAGATGAAAATAATGTATTAAAACTTGAAAAACATAATGTACAAGGTGCCTTAAAAAGGCATGAAAATGTGTGATGGGTGCACAACTGCTCAGCACGGGAAAAACCACCCGTTGATTAATTAAAAGAAAAAACTACCCCTAAGTTAACTTAAGAAAAATGTGAACGGTAAAACCATTCAATCTAACATATACTGCCATTGACATTGAATATATAACCTTCTCACCAAATCATAAATGAAGGAAAATTAGATTTGTTCATTTACCATACTCCCCTTGACATTAAATATAAAACCTCCTTCACGAAGTTCACTAGAAGAAAGAGGTAGTCCAAGATTGGAAGTAGGTAACTTGTACTTCTTAGCAGTTTCGAACTTGTTACTCACATAATGTGTAAGTAGGATCATTAAGAAAATCTCAAATTTCAAATCCATATTTTAAAACAGTATCTATAATAATATAGAAGGGGGCAAATGCAAGATGTCCAAAGTCAAACTCAATCACCATTACAAAAGTCAAATAAAAAAGAATGGGTAAGCCTTTCTTTTAAAAAATAGCATGGCTGACTATTTGCCCCGAGAAAGTTTAAACAAGGACAGTGACACTGCCGTTGACACGCTAGGAAGTAGCTTGCACTTCTTAGTAGTTTCGTATTTTTTAGTCACATAATGTGTACGAAGACGTGCATACAGTAATGATTTTTTTAGTTTAGGTTCGGTGTTATTGTACTGGGTGGGTTTCTTATAGACTATATACCCACCCCTGCTTGTAACTTGCAATGAATTGGTGCAAATGAATAACTCAGAAAATATTAAACCAGGTGAGAAGTCAAACAAACCTGCAACAAGGAAGCTGCAGTTTACTCTGATTTGAAAAGATCTTCTACGCGTTTCTCCGATTTCCTGATTATTTCATGTTTACTACAAGGAAGGAGATCACCATACCTTGAACATCACTCTTCCTGTGAACATAAATGCATTGAACCATTCAAGGAGAAACCCATCCTGGAACTCACAAACACGGAGAAATTTACCACCATTGACAACTTCAAATTACCCAAATTTCCAAGTTTTCTCTAAATTTAGGCATCTTGTATACTTTTATGATTTATTTATTAGAAGAGAGACATATCATGGCTTAAGTATTGTGTAGGCTCTTTTTTCAGTTTTCTTGGTTTCCATTGTTTTGGCTTTCATAAATACGATGTTATTTAGATTTGGGTAAGCATTTCTCTATAAAATTTAGATGGCTGACTATTTGCAGTGAGAAATGAAAAACTGAGACATTGACCTTCTCTCCTCTATTTTAGTATCATCAATTTCACTGTAATTTCCCCATGGAAACCAACGTGGACACGAAGGCATGCATACAGTTGAGTCTTCGCGTTATCGTATTTGGTGGGTTTCTCTCTATACTATAAACCCACCTGTGCTTGTAACATGTAATGAGTTAGTGCAATTGAATAAGTTGTGATAAATTAAATAAATCAGGGAAATTGTTAAGCAAGGTGAGAAGTCAAATAAATATAGAACACGTAGCTGCAATTTCTTCTAATTTTAAAAGATCTTCTCCGCGTACCACTGATTTCCTGACAATTTCATATTTACTACAAGGAAGGAGAACATATCTTGCAAATTACTCTTCCTGGAATTCGAGGTAAGGATAAATACACTACACCATTCAAGGCAAGGATCATTATCTCCGATTTCAGTTACATCATCTTCATTTGCTCTGCGAATTACAATCATGACGAGAACAATCCTGAGTGTTCAAGGAATGTATAACGATTCCCATGAGGGAAAGATAAAGAGATCGCTGGAGGCACGACATGGAGTTGAGAATGTTACTGTTAATATTCAACAGAGAACAGTCATTGTAGAGCATAGTTCACAATCTGGATCTGACTTTGGTATATCATGTCATATTGCACCAATAATCGTTTTCTTATTTAGGGTCTCATAATATGATTTGCATTTACATGTGAATGGTTTGAAGGCAGAAAGGTTGTTCCATGATGAGTTTCTAACCATATTTGCTTGACGTTGTTGATGATTTGTGTGCAGTTCAAGCGCTGGCAAAGATTCGTTTCACTTCCCAAGTCATACAGACAACAGATTTGTAGCGAATCAAGGAAAAAGCCATCATGGACGTCACAAACACGCACATAGTTACCACCACTGACAATTTCAAATTACCCAAATTTGTAAGTTTTCTCCCAATTTAGGCATCTTGTATGTTTTTAAGATTGATTTCTTAGAAGAGAGACATACCATGGCTCATGTATTGTGTAGGTTGTTCTTTTAGTTTTCTTGGTTTTCATTCTTTACGTCTCATAAATAGTCTACATTTGAGATCCGGTTCAATGATAATATCTCATGTGTGTTGGCTATAATGTATTGGTGCTTGAAATTCAAGCGATACCTAGAAATATGTTGATTTTAAAAAAATATTAATTCAATTTTTTATTTTTTTTAATGTGTTATTAAGTTTATTAGAACATGTCTTTCATCATTATCTCATAAAAGGAAGGTTTTCATTTCTTTTTGAATATGATAAAATACATCTCAACTCATTAGTAAGTTTAAAATTTTCAAGATTAATTTATTTTTTGAATAATAGTTATCTCCTTTACATCTTATGTGATTTGATCTCTATGTATCACTTATTAAGTTAGAATTAATTTGAAAACAAAATTTAAAAAATATTATTATTTGAATTGTGTTAAACAAATTGTTATGAATTTAAAGCATAAAATTTAAGTTTTAATTATTCACTACAAAAATGTGTCAAACTTCAAACGAGGACTAAAATTATTCTTAGTGTCTATAAATAACCACAAATGTTAATGTAGACAAATTTAAAAGCTACTTGTACAATAACTCAAGAGAGTTTCTACGATTCCTCTAAAAAAATGTAATACAATAATATATATGACAAAATATAGGTTTTTTTAATTGAAGTGATATGAATATATTCTTAATTATAGTGATAGTATATTTATAGTTAAATATAACCAATGTTGGGCATTTGGGTAACCCATGACATATTGAGAGATTTGCACTAAACTGTAAGAAAGACAATATTATATTTGCACAAAGAATGTCATCATTTCACCACTAGTGTCTTTTGCGTATGTCAGTGGAAGAAAATTTTAAGAGTTTAAAAGAGAGATATTCATGTGAACCTAAAATTCCTCAATCACAAAAGAGACAAGTTATATAAATTGACTTAATTTAAACATACATGACTATTAAAAAATCCATATGTCATTATATGAAGTTCTTTTCAAATATATTTAAAATATTTTATATTTCTTATAACAACCAACTGATCAATAATAATAGGGTAGTGTATATGACCCTAGAAATAAAAATCATATCCCCTAAAACATCTTAGTTTGATATAGACACACCTAGATCATGAAGGGGTCATCTTTATTGTTAGTATTTATCATTTGCTACTTCAAAGTGATTTCTCATAGCATGTTGTTACCAATTTATTCAAAGTGGGGGCATACATTGGCATTATCATTTTAGAGATCTTGGACTATACCTTATGTTTCATTATGTGGTCTTCTTACTTCTTGTAATGTTTCTTCTTCTTGGTGGTGTCATTGGGTTTGATGTTCTCCAAGAATGTGACCTTTCTTGGAATACAACTTTCCTCTTAGTGGTGATGCTATGCATTGCATTCCCTAAGTTGTGAATCTTTTATCCTTGACTTGTCCTCTCTTGGAGACATTAGGCATGATGTTCCCTAAGAGGAGACCTTGCATGAACTAAGAAAAAACTCTTTGAACATGTCTTATCCTATTTGTATTTTTTTCATAAGTGTTTAGCATAATGTAGCTTGCTAACCCTATGAAGCTCAAAGTTACAACCCTTTTTCATGGCACCAAGCATAACACACTTTGCTTTCCTGTGGTGCCTTGTTTTTTAATAAGTGTTTAGCATAACGTAGCTTTCTAAGCCTTATGAAGCTCAAATTTTGTATTGTGTGGTGCCTTGTTAAAGTTATCAGAGGTATAACTTTGGTATGGTATGGGAACCTAATAAGATTATCTCATTTTCCACCCTTGGGGGCTCATTTAGTGAACAAAAAATTTCACTAGCCCATGTGAGTGTGCATTATTGTTTGCATACTGGACAATGAGTTTCACTTGTAAATGTTTTTGGACAAACAACTAAGGCGTGTTCCACATCGCATTGGATAGTCGAGGCTTGATCCATCTCTTTAACTTTTCCTTTTTCTCTTGCTTTGAGTCTTTGAAATTGTATGATTGAGTATCTTTTCATTGTTGCATACATATATATGTTTAACATAGGAATTTGTCTCCTTGTTCCTTTGTTGGTTTTTATATGAGATCTTACATATTTGAGGCTTGATCAACCTCCTTGATCTTTGTCATCATATCCTTCCAATGATTGCAAAATTAGACCTCTCTTAATTGTCTACTTGAGTGTGGGTTTTATGTAGCATCATCCTCTCATTGAAGTGGGGGCTAAATGTAGTGTAAGAAAATGTAACCCTTTAAATTTTCTCACTTGTTTGGGCCCTCCTATTTAAAATTGAACGTAATAATGCCTTAATTTAGTGTTGTTAAATGTACCTCTTTATATTTACACACTTATTTGGTCCCTCTTAATTAAATTAAGCTTAATTAGGCCTTAATTAGCCCTTTAATTCATTTACAAGCCTATTAAATTATATTTTCTGAAGGGGAAACTTGACAATAATTAATGCCTAAACATAACACTTTACATCAGTGATAACCTTAAGAAACCCTCCTAAAAAAAGATATAAAATTCTAGCGAATCTTTCATTTATTTTATGAAAAAAATTAATTTCTATTGGCAAATGTTTTCTTTTCTTCAAAAAATAAAATAAAATTTATTGGCGATTTTTTTACATCACTAAAATTTTGTAGAAAATTTTGGCGAACCTTGAAAAATAATAGGAAAATGTATTAATTATAATGGTAAATCCATCCAATCTAAAAATAATTCTCATGGAAAAGTAGGGGGCCTAAGGATGCAAATTATTGATGGGTTTAAGGGGTATACTATAATATTTATTTGTCATCACTGTTTTAAAATATAATATAATGGCTCTCATTGTATTTTGCAAGGTAAAATGTACCCATGATCTATAATTTTCATGGGGCTTAAAATTTATTTTACATCATTGATCTAATGACCCTTGTTGTCCTTTGTGAGGTAAAATGTACCCACAATCTATAATACTCATGAGATCAAAAATTGTGGGCCCCATGAACATTACAAATTGTGGGTAGATTTTACCCCATAAAATACAACAAGGGCCATTATATTATATTATAACTCAATGGTTGAACTCGAAACTAAAGATTAGAAATATGGTCCTAAAGCAACTAATAATTACGATATACTATTGATGAATTAATATAGATTTCTACTCTAATTTATAAAATTTAGGCGAATTTGATCTAATCATGTATCGAATATTGTGGAAAATTTTTGAGTTAATTTTTCTAATAAAATAAATTCTTTGGTGATTTAAATAAGATTGTGATAATTTTTTGTAAAAGTGTGGCAATTCAAGTCATGTTATAGCTCAAACTATTAGCCAATTTGGATTCCCATATTTCAAGTATTATCCAATTGGAAAATATTAGCCACTAAAAAAATCACTACTTTACATCGAGCAATGTGTGTTCCAAGTATAAGGAACTGTGACCAATTCACCCATGGGTAAATGGGTCCTCCCTAGACCATTGGATGTAAATTTAAATTATGTTTTTGGTGGTATTTTAATGTTTTTAAATCCATAATTCAATATCGGCTTGTAATATTTTTATTTTGGAAAATTAAGGACACATACCTATAAATATAAGGTTATTTCACTAAGATTCACCTAGAGTTTTCAAGATATCACTTTTCAAGAGTTACAAGAGAATTTCAAGAGAAACCAAGGGAATTCAAGAGAAGATATACCAAGGATTTATTGCAACAATCAAAATCTATCCATCATTTCAAAGTCTTCTTGTATCATGCATATTTTTAGATCTAATATTATTATGTAGGTTTCATGATCAAGTCAAGCATTCAAAGTATCATTTCAAGCAAGATTCAAGTGTCAAGATCCACATCTAATTTAGACATCTCATGCAAGTTGTAAACCTCCTAAGATCTCCATTATCAAGGTTTCATGTAAGGGTTTGTTGAATGGTAATATAGCTTTGTTCATTCTTCATTCCCTCTTTCATTCATTATTTCAATTCAAGGTTTGATGACCAAAATGGGGTTTGACCAAGGAAAACCCCTATTCACCATAAATAAACATTTTTCTCACTTGTATGCGTGATTGCAGATATAGGTTGAAGAAGACTTGAAGACCCTTTGAAGATAAAGATTTACAAAGTTGTCAAAGTTGTCAAATCACAAAATCTAACCTACAAATAGGATTTTTGACTTTCTGACACTAAACCTTGGATAAATCAAAGAGAGATAGGGCCAAAAATTCTAATGATTCATTCAAATAAGAATGTATGCAATGTTGTTTAATGTAAATGAAGATGACTATGTAATTGACTAGTCTGAATGACTGAAAATGAATGCAAAATTGCAATTACAACTATGTTTGAAAACACATTATAATTTACAAACAACTATGTAAATGAAGAAATAATGCAAAAAAAAAAAGTACAAGGATGAATCTAAGTGCACTTGGATGAATTGTGATGATTTTGGAGTGTTCTGAATGCTAATGGAAATTATTGATTTTTCACAATGAGACTCATTCGCCTAGGGTGTCGAATTAGTCCTCCTGGTGAAAAACTATCGAGAGATAGTTTTTGTCTGTCGGGATCCAGAATCTGACAAAATTCAGATTTTTAGTCCTAAGGTGGGACTCATTCACCATAGGTGGCGAATCATTCTTCTCCCAAATTTCTAAAAAATAAGGAGACAACTCTCTAATACCAGATTTGGAAAAGTTTGCTTGTCGGGTTGCCGAAGTCAATTCTACAGAAAACAAACAAATAACTCTCTCCAAGCTTGAATTTGACTCAAGTTGACTTGAAGCACCTAGTTGACTTGGAAATTGATCTTTAACACTTAATAACCTGTCAAATTTGCATACAAAGAGTTGTAAACAAACATGCAATAGAGGAAAAATGATTGATGGTTAGTGAATAGGGGTTTGCCTTGGTCAAACCCCATTTTTGGTAATTAAACCCTTCAAAAGATAATGAAATGAAAGAGAAAGATAAACTAATAAAATGCAAGTGTTATCAACTTACCTAACCCTTGATGATGCAATTATGAAGTAATGTGAATTTCTACGTCAAGGTGCTTGAATAGTGCTTGAATCATTGATGCAAAATGCTTGAATGCTTGAGATTTCTTGAATATGATATGTGAATGTTGGAGGATGTAAAATGAGATGAAAAACACTTATTTATACAATTCTTGTACCTTAGTATTCGTTCATACCTCATCATAGGCCGACATCAAGTCATTTTGAATAAAATATTGAAAGGAAATTTAAAATATTGAGAATTTGGGGCCAAGGGGGACTCATTCGCCACTCATGGCAATGGGTCCCACTTAGGACCTAAAAACATGTGTTCAAAAAAATGTTGTATTTAATGTTATTTGTCATGATAACATTTAAAAATACACTTAATTACAACTTATGAGGGCATAAAGAGACAAAATAAAGCACGAGAAGGGTGTAAATAGTGAAAATATGCCTAGAAGAATATTAAAGCTTGTTACAAGACTTTACAATACCTCAAAATAGGACTTGTTAATGAGTAACAAGGTGATATTTAGGTAAATTTCATTAAATAAAGTCTAGAAGAATGTAGAAATGTCTTACAACACTTCACAACACCATTACAAGATGTCATTTTTTGAATTTTAGTACCTAAATAAGCATGTTCAAGCCATGTTACAACATAAAATCAGAGCAACATAGTTCGAACACTGTGAAACAAGACCTAAAAGGCCATGAAAATGGCAAGGGGCCATTTTTCTACGGCACAACCATAAATAAACATTTTTCTCTCTTGTATGTGTGATTGCAAATTTAGGTTGACGAAGACTTGAAGACCATTTGAAGAGAAATATTTACAAAGTTGTCAAAGTTGCAAAAAGTTGTCAAAGTTGTCAAATCACATAATCTAACCTACAAATTGAATTTCTAATTTTTTGACACTAAACCTTGGATAAATCAAAAGCTATAGATCTACACTAGAGGCTCTCGAAAGATTGTTGCAACCCCTATACTTTAATCCATTCACCCATGGGTGAATGAGTTTTAGATCAGCTTCCTAAAATCACTTTTGGTGACTGGTACACAAGTCTCTTCCCTTCCTAGATCTACATCCTATTTTTTGGTTCTACAAATACAAATATTGAGCTTAATCTTCAATTTTCAAGTGTTAGATTGCATTTTGGTGTTGATTTTCTATTTTTAGTTTTTCTCCCCAAAGTGTAGTTTGAACTTGACCCTCATCCTTCATTCATAAGAAAATTTGAAGATTCTCACCTAGGGTTAATTCACCTAAGGGTTGTTAATAAATTCTTTGTGGGTATCTGATTTCCTAATGAAATAAAGGAAAATAGATCCCTAACACATTTTAAAATAATCAAAAACCCCATAATTATATTTGTAGAGAATAGAAGAGGGTTAATTAATTATAGACCACCTAGAAGAACTCAATATGTTGATGGCTCAATTGGCATCAGTTGGTGTTGAAATGGATGAGCAAGAGAAATGTCAAATCTTTCTTTTTTTTTCTTGCTTCATGGGATTATCTTTTTATGGTTATTGGGTGTACTTTTGTTATCTTGAAGACTAAAGATGTGGTTGGTTCTTTCCTCTCTAAAGAGATGAAGAGAAAGGTATCCATCAGTACCAAGGAAGCCATAAATGTTCATGAAGACCTAAGGAATTAGGAAAGAAGAATGAAAACAATGATAATTCAAAATCCAAGAGAAGATCCAAATGTCTTCGAGTGTCCAAAGTTATTTGCTGGAATTGTAGTAAGCTTGAACACTTTCATAATGAGCGCAAAAAAGAAAAAAATAAGAAAAATATATTTTATTTTGATTTTGAATCTAAGAAGGAAGATGGTGATGCATTCATCGCAGCTTTGACCACTCATGTAAGTAGCGATGCCTGGTCAATTCAATCAAGTGCATCTTTTCACATGACCTCTTTAAATAGATAATGTATACAAGTGGGAGAATGTTGGGATGTCGTGTTGTACACAATTGCATAAAATGTTATATTATAATGTTGTTATTAAATAATTATTTAGTTGTGATGCACCTAGGTGGTGTTGTTAATCACACTGGGTAATTATGTGGGGACCATTTTATGTTGTATTGTAACATTGTGTGTCCTACAAAAATGGCCCCTTGTCATTTTCATGCTCTTTTAGGTCTTGTTTCATGGTATTTGATATATTTTTCTCTAATTTTATGTTATAAAATGGCTTGAACATGCATATTTATGTACTAAAATTAAAATAATGATGTCTTGTGAAGGTGTTGTGAAGTGTTGTAAGACATTTCTACATTCTTCTAGACTCTATTTATTACAATTCACCTAAAAATCACCTTTTTATTCATAATCAAGTCCTATTTTGAAGTATTGTAATGTCTTGCAACAAGGTTTCACACTTTTCTAGGCATAATTTCACTATTTATCCCTTTCTCATGCTTTATTTGGTACCTTTATGCCCTCATATGTCTTAATTAAGTGTACTTTTGAATGTTAACTTGACAAAAAACATTAAATACAACATATTTCTTGACACATATTTTTAGGTCCTAGGTGGGGCCCATTCACCATAGGTGGTGAATGAGTCCTCCTTGGCTCCAAATTCAATTTTTTTAAATTTCCTTTTGGGTTTTTATTCAAAATCACTTGATGTCAGCCTGTGATGAGGTATGAATGGTTAAATAAGGTTCAAGTGTGTATAAATATGTTATTTTCACCTAATTATAGATCTCCTACAATCCTCCAACATTCATACATGTCATATTCAAGCATTCAAGCATTCTACATCATCAATTCAAGTAATATTCAATACTTTGGAGCATCCATTGACATTACTTCAGATTTGAATTATCAAGGGTTTGGTAAGTTGATAGCTATTGCACGTTATTAGTTTATCATTCTCTTTATTTTCATTGTTTCATTAAAGGTTTGATTACCAAAAGTGGGGCTTGACCAAGGCAAACCCCTATTTGCTAACCCTCAACCATTTTTCCCCTATTTCATGTGTGTTTGCAGACCTAGGTATGAAGATTTAACAAGCTTTTTGGTGCTGAAGATTGGTTTATAAAGTCAACTAGGTGTGTCAAGTTAACTCAAGTCTATTTCAAGCTTGTAGAAGGTTTCTTGTTTGTTTCCTGCAAAATTGACTTCGACAACCTAACAATTAGTGATTTCCAGATTTGGTGTTGTAGAGTTGTCTCCTATTTTTTCAAATATTTGGGAGAGGACTAATTCACCACTAGTGGAAAATGAGTCTCACCTTATGACTAAAACTTGTCAAATTCTAGATCCCGGTAGACAAAAACTTGTTTTTGACACTTTTTCACCAGTAGGAGGACTAATTTTCCACCCTTGGCGAATGAGTCCCACTGTGAAAATTTAGTGATTTCAACTAGCATCCACAACATTCTAGATTCATCAGATATTACCCAGGTGCACTCAGATTCATCTTATTCTTTTTGTTCTACATATTTTCTTCATTTACTTCATTGTTTGCATATCATAGTGTGTTTTAAAACATAGCTTAAATCTCACTTTTGCATTCATTTTCATCCATTTAGACCATTCAATTGTATTTATTTTACTTCATTTAGATTTGAAAACATCACACATAGCATAATTTGAATGAACTAGTTTGCATGTTTGGCCCTACCTCTCTCCTTTTAGGTGAAAAACCCTAGAAGAGTTAGAGAAGTCATAGAAACCCAAAAATATATGGTTCATTTTGGTGAACCCACATTTTGAATTCTTTTCCTCTCTGATTTCATTTTCATATTGCATCGTAGGTTACTTTTGCATCAACATTCAATTAGGACTTTGTGTTGTTTCTGCATTCTAGGACTTTTCCTATTGCATTAGTGAAAACTTCATTTAGATTTCATTTTCGCATTGCATCTCATTGAAAAAACTGAAATTCTGCATTCTGCATCTTTGATTGTATTTTGTAGAGCATTAAATTCATCTTCAAATATATGAAAAACACAAAAAAAATCATAATGGTACTCATTCACCACCCTAGGAAAATTAGTCCCTCTGCACTTTTTACACAACATTTCTGGCATTTTTCTGTAATTTTTCTGCATTTCTATTTTCTGTCATTAGATCTCTATTACAGTTAGAAATTTTTTTGTTATTATCATTTTAGAGCTCTTAGCTTAGCTTACATTTGCATTTGTACTTTTATGACTGTTTGGTGCCCCATTGATAATACTTTAGTGAGAAGAAGTTCTAGACTCATGGCTTCCCATGATATCACTTTCGTTGTGGACCTTGGGATCTCACGAGCTCCTACTCCTAGTATGGATGATGGTGCATTAGGCACTAACAATACCACTTCTATGCCTTCACCTTTCCATCCAATGAATGTTGACACACAAGAAAAGCTCATTATTATTCATGATGATTTTACACATTTACAACAAGATTTTTCACTTGAAAACATATCCTCCACTGCCATACCTGCCATTGAAAATCTTCATTGTTTGATTGAATGTGATGATGGCTTGCAAGTGATAAAGTAAATTTACAAGATTTACAATAAACATGCATCTTCTAATACTCAATCTACAAATATTCCTGTAAGCCAAGGAGGACCGCAAGTTCCCCCCCCTTCAACTATAGCATCTATACCAACTTATACCAATCTGCAAGTCCACACAACTATACAACAGGTTAATTATGTGGCTACTTCTTTCTCGATTCCACCTAGCATTCCTACTTCTCTTGTGGCATCAAAAGTCCCCTCTGCCACCTTCACACCTCATAGTATTCCTTTCACTTCACCTAACATCACCTACACTCCATCACCCTTTTCCCTTCCACCTCAACCCACTTACCCCGATCATGTTCTTACACAACTCCTTAATATTGTTTCATTTGTGTAACTTCAACTTTCCACCAATAGCTAAGGTCAATCCGCTCCAACCATGTATCATGTCCACAAAAACCCCTTATCCTTATAAATTATATGACATACCTCGATGCCACAAGGGATAGTAATTCCTTAGTTTGAGAAATACGAAGGTAAAGGAGACCCTGCCAACGATGTTAATGCTTATATAGCTTTGTGTAGTGACTTTGTACTTGATGATAAATTGCTAGCCAAACTATTTCCAAGGACCTTGAAAGATACCACATTAGAATGATTTTCCAACTTTCCCAATCATTCCATCCCTTCATTCACTGAATTGGTGGATGCTTTCATTAGTCACTTTCAAGTTCACATGACACCTAAAAAGATAATGGCTGACCTCATGTGATGTAGAAAAAACATAGATGAAAAAGTAACTAATTTTATCTCATGATACCAATCCTTGTATGCTCAAATTTATGTCAAGATTCCCGATGCACATCTACAAAAGATGTTTATCAAAAACTTGCACACACACCTTCAATATAAGCTAACTATAATGAAATTACCTTTGTTTATGCATTTATGCACTACCTTGTGTGAATACCATAACTTAGTTTCAAGTCATGATTCCAAATCCACTTCTAACCAAGCTGAAAAACCTGAACAGAACAATCAAAACCAAAATAACAAACAAAACTTTCACAAACAAAATAGAGGCTTTTTACAGTTCAATCCACCTACTTCACAATCGCAACCAACCCAACCAACTCAAACTCAAGTGGAAGGTATTAAAACAATAGTGCCTTATAACTATTGGGACCTGAAGAGACAATTTACTCCCTTATCTGATACCCTCCACAACACAATGAACCGATTAATTCAACAATGCATGGTCACTTTGCCACCCGTTCAACCGCTTTACCCAAAATAGCTCTTACCACGCACTTTCAAACCTAATGCTTATTGTCATTTTTATTTCTAGAATGGAGATGGCACTAAACAATATAAGCATCTAAAACATTAGTTCAAGACCTCATTGATTCGGGCCATTTGTCCATTGTGGGTGTTAATGATCAAGGAAATAAGTCTGTTGCACCCCCTAACCAGAACTTACAAATTTTCACCAATTCTATGCCTAAACACACTACTTCATTTGTTAAGGCTAGTGAACCTTCAAACACTGATGTAATGAATATTGATACACAAAATGAAAAACATGACATACCTCCACTTGTTACTGAAGATAGTCCTATGGATCAACTTGTGGCTATGATAGACATTATCCCTCATAAGGGCCAAATCACTAAATCTCTTAATATTACGTTTTCTACTAAAGACATACTACAAAAGATTCCTAATGGTCCTCTCTACATAGATGGTAGAATCTATGATAAGCCCACTAACAGGATATTAATAGACCCCTCTTGTGGTGAGAATGTGATCACAGAGGATTTTCTAGTATTATATGAGGTATATCAAGATAATTATAATAAACCAACTACATGGATTAAGACGTGCATACTAGTTTTGCATGCCCTACAATCAGATCGATCGTACTCCCTTTGCAGATAGGACCTAAAACTTTGGATGTCACATTTTCAATTATTCCATAATCTGACCAATTTCATTTGCGGCTAGGCCACCCTTGGCTTCACTCAATGAAAGAGGTCCCATTGGTTGTTCACAAGTTTTTGAAGTTTCCACATGGAAATGAGATATTTACCACACACCATAGTGGCTTTAATCCCATATCGTCTAAAGGAAACTTTTCATTAGAAGCCTTTTGGCCTGAACTGATGGAACCCATCAAACCTCGAAAGGACTTCTTTTTCATAGCTTACCAAAAATTCAAAGCCATAAAGATATCCAAATTGTCTCTTCGTAATGCATCCCTGTCTACTTCCACACCTCCTGTCATAGATGAAACCATGCTTCAACCTGAGTCAAACATTTAGCAAACCATACAACCTCATGAACAACCACCCCTAGACATTTCTCTACCATCGTTTAAACAACCAAGGGAAAATGAAACTCCTTCTTGGATGTTGTGGTTGTGTTGCTAATATGTGGTTGTCATTGATGTCAACACTATTAGTATTTATTGTATTGAAGGTTGTATATGTTGAGGATATTGAGAAAATTGTTAAAGAAAGAATTCTAGGTTCCCAGTGGAACTATGAAGGTCATGAAGGTGTCTTGTTCTGTATGTTGAAGATCAACTATTGTGGACTAAAGGGTTTATTGTTGAGTGTATCTAGTCCATCCACTAGAATTTTTAGAGGTTCGTGTGAAGATTTGTTCAAGTTATGAAGATCTATGTTTTGATAATGTCTTTGTGGTCTCTATTAGTGTTCTTGATTAAAGTTGGTATAATTCTGGTAATTCTAGTTGTTACAAATGTTTCTCTGTTGTTTCTTGGTGCTTCTGGATGTTTCTAGATCATTTTTTATCTTTGTTGCATGTCCACATTGATTGGTGTGCGCATGGTCAAAAAAATTTCTCGGTATGTTCAGGTTTTCATGCTCTTATCTGACATGATGGTTGTGGTGTGTTGCGGATCCTTGAAGATTTAATTTTAAATTTTTCACATGCTTGAGGATATTATTTTAAGTCACATCATGATATTAGCCGATGGTGTTTGATCCACATTGAAAGTTTATTTGTAAAAATTGGCCTAACATTGAAAATATGTTTTATATTTCTAGCCGACTAGGTTGTTGATGTAATTCCATGCTGCAGATATATCAGAGTGATTTTTTGAGTGAAGGTAGTGTGTGCATAAGAGAGAATCTATGCTAGAAAAAATGTAGATGTGTGAATAGTGTCCAAATCATTCGATTACAAAGCAGAGTGAAGAAGTTTGAGCAAAGTGTGAAGAAGGATTTTTGTGCCTAATTGGAATTGTAATCAAGTTTGTGAAGAAACTATTTCCTCAGTTCATACCCTATGGATCTAATCTATATTGTTGTGTATTGTTGGGCAGTGAGCCCTCTTGTATTTGAGTAGTGAGCTCTAGGTAGTGTGCCTGAATGCATGTGCATTCCCATTATTTTTCTTATACTTTTAACATGTTATAATATTGTGGACTAACATCCACCGTGGTTTTTCCCCTAATAGGGTTTCCACGTAAAAACTTCTTGGTGTTCTCTGTGCTTCTGGTGTGTTGTTTGTTCATGGTTTACTATTGATTCATTAGATCTGAGATTAAGTTAAGTTTGAATTTTTTAAAATATTTAGTGACAACTAATTCACCCCCCTCTCAGTTGTTTGTCCTTATTTTTCCAACAATTGGTATCAGAGAAGGTTCCTCTAAAAAATTTTAAAATCTTGAGGTCATCTGAGATGGTATCATACAAGAAGGACAGTCCTAGATTCAATGGAACAAACTACTGATTGTGGAAAACTAGGATGGAGTGTCATTTGAGTTGTATTGGTGAAATTTTGGAATTACAAAAAACAAATATGTTATTCCTCTGAATGGTCCTTCCACTGTTGATGAGATTAAAAAGGTTGAGAATAATTTCAGGGCTATGGAAGCTTTGTTGATTGCTCTAACAGATTCAAAAATGACAAATTTGATAGGTTCGAAGATAGCTCATGAGATGTGGACGAAGCTGGAAACTTTGTATGAAGGAGATGTACATGTGAAGATGGCTAAGCTACAGAGTTTGAAATGAAAGTATGAAAATTTGAAGATGTGTGGAGATGAAAATATTTCTTCTTTTATGCAAAGAGTAAATGAAATAGTGATGGGTATTAGATGTGTCGATGGTACGGGCTAGAAGAGGAATAAATTGTGGCTAAAGTGATCAGATCATTTCCTCCCTCCTGCTATTGAAGAAACCAGATCATTGATGAATGTGACAAGAGATACACTAATTGGTAAACTTGCTGCCTTTGAGTTGAGAAAATTTGGTGAATCTTCTCCTAAGTCTGAAACTGCATTTAAGGCTACTCTATCTAGAAGAAACAAGCAAAGATATGATATGGGAGAGAGTTCTATAAAGACATTCAAGTATGAGGAAGAAATGAAACAACTTGAAGATGAAGAAAGAGAGGTAGAAGAGTTGGAAGCACTGATTGTGAAGAAAGAAGGTAGAGGAAAAGGTAAGTATAAAGGAAAGTTTCCTATCAAATATTTTTCTTGTAGTAAAATTGGTCATTTTACATCAAGTTGTCCTGAAAGAGTTCCTAGATCTAAGCCTTACAAATATAGATTCCAAAAGAAATTCTATTTTACTGAAGAAGGCGTAACTGATGAATAGTTTGATAAAGAAAATGGAAATGAATACATGATTTGGTTTTCATTGCTATCAAGGAAAATAGTCTAGTGGCTACTGAATTTGTTAAAGTTGAGAAAGCTCTTGTAGCCTGAAATGAAGAAAAGGATGAGTGGGTCATTGACAACGGATGCTCATATCATATGACTGCTGACAAAAGAAAAAATTTAAGCCTAGAGAAGTATGATGGTGGGATTATAAGATTTGGAGATAGGGTATGTGTAGGATCATGATGGGCCAAAAAGTGGCAATATGATGGGTATGTGTAGGGTATGTGGCTGATGATTTTTTTTTTACCCAAAATTGATGAAATGAATAGGGTTTTTAAAGGAGTTTCTCAGCTTTCCACAAATATAAATTATGCTAAATACTTTGAATTTAATAAATTATTATTAATTTTCTACTTGAATTACAACTAAAGTCCTATTGATAGGTTGTTTGAAAAACATCTATAGCTTTCAAACGGTATCACATTTTTGAATCTAAAACATGTGTCACATTCTATGCTTTGCATACTATAGGATTAAAAAAATGAATTTCATGAAGTTTTGACCAAGTTAAGGTGGTCAGACATAAGAGTTTTTATATTTTTTAAAGTTGTAATAAAAATTCATAATTAATTATTTACTTGGAAAAAATTACAAAAAATATTCATCATATCCAACATGAGTCCTCTACTTATATCTAAAATCTTATAAAAAATATTATAATTTTAATGGTTAGGGTGGTCAGACAACACCTACTTATTTTTTCCCGAAATTTAAGTACTATTGCATTGAAATTTCAAATTTTCACCAAATAGATTTCTTTTAAAAATAAACCTAGTAGTTTAGAAACTACATTCAATTTTCTACATATTCTACTTTGACATATTTTTGAAATAATATAGATAACTTATTCAAATTTTTATGTCAAGTTTCCTAACTTTTATTTTTCTAATTTTTTTGCCATTTAAGGGCCTATTTTTCCCATGATGATCTTGCACATACCTGATAACAATGCTTGTGTGATTCATGGCAGATGATCTATTTGTATTGGTGGTAAGAATAACACTGATGATGTTCTTTATGTTGAAGGATTTCAGCACAACCTGTTGAGTGTTGGACAGATGGTGGACATGGGTTATGATCTTCAGTTCAAAGATGGAAGATACAAGATATATGGAAGTTTTGGAAATATAATTGCTTTAGGTGAACAGACAAAAGATAATGTTTTTCACCTGAATGTTTCCAATGAAAGTTGTTTAATTTCTCAAGTAGATGAAAGCTAGTTATGGTATAGAAGGTTGTGTCATGCAAATTTTGATAACATAGTAAAAGTAAGCTCCACTCAAGCAGTAAGAGATTTACCTAAGCTAGTGAAGCCTGCTAACACAATTTGCAAGGAGTGTCAGATGGAAAAAAAAACTAGAGTCTCTTTTTGGAGCAAACAACATCATTCAAATGGATTATTGGAGTTGGTGCATATTGATCTATGTGGTCCTTCTAGAGTCAGGAGTCTCCATGGTGAGAGGTACTTTTTGCTGCTTATTGATGATTATTCTAGAATGATATGGGTTGCTTTCTTAAGAGAAAAATGTGAAGCATTAAAAAAGTTCAAAAGTTTCAAAGCTATGGGAGAAAATGAGAAAGGTCTGAAAATAAAATGCTTAAGGTCAGAAAAGGTGGTGAGTTCACCTCTAGGGTATTTAATTCTTTATGTGAAGAGCATGGAATGAAAAGAAAATTATCTATTCCCCGAACCCCTCAATAGAATGGTGTTGCAGAAAGGAAGAAAAAACCAATTGTAGATGCTACTAGAACAATGATGATTGAAGGAAATGTGCCTCACATCTACTGGAGTGAAGTTGTAAGCACTCCTATGTACACTTTGAACCAGGTAAATGTAAATGGTAATTCTCGTAAGACTCCTTTTGAACTATGGTTTGGTTATAAGCCTACCGTAAATATTTCATGATCTTTGGAAGCAAGTGTTACATCAAGAGAGATGACGATAGAGGAAATTTTGATGCAAGAAGTGATGAAGGAATCTGTCTCGGTTACTCTACTAGAAGCAAGGCCTACCGGTGCTATAACAAAAGACTGATAAAAATGGTTGAGAGTGCAAATGTTAGAGTTGATGAGGATTTTGCTAGATCATTTAGATATTGTGGATATGATTCAGATGAAGACAATACAAACAAGGGGAATAATGTTCAAACATAAAATCAACTTCAAATTGTGCCATATGTTCCGGTAAATCAAGATAGTCAAGAAGTAGAGACAAGTGCAAGTGCAAAAAAAGAACAAAAGAATCAGAAGTTTGAGAGAATCTTAAAACTATGAGGTATGTAGAGCTAAATCACTCTAAAAATAAAATTATAGGAGACAAGAATAAAGGAGTGCAAACTAGAAGAAAGATTTCAAAAGAGTATTTTCTGATCTCCAAGATTGAACCTAAAGATGTCAAATAAGCCTACACTGGACGGAACCTATGAAGGAAGAACTGATGCAGATTGAAAAGAATGATATGTGGATACTTGTTCCTAGAACTAAACATCAGAATGTGATTGGTACTAAATGGGTCTTTCAGAATAAGTTGAATGAACAGGGTGAAGTGATCCAGAATAAAGAAAGACTGGTATGTAAAGGGTATTTACAAATGGAAGGTATTGATTTTGAAGAAACCTTTGCCCCTGTTGCCAGAATTGAAGCAGTAAGGTTATTTCTTTCTTATACTACATATAAAAATTATAAAGTCTATCAAATGGATGTGAAGTCAACTTTTCTAAATGGTGAGTTAGAAGAAGACGTATACATTGAACAAATTGATGGATTTCAATTGACTGACAAAGAAGACATGGTTTTCCGATTGAAGAAAGCTTTGTATGGACTTAATCAAGCCCCCAGAGCCTGGTATGCTAGATTGGACAAATACTTACTGAAGCTTGGATTCAATAAAGGTACTCTTTAAAACAACTTATATTTCAAATTGGATCATGATAAAGAATTAATTATTGAGGTTTTGGTTGATGACATTTATTTTGGAGGAGATGACAATCTATGTATGAGGTTTGTTGATGAAATGAAGAGTGAATTTGAGATGATTATGATTGGAGAGATGAAGTTCTTTCTAGGATTGCAAGTTACTCAGTTAGAGAAGGGGATCTTCATATCCCAGTCCAAATATGTGAGAGAACTGCTGAAGAATTTTGGCATGGATGAATCAAAACATGTTGGTACTCCCATTGTAACTATATGTAAGTTGACATAGAATGATGATTCTCCTAAGGAAAATCAAACAAGATACATGTCAATGATTGGTGGATTTCTCTATTTAACTTAGACACAACCAGGCATTATTAATGTTGCATGTATGGTTGCTAGATTTCAGGTTGATCCAAAAGAGTCTCATGTGACTACTATTAAGAGAATCTTCAAGTATCTGAAAGGAACAATTGATTTTTTGTTTTGGTATCCTAAGGATGATGATATTACTTTGAATGCATATACTGATGTAGATTGGGCTAGAGATGTAGATGACAAGATGAGTACTAGTGGTGGTGCCTTCTTCCTAGGGAATAAGTTGGTGTATTGGTCGATCAAAAAGCAAAATTCCATTTCTCTATCTATTTCTGAAGCAGAGTATATTGCTGCTATAAACAACTATACTCAAGTGATGTGGATGAAATAGATGCTAAAAGATATGAAAGTAGTATATGATGAACCTTTTGCCATATACTATGACAACTCAAGTCCAATTAAGATATCAAAAAAATCTAGTGCTACACTCTAAGACCAAGCATATATCAATCAAGTTTCGCTTCTTAAGAGAAAAAGTGAATGAGAAAGAAGTAAGACTAGACTATGTGCCTACCAAAGAATAGATTGTAGACATTTTCACTAAGATATTTCCAAAGGATAATTTTGAGTATCTTAGAGGGATGCTAGGGGTGATTACCCCTCCTGATTTGAACTAAAGATGCATTTACTTGCATCAATCCATGTGCTTGATAGATATTTCCTAATTTGGATTGATGTTTTTGTGGCTGCTACTCAGGGGGAGTAGTCAGATGTGAAAATATGTGGTTTAGAGCTTGTATGTGGGAAGATAATGCTTATATTTTCCATTGATGTCAAAGGGGGAGAAGAGTCATATGAAAAACTACTACTTATCTGGAGTAAAGAGTGTTGTGGGGAGAAGATTGTGCAGAAGAAGTCAAGGAACAAGAGTTAGAATCTAAGGGGGAGTAAGTACTGATTGAGAGTTGATTTGATGGTGATTTTCACATCATGTGTTGCCATCAATGCTAAAGGGGGAGATTGTTGGATGTTGTGATTGTGCTGCTAATATGTGGTTGTCATTGATGTCAACACTATTAGCATTTATTTTATTGAAGGTTGTATATGTTGAGGATATTGAGAAAATTGTTAAAGAAAGAATTTTAGGTTCCAAGTGGAACTATGAAGGTCATGAAGGTGTCTTGTTCTGTACATTGAAGATCAATTGTTGTGGACTAAAGGGTTTATTGCTGAATGTATCTAGTCCATCCACCGGAAATTTTAGAGGTTTGCATGAAGATTTGTTTGAGTTATGAAGATCTATGTTCTAATAGTGTCTCTATGGTCTCTGTCAATGTTCTTGATTAAATTTGGTATAAATTTGGTAATTATAGTTGTTGCAGATGTTTCTCTATTGTTTCTTGGTGCTTGTGGATGTTTCTAAATCATGCTCTATCTTTGTTTCATGTTTGCATTGATCGGTGTGCTCATGGTCAAATATTTTTCTTGGTATGTTCAAGTTTTCATTCTCTTGGCTGAAATGATGGTTGTGGCATGTTGTGGATCCTTGAATATTTAATTTTGAATGTTTGGCATGCTCGAGGATATTTTTTTGGGTCACATCATGATATTAGTTGATGGTGTTTGATCCACATTGAAATTTTATTTGTAAAAATTGGGCCGACATTGAAAATATGTTTTATATTTTTGGGCGACTAGGTTGTTGATGTAATTCCATGTTGTGGATATATAACAATGATTGTTTGAGTGAAGTTAGTGTGTGCATAAGAGCGAATGTATGCCAAAAAAAGTGCAAATGTGTGAATAGTGTCCAAATCATTCGATTGTATAGTAGAGTGAGAAGAAGTTTGAGAAAAGTGTGAAGAAGGTTTTTTGTGCTTAACTAGAATGTAATCAGGCTTGTGAAGAAGCTATTTCTTCAGTTCATACCCTATGGATCTAATCTGTATTGTTGTGTATTGTTGGAAAATGAGCCCTCTGGTATTTGAGAAGTGATCTCTAGGTAGTGTGCCTGAATGCATGTTCATTCCCATTCTTTTTATTGTACTTTTAACAGGGTATAATATTGTGGACTAACATCCACCGTGGTTTTTCCCCTAAGAGGGTTTCCACGTAAAAATTATTGGCCTTCTCTGTGCTTCTGATGTGTTGTTAGTTCATGGTTTATTGTTCATTCATCAACTATGAGATTAAGTTAAGTAAAGTTTGAAAAAGTTTAAATATTTTTGTGACAACTGATTCACCCCCGCTCTCAGTTGTCTATCCTTGTTTTTCCAACAATTGGTATCAGCTCATAGGGTCCTCTAAAAAATTTTAAAATCTTGAGGTAATCCGAGATAGTATCATACAAGAAGGATAGTCCTAGATTCGATGGAAAAAACTACTCATTGTGGAAAACTAGGATGGAGTGTCATTTGAGGTGTATTGGTGAACCCTTCTAGAAGATTACAAAGAACATATATATTATTCCTCAGAATGGTCCTTCCTACTGATGAGACTAAAGAGGCTAAGAATAATGTCAGGGCTATGGAAGCTTTGTTGAGTGCTCTAACAGATTTGGAAATGAAAAATGTGATAGTTCTGAACATAACTCATGAGATGTGGATGAAGTGAAAAAATTCGTATGAAGGAGATGTACATGTGAAGATGGCTAAGCTATAGAGTTTGAAAGGGAAGTATGAAAATTTGAAGATGGGTGAAGATGAAAATATTTCTTCTTTTATGCAGAGAGTAAATGAAATAGTGATGGGTATTAGATGTGCCAGTGCTAGCCTGGAAGATGAACAAATTGTTGCTAAAGTGCTCAGATCATTTCCTCCCTCCTGCAAAGTGAAGGCTCATGTGATTGAAGAAACTAGATCATTGACGAATGTGATAAGAGATACACTGATTGGTAAAATTGCTACCTTTGAGTTGAGTGAATGTGGTAAATCTTCTCCTAAGACTGGAACTACATTCAAGGCTACTATATCCAGAAGAAGGGTATATGCAGGATCATGATGGACCAAAAAGTGGCAATATGATGGTTATGTGTAGGGTATGTGGCTAACAACTTTTTTTTACCCAAAATTAATGAAATAAAAAGGGTTTTTAAAGGAGATTCTCAGCTTTCCACCAATATAAATTATTCTATAATTTGAATTTAATAAATTATTATTATTCATTTTCTATTTGAATTACAACTAAAGTCCTGATTGATAGGTTGATTGAAAAATATCTATACCTTTCAAATGGTATCACATTTTTTGAATCTGAAACATGCATCACATTCTATGCTTCACATACTATAGGATTAAAAAAAAAAAATGAATTTCATGAAGTTTTGACCAAGTTAATGAAAAATTCATAATTAATTATTTACTTGGAAAAAAAATAGAAAAAATATGCATCACATTCGGACATGAGTCCTCTACTTATATCTAAAATATTATAAAAAGGTATTATCATTTTATTGTGGTTAGGGTGGTTAGACAGATACCTACTTCTTATTCTTTCCTTGAAATTTAAGTACTACTGCATTGAAATTTCAAATTTTTACCAAATAGTATTTTCCTTTTTTTAAATAAACCTAGTAGTTTAGAAACTGAATTCAATTTTCTATAGATTCTATTCTTACATTTTTTTGAAATAATATAGATAACTTATTCAATTTTTTATGTCAAGTTGCCTAACCCTAATTTTTTTGAATTTTTTAGCACTTAAGGGCTTGTTTTTTCCATGATGATCCTACACATACCCAAAAACAAGCAAAGATATGATCTGGGAGAGAGTTCTAGAAAGACATTCAAGTATGAGAAAGAAATGAAACAACTTGAAGATGAAGATAGAGAGGTAGAAGAGTTGGAAGCACTGATTGTGAAGAAAGAAGGTAGACGACAAGGTAAGTATAAAGGAAAGTTTCCTATCAAATGTTTTTCTTGTAGTAAAATAGGTCATTTTGCATCAAGGTGTCTTGAAAGATTTCCTAGATCTACGCCTTACAAATTTAGATTCGAAAAGAAATGTTATTTTGCTTAAGAAGGCATAACTAATGAAGAGTCTAATAAATAAAATAGAAATGAAGATTGTGTTTTCATTGCTTTCAAAGAAAATAGTCCCATGGCTACTAAATTTTCTAAAGTTGAGAAAGATCTTGTAGCCTGAATTGAAGAAAAGGATGAGTGGGTCATTGACAATAGATGCTCACATCATATGATTGGTGACGAAAGAAAATTTGTAAGCCTAGAGAAGTATCATGGTGGGATTGTAAGATTTGGAGATAACAATGCTTTTGTGATTCATGGAAGAGGATCTATTTGTCTTGTTGGTAAGCATAACACTAATGATGCTCTTTAGGTTGAAGGCTTGAAGCAACACCTATTGAGTGTTGGACAGATGGCGGACAAGGGTTATGATCTTTAGTTCAAAGATGGAAGATGAAAGATATATGGAAGTTCTGGAAATAAAATTGTTTCAGGTAAATAGACAAAAGGAAATTTTTTCACCTGAATACTGCTAGTGAAAGTTGGTTATGGCATAGAAGGTTGTGTCATGTGAATTTTGATAACATAGTTAAAGTAAGCTCTACTCAAGCAGTAAGAGATTTACCTAAGCTAGTGAACCCTACTATCACAATTTTCAAGGAGTGTTAGATGGGAAAATAAACTAGAGTCTCTTTTTGGAGCAAACAACATCACTCAAATGGATTACTAGAGAGGTGCTAGGGAATGTAGGCATCGTTGTCATCTCCTTGCTCGTGAAACTCATAGGGAAGAAAATAAAGAAAATCAACCTTTACCTTTGACAAAAGTAATAGAGGACCACCCTCCTTCTCCTGACCTACCACACAATAGTCTAGTGCAACAATACCAACAAAATGAACCAATCCAACAACCTCAGCTTTTGATACATCCATCCTTAGAAATCACCCTTCTTCCTCCTATTGTCATTAATCTTGATGATGATGAGGATGATGATGATGATGCAAAAATTGCAAAAATAAATGAAGAAGTGCATAATAATTTAAACTATTTATTTTCATCTACAATGAGCCTAAATAATAAATCCTCTCCATGAAGTGAAGAACCTGATATGACTCCTACTTCAACACTTGCAATTCTTCCTTTGGACAGTCAACCGCCCTCACACTACATTGAACATGATTGGGAGGTGAATGAATTGTTAGATGGTTGACTTGCATTCGCCTAACTAGCCTTTTTTTTTTCTCTTTTTTTTTTCCCTTTTGTTTTCCTTTTTGTGTGTTGTGTTCTCCTGTATCATGCATTTGATGTTCCCTCTCTTTGTACACTTCTTCTATTTGTACCTCTATTCTTCTATATGTTGTACATTATATTTTTTTCTTTTTTTTTGTGTTTTCCTTTTGGGGATCATGCACGGGTAGAGACGCCCTATGTCTCTTCCATCTTGACCCAAAAGGTCCTTGTCTTTTTTGCTTTTGTTTTGTGTTTTCATTTTGGGGATGATGCAATTTTTGAGATTGCAATGTCTCTTCCATGTTGACCCAAAATGAACTTTATCTTTTTCCTTTGCTTTCACTCTCTTTGTGTCATTCTTCCAGTTCTATGTGCTTTGGGGAATGATGACTTTTTTGAGCTCTTTCATAAATACATTGTAACAACGAACATACTGACCCAAAATCCATAGATCCCTTATGTGTTTTGTGTGCTTTCTTTTATGGGGGGCAACTCCCTTTTCTTTGGTTTTCCTTTTCCTTGACATGACACAACCTCACTTTGAAACATATGACTTGGCATGGGGCTTTCCAAGTTGGCTCTCATGTCTTGTTTTATTTTCTCTTTCCTTCTCTACTTTAAAGTAATTTCTCACAGAATGATGTGTAGCAATTTCTTTAAAGTGAGGGGCATACATTATGATTATTTCATTTTCATTCTTGGTTCCTAGTGTAGCCTTGTCATTTATATGATGCATTCACCACTGTGTGGATGACATTGGGTGTGATGTCCTTCATAAGTGTGATCTATCTCAACATATTACATTCCTCTTGGTGGCCTGATGTGACACACTACATCCCCTAAGTTGAAAATATACTATTCTTTGATTGATAGTCTCTTGGAGACATTAGATACAATGTCCCCTAAGTGACTAACCTTGCATGAACTAAACAAGACTCCTTCAAACATTTTTACACTTTACATTTTTGGAATTTTACATTTGGAACTTTTACCACCTCGCATAATGCAACTTGCATGCCTGTGGTACCTTTCTTTTTGTTCATGAAATTTTTCTTTTTGGTGCCTTGTTAAAGTTATCAGCATGTGTAACTTTGATATGGTTGAGCAGGAAGCCCAACTAGCAGCATGAATTTTCCCCATAGCCACCTTTATGTTTGTGAGTTCATACCAACAAGTGTATGTATCTTACCTTTATGGGCCTTCTCATGCCATAGACAGCCAGAAGTTTCATGGCCCCAAAGTGAGTACAGTTGGGCTTTCTTACCCGGCAGAATGTTATGTGTTCTATAGCCCTAGAAAGAGTACACATTCTATTTTTCAAACAATGAGCCTGGATCTAATCCACAACTACCTAGATTGATGATTGAAGCTTCATCTAATTCTCAACACTTGTGTGTTCCTTTGTTCATATGCTTAGTGCACCATGGGATCTTCATCCTGGGGGCTTGATCATCAATCTTGATCATTGTCATTCCATCCTGCTAACATAATTGCATTTAAACCCTCCTCTCGATGTTCATGGATACTTTAGTGTGAGTTTAAAGCAAGTTCATCCTCTCACTAAAGTGGGGGCTACATGGGATTTTAGGTCTTGTTTCATGGTATTTGATATATTTTTCTCTGATTTTATGCTGTAAGATGGCTTGAACATCCATATTTATGTAATAAAATTCAAATAACAATGTCTTGTGAAGGTTTTGTGAAGTGTTGTAGACATTTCAACATTCTTCTAGATTATATTTATTACAATTCACCTAAAAATCAGCTTTTTATTCATAATCAGGTCCTATTTTGAAGTGTTGTATAGTCTTGTAACAAGATTTCATGCTTTTCTAGGCATAATTTCACTATTTATCCCTTTCTCATGCTTTATTTTGTCCCTTTATGCCCTCATATGTCTTAATTAAGTGTACTTTTGAATGTTAACCTGACAAACAAAATTACATACAACATATTTTTTGATACATATTTTCAGGTCCTAGGTTGGACCCATTCACAATAGGTGGTGAATGAGTCCCCCTTGGCTCCAAATTCAAAATTTAAAAAATTTCCTTTCGGGTTTTTATTCAAAATCACTTGATGCCAGCCTGTGATGATGTATGAATGGTTAACT
Organism: Sequoia sempervirens; assembly: GCA_007258455.2. Classification (NCBI taxonomy): domain Eukaryota; kingdom Viridiplantae; phylum Streptophyta; class Pinopsida; order Cupressales; family Cupressaceae; genus Sequoia; species Sequoia sempervirens. Next base: position 884,274,063 of record VDFB02281492.1, on the reverse strand, counting down.
AGGGCACAAGTGTGTATAAATATGTGAACTTCACCTCATTTTACATCTCCTACAATTCTCCAACATTCATACATCATATTCAAGCATTCAATCATTCTACAACATCAATTCAAGCAATATTCAAGCACTTTGGAGCATCCATTGACATTACTTCATATTTGCATTATCAAGAGAACTTGGTAAGTTGATAGCTATTGCATGTTATTAGTTTATCACTCTTTCTTTTCATTGTTTCATTAAGGGTTTGATTACCAAAAGTGGGGTTTGACCAAGGCAAGCCCCTATTTGCTAACCCTCAACCATTTTTCCCCGATTGCATCTGTGTTTGCAGACCTAGGTATGCAAAATGAAAAAGATTTTTGGTGTTGAATATTGGTTTACAAAGTCAACTAGGTGCTTCAATTCAGATCAAGTCTATTTCAAGCTTGGAGAATGTTTCTTGTCCGTTTCTTGCATAATTGACTTTGACAACCCAAAAATTAGTGATTTCCAAATCTGGTGTTGTAGAGCCATCTCCTAATTTTTCCAAAAAATTGGGAGAGGACTAATTCACCACTAGTGGAGAATGAGTACCACCTTAGGATTGAAACTTGTCAGATTTCAGATTCCAACAAACAAAAACTTGTTTCTGACACTTTTTCACCAGTACCTGAGGACTAATTTGCCTCTTTGGGCGAATGAGTCCCATTTTGAAAATTTATTAATTTCAACCAACATCCACAACATTCTAGATTCATTAGATATTACCCAGGTGCACTTAGATTTATTTAATTTCTTTCTATTCTATATATTTTCTTCATTTACTTCATTGTTTTCATATCATAGTATGTTTTCAAGCATAACTTAAATCTCACGTTTGCATTCATTTTCATCCATTTAGATCATTCAATTGCATTTAGTTTACTTCATTTAGATTAGAAAACATCACATATAACACAATTTGAATGAACTAGTTTGCATTTTTGGCCCTACCTCTCTTCTTTTAGGTGAAAAACCCTAGAAGAGTTAGAGAAGTCATAAGAACCCAAAAATATATGGTGCACATTGTATTATTATTTAATGTGTGGGAGACATGTAATAATAATTTAATAGTGGGGAAATATTAAATAAAGTGAAAACTTAATACCGAATATTACATAAGGGATTAGTGGTTTTGTATGCACATGGTTTTGTGATACATAGTTTTATCTTACCACTTGGTTATATTTGTGTGAGTTTTAATCTATAAAAGTAAGCACATGTTTAGTGTTTAAGGTTCCTTGGATTAGTAGGCTATCATTATTAAGTCTTTCTGAGGAGTACATATGTGAAGCATGACATGAGATGTGTGGATTCATGCTTGGACACATGAGGATGCATTGAGAGGCTTGATGCTTCAGAGGTATTCATTGTAACTATTGTATTGCTTTATTGTTGAATAATATGATGGAGTATCGATGCTTTTTGAGGTTGGGTTTTTCCCTCTTGAGGGTCTTTCTAGGGTATATCTTGTGTCATCTTGTAGCTTGCTTATTTGATCTATGCATTATTTTACTTGTATGCATGTTTATCTCTCATGGGGTCATGTAGGAAATGGAATAAGAATGTGGGTTAAATGCATTATTTCCTAACAGGTTTAAGTTATATGGTTGAGGATTGAGGAATCTAGGCTTAAGTATATGGTTGAGAGTTTACGGTTGCAGGATAATGTTCAAGGTTGAGTTTCCAAGGTTAAGTGTATAGGGTATAGGTCCATTAGGTTTTAAGATATTGGGTTGATGGATTAGAGATTAAGTATAGGGTTCATGTTTGATATTGTAGGATGTAGGGTTTAGGGTTTAAGGGTTGGGGATTTAGTGTTTAAGGGTTGAGGGTGGAGGGTTTAAGGGTTGACCATTGAGGGTTTAGGGTTGATAATTTAAGGGATAAGGCTTTAAAGGTTGAGGGTTCAAGGGTTGAGGGTTTAAGGGTTGAGGGTTTAAGGGTTGAGGTTTGAGGGATTAGGGGTTGAGGGTTTAGGGTTTAAAAATGAGGGTTGAGGGATTAGGGTTCAAAGATTAAGGGATTGGGGTTTAAATGTTCATGGTTAATGGATTAGGGTTTAAGGTATTATTTCAAGGGTTGAGGGTTTAGGGTTTAAGGTTTAAGGGGTGAGGTTGAGGCTTTATGTATAGGGTTTAGGGTTGAGGGTTAAATGATCAGGGTTTGAACTGTATATTTTTGGCACTCTAGGACTTTCTGGCACTTCTAGGGGTTTTTATCTAAGAGGAGAGAGTAGGGCCAAAAATGCTAAAGGGTTCATTCAAATTATGTTATGTATGATGTTGCTTAAGCTAAATGTAATGAACTAAGTGCAATTAAGTGATCTATATGAATGATTATGGATGCCAAACTTAAGATTTATGCTATGTTAGAAAACACAATGTGATATGCAAACAATGAGTAAAGAATGAATAAATGTGGAACATAAAGAAATTGACTGAATTAGAGTGCACTTGGAGGTCTGATGAAGAATCTAGAATATTTTGAATGATGTCTAGAATTACAGAAATTCACCAGTGGGACTCATTTTCCTAGGGTGGGGACTTAGTCCTGCTTTTGATGAAAACTGTCGGGAACATATTTTTGAGTGTCAAGATCTAGAATCTAACAAAACTTAGATTTCTAGCCTTAAGGTGGGACTCATTTGCCACTGGGTGAATTAGTCCTCTCCCAAAATTTTGAGAAATCGGGAGACAAATCTGCAACACCAAATATGAGGATGTCTACTTGTCGGGTTGTCGAGGTCAATTCTGTAGGAAACATACATAATACCTTCTCCAAGCTTGAAATAGGGTTGATTTGAGGTGAAGCACCTAGTTGACTTGTTTACCACTCTTCAATAGCTAAATACTTGTTAAATCTACACACAAAAGTCTGCAAACACACAAGCAAGATGGGAAAAATGGTTGAGTGTTAGCAAATAGGGGTTTGCCTTGGTCAAACCCCAATTTGGTAATCAAACCCTTAATGAAATAGTGAAATGAAAGAGAATGATAAACAAATAACATGCAAATTCTATCAACTTACCAAACCCTTATTGAAGAAAATTTGAAGTTGTGTGAATGGATGTTCCAAAGTACTTGATTTATGCTTGATTTGATGTTGTAAAGTGCTTGAATTCTTGAGTGAATGAGTGAATAAGTGAACTTGATGAATGGGGGTTGAAATGGATGTAAAAACACTTATTTATACACACTTATGCCTTACTAACCCATTAATACCTCATCATAGGTCAACATCAAGTGATTTTGAATAAAAACCCAAAAGGAAATTTAAAATATTTTGAATTTGGAGCCAAGGGGGACTCATTCGCCACCCATGGCGAATGGTTCCCATCTAGGACCTAAAAATGGGTGTCAGGAATTAAGTCACAATTAATATTGTTTGTTAGGTTTACATTTAAAAATGAACTTAATTAAGGCTCACAAGGGCATACAGGGGTCAAATAAAGCATAAGAAAGGTGTAAATAATGAATTTATGCCTAGAAAAGCATGAAATCTTGTTACAAGACTTTACAACACTTCAAAATAGGACATTTTTAGTGATGAAAAAGTGATTTTTAGGTGAATTGTAATGAATAGAGTATAAAAGAGTGTAGAAATGTTTTACAACACTTCACAACACCTTCACAAGACGTCATTATTTAAATTTTAGTACATAAATATGCATGTTCAAGCCACATTAAAATATAAAATCAGAGAAAAATTGATCAAGCATCATGAAACAAGACCTAAAAGGCCATGAAAATGAAAAGGGTCCATTTTTCTACGGTACATGCTTTAAGGTTTGATGGTTTAAGGGTCAAGGGTTTAGGGTTTAAGGGTTGAGGGTTTAAGGGATTAGGAATTAAATGTTGAGGGTTAAGAGATTAGGGTTTAAGGTATAGGGTTGATGTATTAGGGTTGAGGATTTAATGTATAGCATAAAGGGGTGAGGGTTGAGGGTTGATGGTTGAGGGTTTAACGTATAGAGTTGGGTATGTGGAGGACCATGATGGGCAAAAAAGTGGAAATATTGATACGTATGTGGCTGACGACTTTTTCTTTTACTCAAAATTAATGAAACGAAAAGAGTTTTTAAAGGAGATTCTCATATTTCCATCAATATAAATTATGATTTAATTTTAATTTAATAAGTAATTATTATTCATTTTCTATTCGAATTATGACTAAAGTCTAGATTGATAGGTTAATATAAAAACATTTATAGCTTTCAAATAGTATGACATTTTTTCAATCCAAAATATGCATCACATTCTATGCTTCACATACTATATGATTAAAATAAGAAAAAATGAATTTCATGAAGTTTTGACCAAGTTAAGGTCGTCAAACATACGAGTTTTTATATTTTTTAAAAGTTGTAATAAAAAAATCACAATTAATTATTTACTTGGAAAAAAATTACAAAAAAATATGCACCACATCAGGACATGAGTCCTCTACTTAGATCTAAAATCTTATAAAAAAATATTATCATTTTATTGTGGTTAGGGTGGTCAGACAGACACCTACTTCTTATTTTTTCCGTGAAATTTAAGTACTACTACACTGAAATTTCAAATTTTCACCAAATAGATTTAAAAAAAAAAAAAAAACCTAGTACTTTATAAACTACATTCAATTTGCTACAAATTCTATTCTTATAGATTTTTGAAATAATATAGATAACTTATTCAAATTTTTATGTCAATTTCCCTAACTTTGATTTTTCTGATTTTTTTGCGATTTAAGGGCCTATTTTTTCCATGATGATCCTGCACATACCAAGTTGAGGGATTAGGGTTAAGGATTTAAGGTATACGATCGAGGGATTAGGGTTGAGAGTCAAATGTATAGGGTAGAGGGTTTAAGGGTTGAGGGTCAAGGGATTGGGGTTTAAGGGTTTAGGGTTTAACAATTGAGGGTTGATGGTTTAGGGTTTAAGTTATAGGGTTGAGGGATTAAGGTTGGTAGTCGAATGTATAGGGTAGGGGGTTTACAATTGATGGTTGAAGGTTGAGGGGTTAAGTTTAAGGGTTGAGGGATTAGGTCTGAGTGTTTAATGTATAGGGTAGAGGGTTAAGGGTTAAGGATTGAGGGTTGAGGGATTAAGGGTTTAAGGGTTGAGGGTTGAGGGATTAAGGGTTTAAGGTTTGAGGGTTGAGGATTGAGGGATTAAGGGTTTAAGGGTTGAGGGTTGAGGGTGTAGGGATCAATGGTTTAAGGGTATATGGTGTAAGGGTTGAGAGATTAATGTATTAAAGTTTTAAGGTATAGGGTTGAGGGATTAGGGTAGAGGGTAGAGGTAGAGGGTTTAAGAGTTTAAGGGTTTCAGGTATAGGGTTGTGGGATTAGGGTTGAGGGTTTGATGTGTAGGGTAGAGGGTTTAAAATTGAGGATTGAGGATTTAATGTATATGGTAGAGAGTTGAGGGATTAAAGTTTTAAAGGTTGAGGGATTACAGGTTTAAGGGTTAAAGATATAGGGTCTAGGGATTAGGATTGAGGGTTGAGGGTTTAAGGGATTAAGGGTTTAAATGTTGAAGGTATAGGGTTGAGGGATTAGGGTTAAGGGTCCAATTTATAGGATAAAAGGTTGAGAATTAAGGGTTGAGGGTTATTGGCCTAGGGTTTAAGGGATTAAGGTTGATGGATTAAGTGTTTAAGGTATAGGTTCAAGGGATTATGGTTGAGGGTAGAGGGTAGAGGGTTTAAGGTTTTAAGGCTTGAGGGTATAGGGTTAAGGGATTAGTTTTGATGGTTGAGGGTATAGGGTTGAGGGATTATGATTGGGGGTTGAGGGTTTAAGGGTTGATGGTTTAGGCTTGAGGGTTTAAGCGATGAGGGTTGAGGGTTGAGGGTTTAAGGGTTGAGGATTTAGGGTTTAAGGGTTGAGGGCTTAAAGGTTGAGGGTTATTGGATTAGCATTGAGGTTTTAATGGTTTAAGGGTTGATGGTATAGCGTTGACAGGTTAGAGTTGAGGGTTTAATGTATAGGGTTGAGGGATTATGGTTAGGGTCTATTGTATAGGGTAGCGGGGTGAAAATTGAGCATTGAGGGTTTAATGTATAGGGTAGATGGTTGAGTGATTAGGGGTTTAAGGGTTGAGGGTTTAGGGTTTAAGAGTTTAGGGTTGAGCCCCTGGATTAGAGTTGAGGTTTGAGGGTTTAAGGGTTTAAGGGTATAGGGTTGAGGGATTACAGTTGAGGGTTGAGGGTATAGGTTTGAGGGTATATGGTTGAGGGACTAGGGTTAAGGTTGAAATGTATAGGGTAGGGTAGGATTAGTGATGAGGGTTTAGGATTTAAGGGATTAGGGTTGAGGTTTGAGGGTTGAGGGTTGAGGGATGAGGGTTTAGGGATTAAGGCATTAGGGTTGAGGGATTAGGGAATATGATTGAGGGGTTAGGGTTGAGGGATTAGGGTTGAGAATCCAATAAATAGGGTAGAGGGTATGGACATAGAAAAAGTATCCCCTTTTTCTTGCTTGATATGGGAATAATTGATGACAAATTGGACTTAATGATGCCTTTATTTAATATTTTGAGGTGTTTTATGCATCCACACTAGGTCTTGGACCCTGGAAAACTAAATCAAATGCATTTATCAATGACTTGTAAAGGTGTTGTAAAAGACTTTCACACTTCTCTAGACTTAATGGAGTATTTTCCTCCTAAATTCAATGTTATAAAATGTATTTAATTGTATTATAACATCAATCTAGAAGGCTTGTAAATTGAGTTTGACTTTAATCAGGTGTTGTAATGTGTCTTACACATTCACATTGGATGTCGTGCCTTTCTAGGTGTGTCACCAAAAAATGTATAGTTGACATTTTTATGCTCACTTGAGTCTCTCTCATGGACTTTGGCTTGATTTTTCCTATATTTAATGTTCTAATGTGGAAAAAAAGTTCACATTAGGTCTTGGACCCTTGAGAATCATTAAGTCTTCTAAGATGTCTTGCAAAGGTCTTGTGGAGTGTTTTAACCCACTTTCACACTTTTCTAGGACCCTTTCATTATAATTCACTTAACTATCCCCTTTTTATCATTCACCAAGTCTAATTTCAAAGTTTTGTAGAGAGTTGCAACAAACTCTCATGCTTTTCTAGACTTGTCATGACTAAATTGAGCCTTTTTATGTTTAAATGACCCCTTAATGCACTCTTCAACCTTACCTAAGTGTTTTTTTAGGATATTCCCGTTAGACCTAAATTTAATGCACTTTAATTTTTGACACCTACTAAATTTTTCCTAGTGGGACCAAGTCACCATGTGGGGCGACTTAGTCCCACTGGGCATAAAAATCAAAATAATTCCAATTTTCTAGCAGAATTTTATTCTCTTACCCTTGAGGTCAGCCTGTGATGTGATATTTTTGGGAAATAATAGAAAATCAAGTATAAATAAGGGTTTTTCTTCTCATTTAAATCCCCATTGATTTTCAAACAACCCATTCATTCACTTAATCATTCTCAAGCATTCAAGCACTCTAAGCAGAATCAAGTCATCCATTGGAGCACTTCATTGCATATCTTTAGATTTCTACATCGAGGGTTTGGTAAGTTTATGACATTACATGTTTATTTATCATTCTCTTCTCATTTAATTTCATTATCTAGGGTTTGATTAACAAAGTGGGGTTTTACCACTAGGCAAACCCCTATACTCTAACCCTTAACCCTTTTCCCCCTATTTTCATGTGTTTGCACATATTGTATGGAGATTTGTCAAAGAGGAAAGTGTTAAAAAGGTGTTTACAATCCATCAAAGCCAACAAAACCCTAATTTAATCTTGGAGACCAATTTCAATCCATTTTTTGTAGAATTTGGACTAGACACCTATTAGAAAAGGAAGTGCAGACCGAAAGCTACAAAATTGTACCCAAAATTTCTAGAAATTCTTAGGTGGACTAAGTTTCCATCTGTGGTGAATTAGTCACACTAACAGGCCTAAAAATTGATTTTTACATTTCTGAGTACCCATTTGGCAGATTCCTGTTTTGACAAATTTTCTCTGAAATTGGACTAAGTTGCCCAACTTGGTGTAAGTGTCCAATTCAACATTTCGAGTCAAATTTGTAGGATTCTAGAGCCTCTCTACACTACAATTCAAATTCTAGGTGCAACTCTCCAATTCTGTTTAATTATGTCATCATTTGCTTCCATTCTTAGGTGTTTTTGCATACATCACTGTGTTTTCCAACACTTTGCATTTCTTAAGTTTTGCATCAATAATCATCTTTCATTTTTTGTTTATTACATTTATACATCATATTTAGGTACATTTCATCCCTATTTACATTAATTTTGAGTGTAGGAATTAGCATTTTGGGTCCATTTCTCTCCTTTTAGGTGAAAACACTCGAAGAGTTAGAGAACCCTTGGACACCCAAAATCAATGTCCACATTTTGGTGAGCCTAAATTTTGAACATTTTCCTTTTTGTTTCAAGTTCATTTTCATCCTAGGTTTAACTTTCATCAACATTGCATTGTTTAAATTGCATCCTAGGGTTTTAAAAATTGCATTAGTGAAAAGCTCATATAGCTTGCATTTTTGCATCATATTTCATTGGAAAACAACAAAATTCTACATTTTCATATTGTAGCTGCATTTGTGCATCTGAAAAATGTCAAATTGCATTTAATTTTTTTGAAAAATCATAAAAAAAATCATCACTGGGACTAATTCGCCACATTGGGCGACTTAGTCCTTTTGTACATTTTGCACTATAATTTATGGCATTTTCTACATTTCTAGTTTTTGTTATTGCATCTCTGTTATAGTTTCCAAAATTTATGTTATTAGCTTTTCATTGCTCCTAGTTTGCATTTGATTTGCACCCACCCCACCTTTAGGAGCGCTTTTCTAAGTGTTTGGCGCCCTATTGATAATACTTTAGTAAGAAGAATTTTATGACTTATGGCATCTTGTGATAACACACTCATTGTGGACCTTAGGTTGTCCTGAGCTACTACTCTTGGTGTTGAAAATAGTGCATTAGGTAGGGACCCTACCTTTAGCAATATTGTTCCTTCCAATAACATGCAAGTTGACACACATAATGACCACATTCTACAAGAAAAATTAATTAACATTCATGAGGATTTAGCACATCTGCAACAAAACATGTGTCTTGAAAACATTTCAACCATTGCAATTCTTGCTATAGACAACATCCATCATCTCTTTGAATGTAACGAAGGCTTAGTAGATGTTATGAAACAAATTGTTGAGATATACCATCAACACATTCCTTCCACCTCTAGTACATCTCAACCAAAAAATAGTATGGTTAGTCAAGGATGACTTAACACTCCTCCTCCTTCCATAGTAGCATCAATACCTACCTACACCACTCTACAAGTCACAACCATAATGCAACAGGTTAGCAATGTGATTCCTTCCTTGAGTATTCCTTGTATCATTCCTAATTCTTCTATGGCATCAAATGTTTTCTACTCTTTCACCATACCATCTATTAGCATTCCATTCAACTTCCCAACCACTATATACACTTGATCACCACTTTCCCTTCCACCTCATACCACTTACACTAACCCTCTCATCACACAACTTTTCCACACTATTTCCTCCATGCAAAAATAGAATGGACCACCCATCTATTATGTTTGAAGTAGCCAACTATCTTTGGAAATCCTAAGAACACCAATGCCACAAGGAATAGAAATTCCTAGATTTGAGAAGTATGGTGGGAAGGGAAAGCCTACTAATCATGTTAATGCTTACATAGCCTTATGCATTGACTTTGTCCTTGATGATAAACTATTGGTGAAATTGTTTCCTAGGACTTTAAAAGACACCAAGCCTTAGAGTGGTTTTCATCTTTACCAAAAAACTCAATTCATTCATTCAATAAACTAGTCGATGCATTCATAAGTAATTTTGAAGTCCACATGAATCCCAAGAAGACATTGGCTAATTTAATCAGATGCAAACTGAACCATCAATTTTGTTGTTTCTATGTGCTTCTCTTGCAGTCTTAGGATCTTTTGCCTAAAAGGAGAGAGATAAAACCATGAAATTGAGGTGGTTCACTCAAATAAAGGAATGAAAGATGGAATTATGACTAAATAGAATGATCTAAGTGAAAATAAGTAATGAAATTGATTGATTATGAATGAAACCCTAATGAAATATGCAATGTTTGAAAACATAGTGAGATATGCAAGAATGAACTAAAACATGAACAAACATAAACATAATTGAAAGAGGCTGAAAAAAGTGCACTTGGGAATTGAATGTTGAATCTAGAAGGTTCTGAAGGCTGGCAGAAATCACTATAAATCACCTATTGGACTCATTTGCCACTAATGGTGAATCAGTCCTACTACTAAAAAAACACCTGAAACTACTTTTTGATAGTCAGGAAGTGGATTCTGGCAAATTCAACTTTTCCAGCCTTAAGGTGGGACTCATTCACCACTGATGGAAAATCAGTCCTCCAAAAATTTGTGAAATCAAAGGTCAATTCTATAGCTCTAGATCTATACTTGTCTTCTTGTTGGGTTGACAAAGTCAAATCTATAGAAAATTGACCGTAGGTTGTCTCCAAGCTTGAAATAGGGTTTAGTTGACTTGAAACAATTTTTTGACTTGTTGACCATCTTTCAACACCTAATTGCTTGACAAATTTACATACAAAAGTCAGTAAACACAAACACACACAAGGGGAAAAATGGTTAAGGGTTAGAGTATATGGATTTTCCTTGGTCAACTCCCACTTTGGTAATCAAACCCTTGATAAAGAAATGAAATGAAATGAGCAAGGAATGATGAATCAATAACATGCAAGTGTCCTAAACTCACCAACCTTGTTGAAGAAACCTAAAGATATATCAATGGCTGATCCAAGATGCTTGATGTTTGATTGATTGAATGATGCTTGAATGCAATTAGTGAATGAGTGAACTTGATGAATGCTTGAATGAATTAGGTGTAAAATAAGAAGAAAAACACTTATTTATACAAACTTATTCCCTAATAACCCAATAATACCACATCAGAGGTTGACATAAGGTCTTTTATGAATAAAAATATGAAAGCAATTTTGAATTTGGAGCCAAGAGGGACTCATTCGCCACCCATGGAGAATGGGTCCCACCTTGGGCATGTAAGTGGGTGTTGGGAATTAACTTACATTTAATGTTGTTTGTTAGGTTTACATTCAAAAATACACTTAATTAAGTCTTATGAGTGCATGAGGGGGTCAAATAAAGAATAAGAAAGGTGTAAATAGTGATAACAAGCCTATAAAAGCATGAAATCTTGTAAGAAGACTTTACAACACTTTAAAATAGGACTTGGCAAGTGATGAAAATGTGAGTTGTAGGTGAATTGTAATGAAAAGAGTATAGAAAATTATAGAAATGTGTTGCAAAACTTCACAAAACATCATAATTTGAATGTTTAGGACCTAATGTGAATGCATAAGTTACATTGTAACATTAAATAAAATAAAGATAAGTCAAACATCACAAGGGAAAGACCTAAAACACCATGAAAATGTCAATAATCCATTTTTCTATGGTACATTTAGCCCCCACTTTAGTGAGAGGATGAACTTGCTTAAAATTTACACTAAAGTAGCCATGCATATCAAGAAGGATCCAAATGAAGTTATGCTAGCAAGATGGAATAAAAATGATCAATAGGGATGATCAAGCCCCCGAGACGAAAATCCCATGGAAAACTAAACATAATAACAAAGGAACACCCATATGTGAAATAGAAGAAGAAAAGGTAGAATCAGATCAAGCTTCTATCCTTTGTCCAACTAGTTGTAGATTAGATCTAGGCTATATGTGGGAAAAATAGAATGCATACTCACTTTGGGGTGAAAAAATTCATTGCGGTCTGCCAGGTGAGAAGACCTAAAAGGTGAGAAAAATACGCTAGTTGGTATGCACTCACAAACACATAGGTGGCTATGGGGAAAGTCATGCCATGGAATGGGCTTCTAGCCCAACCATACCAAAGTTATACCTCCTAATAACTTTAATAAGGTGCCACAAAGGAAAATGTTGGTTCGTGCTCCATGAGACAAGAAAAGCTTTGTATGCTTAGAACTCATGAACAAATGCAAAGGTACCACAAGCATGCAAGTTGCGTTATGCAAGGTGGAAAATATGTAAAATGTAAAATGCAAAAGATGTTCCAAGAAGTCTTGTTAAGTTCATGCAAGTTTTTTCACTTAGGGGACACTATGTCTAACATCTCCAAGAGAGTACCAATCAAAGAATAAAATATTCACAACTTAGGAGATGTAGTACATCACATTAGGCCACTAAGAGGATTGTAATATGCTAAGATAGATCACACTTATGAAGGACATCACACCTAATGTCATCCAAAAAGTGACAAACACATCATATGAAGTGGCAAGGCTACACTAGGAACCAAGAATGTGAATCAAATGATGCCACTATATTCCCCCCACTTTAAGGAATTGTTGCACATCGTTCTATGAGCAATTATTTTAAAGTAGAAAAGAAAAAATGTAAAAAGAAACAAGACATGAGAGCCAACTTGGAAAGCCCCTATACCAAGTCATATGTTTCCCAATAAGGCTTCTTCATGAAAACAAAAAAGAGAACAAAAGAAAAGAAAAGGGAGTTTCCCCCAAAAAGGAACACACCAAACACATAAGGGATCTATCGATTTGGGGTTAGTATGTTCGTTGCTGCAATGTTTTTATGAAAGAGCTCGAAACTGTCATCATTCACCAAAGCACATAGAATTGGAAGAATGAAACAAAGAGAGAAAAAAAAAGAAAAATCCATTTTGGGTCAACATGGAAGAGACATTGTGGTCTCAATGCTTTGCATTGTCCCCAAAAGGAAAACATAAGTGAAAATAAAACAAAAGGGAAAAAGAAAAGGAAAAGCTTTTGGGTCAACATAAAGGAGACATTTCAATCTCAATGCCTTGCGTCATCCCAAAAATGAAAACACAAGAAAAGAAAAAGAAAAAGAGACCATTTGGGTCAACATGGAAGAGACATAGGGCGCCCAATGCTTTGCATCATCCCCAAAAGGAAAACACAAAATAAAATGGAAAATATACGACATATAGAAGCATAGAGGTACAAATAGAAGAAGTTCACAAAGAGAGAGAACATCAAATGCACATTACAAGGGAACATGATACGCACATACAAGCACACTAAAGAAAAGAAAAAGAAAAAATAAAGGGTATGTGCAGGATCATCATGGAAAAAACAGGCGCTTAAGTGGTGAAAAATTCAAAAAAATCAGAGCTAGGTAACTTGACGTAAAAATTTGAATAAGTTATCTATATTATTTCAAAAATATGTAAGAATACAATCTATAGAAAATTAAATGTAGTTTCTAAACTACTAGGTTTATCTTAAAAAAAAAATCTATTTGGTGAAAATTTGAAATTTGAACACAGTAGTACTTAAGTTTTAGGGAAAAATGAGAAGTAGGTGTCTGTCTAACCACCCTAACCACAATAAAATGATAATAGTTTTTTTATAATATTTTAGATATAAGTAGAGGACTCATGTTCATATGCGATGAATATTTTTTTGCAATTTTTTTCAAAGTATATAATTAATTATGATTTTTTTATTACAACTTTTAAAAAATATAAAAACTTGTATGTATGACCACCTTAACTTGGTCAAAACTTCATGAAAGTCATTTTTTATTAATCCTATAGTATGAAAAGCATAGAATGTGACACATGTTTCAGATTCAAAAAATGTGATACCATTTGAAAGCTATAGATGTTTTTCAATCAACCTATCATTTAGGACTTTAGTCGTAATTCAAATAGAAAATGAATAATAATTATTTATTAAATTCAATGTAAAACATAATTTATATTGGTGGAAAAATGAGAATCTCCTTTAAAAACCCTTTTTGTTTCATCAACTTTGGGTAAAAAAAAGTCGTCAACCACATGTTCCCTACACATACCCATCATATCGCCACTTTTTGGCCCATCATGATCCTGCACATACTCAAAAATGTAAAAAAAAGGCTAGCAAGGTGAATGAAATTAAACCATCTAAGAAGTCATCAACCTCCCAATCATGTTCAGTATATTGTGAGGGTGGTTGACTACCCAAAGGAAGAATTGCAAGTGTTGAACTAGGGGAAGTGACAGGTTCTTCACTTGGTGTAGCAGATTTATCATTTAAGCTCATGGTAGATGAAAATAAAGAGTTTAGATTGTTATGCACTTCTTCATCTATTTTAATGATCTCCTCCTCCTCCTCATCATCTAAGTTAATCATGAAAGGAGGACAAAGAGTAATTTCAAAGGAAGGGTTTACCAGGAGTTGTGGTTGTTGTATCCAATCATTTTGTTGTGATGGTTGTATCATACTATCTTGTGGTGGGTCAAGAGGAGGACAGTGATCAGGTATTGCTTCTATCAAATTTGGGGGTTGATTTTCTTTGGTGTTTTCGGTTTGCATTTTACATACAAGGAGATGAGGATGACGCCTACACTCCCTAGAACCGTGGTTTCTTTTAATTTTATTTTGAAGTAGTTGAGGTGTAAGAGTGGGTTAATTCACCATAGGTTCTATTAGGACTAAAAATACTATTCACTATAGTTACATTTGATTTCATAAATTGTAGAAATTCATGTGACCAGATCCATTTTATAATCCATGTTAACTAATGATCCCATGAATATGGCCTTTGGCATATAAGCGTCTCGCTAATCATAGTTGAGTAAAAAATTTAAGAGCAATTGATTCTTATCAAGAAGATCATGTGCATGTCTTTCTAATCAACAAGTCATAGCCCTTTATTGAATAGTTTTTGCATATCAAGAAGAGATGAATAAATTTACAGTGATCAAATATCTCAAAGATAATAGGTGTGCATAATTGGGAAGACAATGCATAACATTTCACTGATGAAAAACTTATGGAAAAAGGCAAGCTAGTCAGAGGGAAATTTTCAAATCACACCAGGCTCATGTGTCACGTTGATGGAGACCTTATTTGGGAGAGACATACATACTTTCATCGATAAAACATGAGGAAAATTGTATCAAAGAGACATGTATGATCGAAGTGGGTTCCTCGGATCTCTCCAACTATGTGGGTTACTCTGATGAGGGAAACTGGAATTTTTTTTGGGGAAGGCCCCATCGACTTATCCCAAAAAATAAAGTGGTAGAGTAAACATATCAGGGAGACCAAGTATATCAGAAAGGCATTTTATTATCTTACTGATGATACATGTCAACCCGAGGATAATATGGAATGGCTACTATTTACTACATATGGAAAGTGTTATGCCATGGATAATAGATTAGTTCTTGTGGTAGGAGTAATTTGGGATGTAGAACTGAAAATTGCATCATATCTAGAAGCAACATATAAAATAGACATTATTGTGGTTGGTACTCCTTGTTACTATGGGATGCTACTGTCAAGGAAATGGAAAACAACAGTAGGAGGGAATTTCAGCTAGACTTGTCTTATGCTACCATCCTTGTGAATGAAAAAGATGTTAGGCTACAGAGGGAGCCTAGATCTGAGCATTTCATTGAGCTCTTTGACCCAAATCAGATGAATTACTTATGTGATGTCGACTTAGGAAGCTTTATAATAGAACATTCAAAACCTGAATTATTGAACACTGATCCAATTGATAGGGATGTTTCCAAGAATGAGAATCGTGCACTACTGAATTTGACACCATTTTCTGATGGATGTTCGTTGGTCATTCAACAAATCTTTGTCGAAAAAGCGACGAAATGACGAAAATATTTTCATCGCTATTTTTTCGTCGCAAGGTCGACGACGAATCAAACGTCAAAATAATAGCACAAATTCGTCTGTCGTTGGCATCATAAAATGGCCCAAATCTTCATCAGAATATCGACAAAAACTTCGTGTATCCACCAACAAATTACACCAGAAGTTCATCGCCATTTCGACGAAATGGGCAAGGAGTAGTGTCGAAACAACACCAGAAGTTTGTTGACATTTCGATGAAATGGGCAAGGAGTAGCATCAAAACAACACTAGAATTTCATCACCATTTCGATGAAATGGGCAAGGAGTAGCATCGAAACAACACCAGAGTTTGTCACTTTTTTGACGAAATGGGCAAGGAGGAGCGTCAAAACAACACCAAAAGTTCATTGAAATTGTGAAGAAATTGGCAAGGATTTACGATGAAGCCTTCATTGCAGCTAGAGCAACTTCCTCAAACCTTTTCGGTGATTCATCGATGGTTTTTGTCGAAATTGCGATGAAACAATGCAATTTTTTTTTTTAAATATTCATTGAAATGTACCATCGCGGAGACTGATGACTGATTCAAGGTATAAAGAATCATTTTTCTTCCACCATAGTGAAAATTTAGCACTTTCTTTCATCTTTGCATATTGGTTTGATGCTTCAAACGATGCATTTCTTATATTGAAAAGTGTATTACCTTATTGAGCTTCTCCTTGTTTTGAGAATAGTTTAATATTCTCTACTTAATAGGGCCAACCATGTCATGGTGGAAGCTCATTTGGCCCCTCCCCCCCCACCCTCACATCACTCTCAATTCCCCATACCCAATAATATAACATTAATCATTCATTCATCCATTAATAACTTAAAACATTCATTCATTCATTCATCCATTAATAACATATAATATTCATTCATTCATCCATTAATAACATATAACATTCATTCATCCATTAATAACATATAACATCCATTCATTAACATATAACATTCATTAATTAACATATTCACATTCATTCATTAACATATAATATTCATTCTTTCAGTTTTTACATATTATCAAAAATATGGTTGTCATGATATGATTACAATCACTTTTTTTTTGTTTCTTTTTTAAAGCTACATAAAGCTGAAGTGGAGTATCATTTTCTAAATCAATATCTATCCCCCCTTTATTTGTTCTTCCCTCTGCTTATGATCTTAATGTATGCCTAGTCATCTACTCATGACGTGGACGCGTTGCAAGGGGGGGTCTACTGCAATAAGAAAGAAATATTAAACTAATATGTTTTATTATTATTGTTACAAGTATTTCATTAATTAAAAGAACATTAGAGTGGTTCTCTTTACCTTGATGGGTCCACATCATGTTCTTGAACTTTTGTTATAGACTCATGCTCAACATACTAAACACCCTCTAAATCCTAATCTGCAGTTGAAACATGAAAGGTTAGATTAATTAATACAATAATTCAAATTAAATATGTTTAAGAGAACATGAGAGTAGTCCTCTTTACCTGATGGGGCCACATCATGTTCTTGATCTTCTCTAGCCTGATCATGCTCAACACATTGATCACGCTCTACATGATCTAAAGTTGAAACACGAAAGGGTACATTAATTAATACACCAATTGCAATTAAATATGTTTAAAATAACCTTAGAGTGGTCCTCTTTACCTGATGGGGCCACATCATGTTCCTGATCTTCTCTAGCCTGATCATGCTCAACATGTTGATCATGCTCTACATGGTGTAAAGTACTAGGATGCGCATGATGACCTTCATCTGTACGTTGTGCTCAACCCTCACCAGGCTGCATTCCAATGTCATGTACAGTATTATCATTGCTTGAATGTTTAAAACAAATAGACATGCAATTACTTTATGGTGGAAATTAATATTGAATAGATTGCACAAGTGTTCAATTTTAAATAAACTTTATTGAGTTTATTTACCTATGTGTTGGATGTAGTGGAAGGTTGTGTTTTCCCAGTCAAGACTCTTAGGCGTTCAACCACGGCTCCATAGCCTTGCTGGAAGGAAATCTTTAGGTCATCTTCTGTGGGAATTCTGTTGAATTTAGAGCCCTACATTTTTGCATAAGATCATGAATTTTGCTTCTATGGTGTGATAAAACCAAAAAAAAAATCAATTTATTATTTCTATACTATATTTCATTTATTGATACTTACAATTCATGTGGCTAATTTCATATAACCACCAGAGCCAAGTTTGTGTTGCCCGTGTTTTTCTAGTCTTGCCTTTGTTTCCTTCGATGTGTCGGGCAGCCTATGAAAAGTTTGAAATACGTTATATTATGTAAAAAGAAAGAGTAATTAGTATATAATTACATTGTTGATAGTATCACATACCTTTCTTGGCCTGGTGGTGTCTTTCCTTTTTTCTTTTCAGCCTTCTCCTTTCCATTTGACACCAGGTCCTTCCACTCCCTCTCTAGAATCATGGGGGGGTGCTCATAATTTTTTTTCTTCTCTAAATGTGACCTATATTGGTCTCTCACATACTTTAGATAGGTACCAGCTATCTGAAGGACCTTGGTAGTTGAATGTTTTATCACCGAACAACACAACTAAATGGTTAATGAGCTCATCTTTTAAAGCTTGATTTTGGGCATTCCATCGTGTACGTATGGTGGGCTTGAAGAGCTCCAATGTAATATCACTTAGATGTTTATAATAAACATCATTTCCTACAAAATGATCATGGGATCAATAGTCTAAAAAGAGCGATCAATAAGTAAATTTCAATTAGACTATATATAATAATAATTAAAACATTTTAAAGTACCAAGGACCTTCTCTATCTTTATGGGAATGAAATCCTCGGTCACCACAAGTGTGACCGACAATGTTCCCGTACTAGTAATACGGGAAGATCCAGGAAATGTTGCTAAAACATCACCAGTACTAGTGGCCTCTGCATCTTGAGGTACATGTCCTAACGTATGTTCTGGTATGTGTTCACTGCTAGAGGGCACATTAACGGATGCCTGCATGGTATGTGTTTCTGACATTTTAGATGACAATATAGGCACAAATGATGGGGTCAGATTATGTGATGTATGCTTAGGAAGATCAGGATGGACACTTGTACCAACCCTTACTCCTCGGGCAGCACTTGTAGTACCTTGATCATGGCTAGGAGCATCATGAGGAGGAAAATAACCCTGTAAAAACAACACATATTTTAGTTCATGACATAAAAGAGTACAAAATATAAAACCATGAATGAACTTATGTTATAATTAAAGACCTCATGAAAGCTAACTTACAATTTTTGTAATCTCTCGGTCAATATTTTAACTCTCTCTCTTATCTCATCTGTTTGAGGCACTATGAACATCAACTTAACCATTTCTTAGTTGCATCTTTTTTGGATCTTCTTTATCATATCGAGAGGGTTTGCTGAATAAGCGATGTCATCATCACAAAATATTGACTAAACCTCACTATGGATCCTCTCCTCTACTACTGGTGCCTTTCCCCAATTAGTTGACTGCAGCAAGAATATTAAAAAACATTATCGAAATTAACCCAAAAAACTTATGAAAAAAACATAATAATAAAACATTTTGCTCGTATCTAATTTGTACAACTACAATGAGGTAAACCTGTCAGTTTGAAGCGCCTGAAGATACATCACAATCTATGCTCTGGGCTAGAGCCTTCTCTCTACAATCAATGTCCCCCTATGACAAAAATTAAATATAAAAAAATATTATTGAAATGAAACCAATAGACTTACGAAAAAAAACATAAGAATAAAATGGTATATTGGAGTCATTAATTGGAGGTTGGGTAAAATGGTACATAGTACGTACCACCCCCATAGTAACTTTGTTTGTAACTAAGCAATTCAAATTGTAATCGATTAGCAACTCTTCCCCTGCAGTTATTGATTTTATCACACATACGAATACACGGTTTCCCTCACACGCCTCGAATATGCAATTGGGTTGCTTATTTGTTGACCCAGGACATGTACTGTTTATAAACCCTAAAATATTCCTTGATGCTTTTGGCCTTCTTTCAATGTACATAGCCACTCCTTTATTTTGATCCTTATCTTTTAGTTGTATATAATTTGCTGACAGTGCATACCTATGCATACTTCTTGTATATCAAACCAGTTGCATCCAATCTTTGTAACTGTAATAGGGTCCAACAGACTCCATCAATTCAAAAACTTTTTTGTAACAAACCTTTATGCCGTCCATTCAAAATAGGCCCAAACCATGTAATGACGATGGTGCTATGTGATATATCCTCTCATTGACACAAAAATTAGTGTTTATAGGAGGAAGTTCCTTGGGTACCCATTGTTTTCATAGATGTTTGTACCTCAAGGGCACCTTGACATCGCCTATGCTCTCATCATCATAAGAAAATGACCCCCCTTTAGCAAGAAAAATTTCCATGTGTTTACATAATTTTCTTCTAATTTTTTGACCTCTAGTTGATCTCCCTCTTTTAGACATACTACATGTTTCGCTTTCCTCTTCTCTTCCTGAATTTCCCTCACCCAAGGAAGAAAGATCTGAAAAATACCTATTTGGTGGTACCTGCACTCATAAGGATGTTGGATGAAGTTCTTTCATGGTGATGGGATCCCAAGGTGAAATTATGATTAATCTATCATTTCATCACTAGAATTTCATAGGTTATAAGGTAATCAAGTCTTGATAGATTGCAAGCTATTGTTAATACCGTCCAAGTGTGTCCATCACAAATCAAATCTACTTAATGTTTTAACTCCCAAACTTTGTAAGAAGTGTTAAATATGACCATGGTCCACCAGTTACACAACCAAGGCCTCAAATGTATTCTCTAATTGTAATCAAAGGACTTTTTCTCTTCATTCAAGTAAATAAAATTGAAGGGAAACACCACCAAGTGGTTTATTGGACACCTACATGACTAAAGGGTATGTGCAGGATCATGATGGGCCAGAAAGTGGCGATATGTTGGGTATGTGTAGGGTATGTGGTCGGCTTAATTTTTTACCCAAAATTGATGAAACAAAAAGAGTTTTTAAAGGATATTCTCAACTTTCCACCAATATAAATTATGCTTTACTTTGAATTTAATAAATAATTATTATTCATTTTCTATTTGAATTACGACTAAAGTCCTGATTGATAGGTCGATTGAAAAAAATCTATAGCTTTCAAACGGTATCACATTTTTTGAATCAAAACATGTGTCACATTCTATGCTTGATACTATAGGATTAAAAAGTAAAATTGAATTTCATGAAGTTTTGACCAAGTTAAGGTGGTCGACATAATTTTTTTATTTTTAAAAATTTGTAATAAAAATTCATAATTAATTATTTTCTTGGAAAAAAATTACAAAAAAATATTCATCACATTGGGACATGAGTCCTCTACTTATATCTAAAATCTTATAAAAAAATATTATCAGTTTATTGTGGTTAGGGTGGTCAGACAAACACCTACTTCTTAGTCTTTCCCTGAAATTTAAGTACTACTGCATTGAAATTTCAAATTTTCACCAAATAGATATACATTTTTTAAAATAAACATAGTAGTTTAGAAACTACATTCAATTTGCTATAGATTCTATTCTTACATATTTTTGAAATAATATAGATAACTTATTCAATTTTTTACGTCAAGTTGCCTAACTCTGATTTTTCTAAATTTTTCGCCACTTAAGGGCCTGTTTTTTCCATAATGATCCTGCACATACCCTAAAAATAGCAGAAAATTTACATTTAATTTCCATATGTCTAAGTGGTTAATGAGGAGGGAGGTTGTACTAGGCCTAGTTAAGTCATCATAATTTTACGCTTTAGCAATAAATTTTTTATAAGTCATTAAATCTTCTTATGTCTAATTGCTAGGAGACTTTTGGTATGTTTTAAGGTAGGATGATTGATGAAAGATCCCAAAGACTAGCCTTTCTCCATGGTATCCAGGTACACATAGCAGCAGTCTTCTCTTATACTGTTGGACATGATTTAAATAACTTAGCTAGGAATTATTAATTTAACCTAAGGTTTTCTCATAATGCCATCATTGGAAAAGTATGATCAAATTCTTCTATTATGAAGAATTGGTCTAGGTGCCTCTAGTAATCACTATAAATGTTTGTAAGGATAAAATGACTAATTGCATCAGGTAGGAGAGAATCAACTTTGAGTTCTTCAAAGATTATATTCCTCTATTCATAATTTTTAAGGGTTGTGTGTGGAGGAGGTTATCACTACCAAGAAGGGAGGATACCTTTCCTTGTATTCTTTTATAATTTTCATTATTCTTATTTATTTTACACTTACATTTACAAATACACATACATATGCATTTATTGTTTTCATTTATTTGTCATGTAGTTTAATAGTTTGATCAATTTCATAGTATATGTGTTGAAGACTTTAGAATTTCAATTACATTAATCTATGGATATGTTGTATCTATAACACTACAAAACCATATGTTCTTTGCATTTACACTTGCATTTAGAAATACACATTTATATACATAGATATAGATTTCTTTAGTGATATGTTGCATTTATTGTTCTAGGATAGCATCCTGTAATTGCATTTATATTTACATTTAAAAATACATATACATAAATACATACATATATATGTGTGTATGTGTATATCATTTATATTTAGTGTTCAGAAACAACCCATTAGGACTGTACATGGATAAAAATTCATAAAATCAGATCTCCCATACATGTTTTGTTGAAACCTAGGCTTAAACCTCTCATTTCACATGCTTTTCTTTACAAAAATATTGATGACAACAGTTATACCTTCTTTATTTCTCATCCTATGCCCTATTCATGCATCCTACAATTACAACAATATCCATGGGGCCTCTTACACAAGCTACAATAATCACAAAAATCTATGTAAGAGCCCCTTTATATCATGTTTCGACTACAAAACCCTCAAAAACAAGGTAACTCAGATTATGATTTGTTGGTGAGTTGTATGGACAAAATCATTAGCACCAGCTCATTCTTGGAGTCTTTTGAAAGAGAAGCAAATTAGGTGGCAGTTAAGTACAAAACTTATAGTGTCAAGGTGAATGAGGTGATCAATTTTGATTGGCCAACTGATGAAGAGTACCAGAAATGGGTAAATGTATATTTAACTGAGGAAGAGTGAAAAGGAGTAGGCTGCTAACGGTTGACAAATCAGCTGTTGTAGTTACAACAAATTCCAGTTTCATTTTTTGGTGACAGTCTAGGCATGGACTTCTTGAAGTTTTTTGTTGCTGCATCAACCATTCTCAGCGGGCATAATGAACAAGAATATTCTTTGGGGAGATTGTTGTTGTAACAAATTTTTGGAATATCACAAGGCAATCTAATTGGCTGGTGACAAGTGTGCTTTTTGGCCCGATACTTATTTTCTCCTTCTTTTTCTATAAGAAGGATTTCAAGGCCAGAAGTACGGGTTAGCAAGTTAGATATTTTTGGTCGAGTCTAGATGAAGTTGCAGAGGAAATTGTAAAGTTTGATGGTTTTAGGGAAAATGCAATTTAGGTTTTGAGTCATTTTGTAGTAGGTTTTGAATTCACGGGGATTTGATGTTTTATGATAGTACTGGAATTTGAATTGATATGATTAATTTGAACTCATGTCTCTCCATTGTACAAGCATATTTGAATTTTGAATAAAATGATCAAGGGTTGTTTCGTTCATCTCACTGTTGTGGTGTGTATGATTCTTGTTTTAAGTTTAATTCAAGGAATTAATTAAAATTCTTGAATGGGATTGTAGGTGGATATGTTCTGTATAAGGATCTAGGAAGTAGTATTGGGTTAGAATACATATTGATGAGATTGTAAAGCAATGTTATCAAGGATCTTATATTTTGTGTTAAATCTATCATAAACCCTTAGATGCTTATAAATTTGACTCCTCCAATGGACATATGGCACTGATCTAAGTTGTACTTATTCGTATGGTTCAGTATTTGTTTTCCTTTACCTAGATCTTGCTACAAATTGCAAATCAATGACTATCTTATACTATGAAATGTTGTAGTTATCTCATTTTTCAAATAGTTGATATTATTGATAAACAACCAATTCTATTAAGTATTATCCTATTATGTTGAGCTATTAAATGAGATTATCTATTGTTTTTAATGTTGTTTATGATGATGGTGCAGAGGTTGTAAATTCATTTTAAAGGGATCACCCGCCCGGGGCTTGTAGAGCCCAAAGTGTAGGAGGTCTTTCAAATCCTCATCAGTTAGTCCAGGTCCTAAGAGTTTCCCTTTATTGGAATTAGCAATTCCATAGGTAGATTAGAAGATCAACCTACTTACCGTAAAAACAACCAACACCTTGCATATGTTTGTGGTAGAGGTATTAAAGAAGAATTGTATGCCTCTATTTCCATTCATTAGATCTACCTTAGCCTAGCATATAATTGGGCTAAGTCTACAATTGCTTCAGACTCATGCGATGAAGGCTATGTGTGATGAAATCATAGACCTCAACCAAGATGTCGGTAGATTATGGGAGTTTTGCCAAGACCTGAGGCTAGTGGATAAAAATGTGAAAGACTAAGCTATTTTATTTTTCTGTCTTATCTTATACCATTTTACGAGGATGGGGGTGCCAATGTATGAGAAGATCTTTGGAAACTAGGCATGAAAATTGAAGGTTAAAGAGAATGGGGGTGCCAAACTTATAGTACTTATTGCCCCTTGGTCATCAATTTTCCCTCAGTTCCCTCAACCTCGTCCTCGGTGCTAGTATTGACCTTGTTTTCACTCCTCCAAACTCTTCCTCAGCGCTAATATTGACCTTGTTTTCACTCCTCCAAACTCTTTGTTGGCGCTGGTATTGACCTTGTTTTAACTCCAAAATCTTCCTCAGCGCTGGTATTGACATTGTTTTCACTCCTCCAAACTCTTCCTTGGCGCTTATATTGAGCTTTTTTTCACT
Organism: Sequoia sempervirens; assembly: GCA_007258455.2. NCBI lineage: Eukaryota > Viridiplantae > Streptophyta > Pinopsida > Cupressales > Cupressaceae > Sequoia > Sequoia sempervirens. Next base: position 884,249,338 of record VDFB02281492.1, on the reverse strand, counting down.
CCTCCAAACACTTCGTCGGCGCTGGTATTGACCTTGTTTTAACTCCAAACTCTTCCTCGGCGCTGGCATTGACCTTGTTTTCACTACTCCAAACTCTTCCTCGGTGCTGGAATTGACCTTGTTTTCACTAATCCAAACTCTTCCTTGGCGCTGGTATTGACCTTTCACTTCTCCAATTTGACGAGCTACAACCTAGTTTCGTTAGGTTTTATAGTATGTTAATTAAGTTCAAAATTTTGACACCATTTAGCTAGGTTTTAATATTCTACAATATAGTTAAGTATATATTAGCTATATTTTACATAATAAATAATATAATTATTCAACTTATTATAATTATATATTATATTCTTTAACAAAATTATTAAATACGATAAAATTATTATAATTAATAATTAATAATAAGTATATTTTTATATAATACAAAATATAATTAATATAATATATATTTAATATAATAGTAATATATATTAATATGAGAGAGAGAAACTAAATTTTGATTGATTTTTTCATGTCAACAATCCAAGGATGGCATGTGTCCTTGGGGAGTTATGCTCAAGGTAGCATGTCATTTGATTAAAGATATGATAATTTTCCTTTAAGACCTCTTCAATATACCCATTGCACACTTAAGGATACAAAGATAAGTAGAGGGAAGAAATTATAGAGAGAGAGGGAGATAATGATAAACATACAAATAGAAAGGGAGACAAAGAGCTAGAGAGGGGTAGAGTGATAAAGAGATAAGGATGAATAGATACAGATATAGGGAGGGTGATTGATATATCTCTCCCTGTCGCTCTCTATATCTCTATATCTCCCACTATCTGTGTCACTCCTGCCTCTTCCCCCATCTATCTATTGAGCTATCTCTCCCTCTCCCCCTTTCTCTCTCATTCACTCCAGCTCTTCACCCATCTCTCCTACTCTATATCTCTATCTCTTTTTTCTCTTTTTATCTCCCTCTTACTCCTCTCTGTATCTCTTTCTATCTATACCCCTTTCTCTCCCTCCCCCTCTCTATCTCCCCCTCTCTATCTCTCACCATCTCTCCCTCCCTATCCCCCCTATCCATCTACTCTCTATCTCCACCTCTCTTCCTTTCTCTTCCCATATATCTCCATCTCTCTTTCTCTTCCCATATATCTCTATCTCTCTCTCTTTCTCTCCCCATCTATTTCTCTATCTCCCCATATATTAACTAAGAAGCCATGCAAGCATACAATAGTATATGTTGGTAAAACTATAATAGTGTTTTATTAAACTATATAACAATTATCTTTCTAATGTCAAGCCTCTTATAAAAAATAGTGTTTTATTAAACTATAAGTAGATTATTGTCACCACTCTTCATTCAACATGAAATGCCAAATGTAGCAATTTTTGTTTCTTTTGTCAAGTTTCATTAACCAAGCTATTTACTGGTTGAATAAAGTTGTGTTATGACCCTTCATCTCTTTAAAATAATTAGACAATATTAGCGAGATCAGGAAGGGGAGAAAACTAAACTCCTTCAAAATAGGGGTAGTTGTGGGCTTGTTGGTTTTCTTTGTATACTATATACTTAGTTCCTCTAGGATAAATAAGTAACTTTTAGATCATTTGATTAGTTGTGTATCCTAACTAATATAGAGTAAGCTTTTTCATTTTAATTGACTACTACATAATAGTTTATGTGTTGAAATAATTGTTTCCATTCTTGTAATTTTTACATTGGAATACAAATCATATTTAATTTCATGCCAATATACTCTTTCATAAAGATATTTGTTTGAAATAAGTGCTTCATAACCCATCTAATCAAATGATAATTAACCTGTCAAAAAGGAAATAGGAATTTTCTAAAGAAAAGAGCACTTGACCCAATCATAAGTGTATGGCCTTTGAAGAAAGGAGTGATCCACCTTAGCAATAACAACTACCTGATTTAGACCTGGGTATGTGTAGGATCATGATGGGGCAAAAAGTGGCAACATGAAAAAAGTAGCATTTTGAACTTGCCAAAAAATGCAAAATTCCTGAGTTGACTTTTTTTTGGGGTTGATATCAAGACATTGCTCCATAGCAATGCCTACCAAAGTACTACAATTTTTTCTAGATATCCAATTCATGTCTAATATCTAATTTGAAAAACATTTTAAAATGTAATATTTTGGTGCTATAAATTGATATCCGATCTAAATTGGTTATCCAATTTTTGCACACATATACCAGAGAGTAATTAGGAGGTGGAGGGTGGGAGAGAGAGAGAGAGAGAGAGAGAGAGAGAGAGAGAGAGAGAGAGAGAGAGAGAGAGAGAGAAGGAAAGGGAGAGAGATATATATAGAGAAATAATTAGGAGGGGGAAGGGAGAGGGGAAGAGGGGAAGAAGGGGAGAGGTAGAGAGAGAGAGAGAGAGATAGAGAGAGAGATTAGGAGGGGGAAGGGGGAGGGGAAGAGTGTTGAGGGTAGAGGATAGAAGGTTTAAGGGTTTATGGTTAAGGGGATAGAGACATAGGGAGTGAGTGAGTGAGAGAGAGACCTAAGAGAGGGAGAGGGGGTAGGATATTTAAGATACTTGAGAGAGAGAGAGGGAGGAAGTGGGAGACAGATAGAGGGAGGGAGGGTTAAGAGTATAGGGTATATGGTTTAAGGGTTTAGGGTTAAGGGTGGAGGGGAGAGAGATAGAGGGAGTGAGTGAGTGAGATAAAGACCTAAGAGAGGGAGAAGGGGTAGGGGGAGAGACTTGAGATAGAGTGATTGAGTGACTGAGAGAGAGACCTCAGAGAGGGAGTGGTAGAGAGAGGTAGAGAGAGAGATTAATTAGGAGGGGGAAGGGAGAGGGGAAGAATGTTGAGGGTAGAGGATAGAAGGTTTAAGGGTTTAGGGTTTAAGGGTTTATGGTTGAGGGTTTAGGGATGAGGGGTAGGAGGGAGATACTTGAGATAGAGAGAGAGAGGGAGGGAGAGGGAGAGATAAAGGAAGGAGGGTAAGTGGCAGAGGTTTAAGGGTAGAGGGGTAGAGGGTTTAAGGGTTAAGGGTTTAGGGTTTAGGGTTAATGGGAGAGATAGAGGGGAGTGAGTGAGAGACCTAAGAGAGGAGAAGGGGTAGGAGGAGAGACTTGAGATAGAGTGAGGAGTGAGTAAGAGAGAGAAACCCCAAGAGGAGTGGTGCTAGGAGGGAGAGACTTGAGAGAGAGAGAGAGAGAGAGAGAGAGAGAGAGAGAGAGAGAAGGGAGGGTAAAGGGTAGAGGGTAGAGGGTTTAAGGGTTGAGGGTTTACGGTAGAGGGAAGAGAGATAGAGGGAGTGAGTGAGTGAGAGAGAGAGAGACCAAATACTTATTGATAATCATAAATCTTTGATATATCTACCTTTTATATTCAACACATATGGACTAATAGTTGAACACAAAAAATCTATTTGTTGTTATAAAAACAACACATAATGATTTAAAATACAACTTATACTGAACAAAAATGGACCAATAGTTTAACACTAAAACTTTTTGAAAATCCTTCACATTTAATGGGAAAATACATGTTATTTATTGTGGTCACCTTTTATTTTTGTGATAGGAAAAACTATTAATATAAAATTATCCAATGCTTGTACATTGCTACCCGAATTGTTGTACACATAAGAACAATATTTTTTCACTATGATAACAATACTTGTTTCAATGAGTGTCTTATTTTATCAAATGATCATTTTATTTTTTAAATGATATACTTATAGTGGAGAGTTGTGATATTTTATTTGAAACAAAAAAAATACTTATTTCACTTCTTCATGAATGTATTTATGTTTTTTTCATATAACATTTAGAGGTTCTCATGTGTTCCAGTATGGGTCCATTTTTTATCAACATTTGGTTTTTTCTTTATTTACATTTGGACTATTTATTTACAATATAGAGTATAATAATGTGGTAAGATTGGGTATTATCACTAGCATATCTATATTTTAAAAAATATGTAAAGTACGCTGAGAGATATCCTTCTTCTGAAGATGCTTATTTTTAATCAATTGAACCTTAACCCAAATTGAAGCTTAACCCCAACCATAAAGCTATTTGAACCCTAATTGTAACCCTATTTGAAGCTAGTTTGGATTGCAGGCTCATAGACACAGAAAAATTCCCTAGAAGAATGTCCTTCATGTTTGAAAAAGTGTAGATGGAAAACTCAAACTTTGAAATGGTTGTCACTGACTCTTGGCTCACCCAAATAGTTGATCATTGCACTAAGATGTGTATATTCAATTGAAAGTTAAAATTCACAAAACTCAAACTAAAAGAGTGGAATATCCAAGTCTTTAGAAACCTTTTCAAAGAAAGGATCTCCTTGAAAGTAGAATGGCTAAGATCCAAAAATACCTCTCAAATTATTTTTCTTACATCCTAATAGAAGAAGAGAGGAATCTCATAATTCAATTGGATGGTGTCTATAGTTTTAAATAAATCTATTGGAGACAAAAAACAAGGATTAAATGACTTAAATAAGGTGTAAAACCAAGTTTTTTCATTTAACATGCAAAATTAGAAGGAAAAGAAACATAATATGAAGATTGAAGATGGTTATGGATAAACTTATGATAATCCTGACACCATCAAGGCTTCCTTGGTTTCCTCTTCGGAAAACATGCTCATGGAGGAAAATGAAGACAAAAAAGAGAAGAAAAGCAGGATCTCTTCCTGTATCATATCCCAACCTTGGATGATGATTTTAAATTCTAATTTAAAGTAGCTAAAGATGTCATTAAGGAAGAATGTAGCTAACAATATCATCATGGAAGAAAATATTTTACATCATTTCATGAGTTTACAAGCATGCTTGGTGGAGATCATTGTAAGTATCGTCTAGCAGAAACATCACATATTGCATATATGCTTGCCTACACCTCACTTGGAGAGATTGAGTTTGGGTGGAATATATGAATAAGTATAGATTGCTATAGGCAGGATATAAACTTGTATTGAAATATTGGATATATGCTCATCAATCTGGTCGAAAACTTTATGTCACCTATAATTTTGTGCCAACTGAAAGGTCATTTTTTGATCTAACAATTATACTTGAACATAACTGAAAATTTAACAATGTTTTTAAGAATTTTAGAATAAACACTTGGATTCTTAAATATTGACACATCTTAACTTTATGTATCTCTCTTCCCCATATTCTCTCTCCCTTTATCCCTCCCTCTCTCTATCTCTTCCCATCTGAGCTCTCTCCCTATACCCCTATCTATCTTCATATGTCAGCCTCCTTGTCCCTTTCTCTTCCCATATATCTCTATAACTATGTCTTTCTCTTCACATTTATCTCTACCCCCTCTCTCTCTCTCTACCCTTATTTCTATCTCCCTCTCCATTTCTATTTGCATTTCTCTACTTATCTCTCTCTCTATATCTCTATCAATTTTTCTCCCTCTTGGCTCTCTCATTCTATATTCATCTCTACCTCTATCAATTTGTCTCTCTTCCTCTCTCGCTCTATATTCATCTCTACCTCTATATTACTCCCTCCCCCTCCATCTGTAGAAATGTCTCCCTCTCTCTACCATCCATCTCACTTACTATCTCTAGAAATGTCTCCCTCTCTCTATCTTACTCACTCCATCTCTTCTAATCTATATCTTTATCTTTATTTCTCGCTCGATCTCCCTCTCACTCATCTCTCCATCTCTTTCTATCCCTATACTACTCAATCTCCCTCTCGCATCTATCTATCTCTTTCTATCCATATACTTCTATACATATATCTCCCTATGCATCTATCTCCCTATCTCTTTTCCTATCTCTATCTATCTCTCTATATTAGCCTCCCCCTCTCACTCTGCCTCTCTCCCCCTCTCTACATATATCTCCCTCTTCCCCATCTTCTATCTCTCCATCCTCTACATATCTCTCTCCCTTTCTCCCCCCCTCTCTCTATCTCTCCCCATCTCTCCTTCTCTTGCTCCCTCCCTCTACCCCTATCTATATTCATATCTCAACCTATTTGTCCCTTTATCATCCCATATATCTCTATATCTATGTATTTCTCTTCCCATTTATCTATCTCTCCCTCTCTCTTTCTCTCTCTCTATCTCCCCCTATTTCTATTTCCCTCTCCATCTCTATTTGTCTTTCTCTACTTATCTATCTCTCTCTCTCTCCCCCCTCTCTCTATATCCCCTTATATCTCTATCTTGCCATCTCTCTCTCTATCTCTCTCTCTCTATATGTATATATATCCCCCCTTTATCTCCCTATCTCTCTATATATTTATTTCTCCCTCTATCTCTCTCTATATCTCTATCTATTTTTATTTTTATCCCTTTTCCTCTCTCATTCTATATTCATCTCTACCTCTATCTATAGGGAGAGATACAAAGGTGAAGCATTGGACCTTCCCAAAGATCCACCAATCTCAACACTACTCACAACTATTTTGAGCATTTAAGTACATATTGTATGCTAGATTAGGAGGCATGTGTCAAAGCTCATATTTATTGATGGAAAATGGGTCCAAAGTCACAAATTTGATGCAGAGCTAGTTATAGTTTTGTACAAAATTTCAAGTGCCACATAGAGCAAATATATTCTAGTTTTTTATATCATGTCATCAAATTTGGCACTTCATCAAGATTTGTATCTTCATCAATATTAACAAAAGCAAAGGTATGTACTTGAATCCCTTGCATTTAAATTTTTCTATATATATAAATATTTTAATATTTTCCCTCAAATCCATAATATATATATTAGTGTGTATTTATTTATTGCAATAAAGAATTAAACTAAGTAACACATTAAGAATTCTAAGGATTTGTGCTTGGAAAAGATGCATAACAAATTTTTTTGTTGGATGTCGTGTTGTATAGTTTAGAAAATCTCAAAATATGAATAGGATTTTAAGGCCATATATTATGGTAGCTTACAATGCAAAAGAAGGAAGGAAATCTATTATCAATTTTAATCTACAATTTAATACCATATGAAAAATCACATGTATTATCTAAAATTAATTCTTTACATATTAATTTTATAAAATACACTTACCATTCAATAAAATTCTCCCAAGAAAGAAACCCTAAGTGAACATTAATTGAACCCTAATTGTAGATTCATAACTCTTATCATAACCCTAATTGAACCCTAATTGTAGATTCATAATTCTAATCATAACCCTAAGCGAACAGTAATCCTAATCAAACCCTAACCCTAGTCTTAAAGTTATCAGATAATCTGATTATCTCTCTTATCTAAATTTGGGTTGAATTATTTTTCCTTTATTTTTAATTGAATATATTTTTTGTTTATTAGATCTTATTTTATGAATATATGCAAATATAATTTTACTTCTACATTCATTTTATGCCTATTTTTTTCATGATATTTTAACATTCATTTTCTAGAATATTAGATGAATCTCACACATATAAATATGAAACCTCAAAATTTTAAAATAATATTCAAGTTTTCCCACTTCAATTTATCATTTATGTTATTTGAATTAAAATATTTTAAATCATACTCTTAATTCACCTAAAAAAGAAAAAAAAATTGATATATAATTTTTTATTAAATACATTTTAACTTATTTTCTTGGATTGTATAAATATCTTTCTTTATTTACATTTGGACTATTTATTTACAATATATAGTATAAATATGTGGTAAGACTAGGTATTATCATCACGATTGAGTGCGCCCTCTCCCCTAATAAATGTTTTTATTTTGCACCCCGCACGACTACTGGGTTCTCTCCTCTAATAAATGTTTTTATTTCGCAGAGGGACAAGTTCGCATGGCCATAGATCAATCGTCGTGTGATCTCAGCCATTCCCCGCCATCCCACGATGATCCCACTAGTTGATCACGATATCATGGGTGAGCGCCACGTGTACTGGGCCCTCTCCCCTAATAAATGTTTTTATTTTGCAGAGGGGCAAGTTCGCATGGTCGTAGATCAATTGTCGTGTGATCTTAGTCATTCCCCGCCATCCCGCGATGACCCCACCAGTTGATCGTGATATCATGGGCGAGTGCCATGTGTCTCATCCGGTGAAGCCAAAGGAATGATAAATACTTTGATGGGTCTTTAATACATTATGGCACAGGTTACTAAAGCAGTTATAAGATGCACGTGTTTTAAATCAACAAAGATGTTATAATCCCGGTAGAAAGGTGCTCGATGGTTAATAACAAGGCTGGCGACTGTGTTGAATGAACACGATTGTCGATGGTTGAGATCCACGGTTGCCCGCCATAGTGTGATCAAAAGTTGTGAGTTCTTTATTGATTGTGATATCACGGGCGGGTGCCACGTGTCTCATCCAGTGAAGTCGAAGGAATGATGAATACTTTGATGCGTCTTTAATACATTATGTTGCGGGTTATATTTATTAATGGCTTAATATTAGTTTATAAATTGAGCATTAATTATAAATATTTTAAAATCAATTAATTATTTCAAACTCAAATTTTAATATTCGACATTACAAATAAAATTAAACTAAATTCTAATTTTTAAAATCCATAAAATATTTATTATCTATTTAGTTTTACTAATTTTCTAATACAATTAAATTAAATTAAATTAAATATTCATTTTATATTAATTAAACAATTATTAATTAGAATTTTAGAATAAATTAAGAAATAAGATCTATATAAAATCAACTTTTCTATTTTTTTTCTTTGTGTCCAAATCATTTCCATTTTCTAAATTATACTACAAATTCCTAGATATCATAATTAAACACAAAATTTATTCTATTCTAATCCTAACCCTAGTTAAACCCTAACCCTATTTGACTCTAACCCTACTCCTAATCAACACTAAATCTAATTGTAATTGATCGCTAAGACATTATTCTACTCTACCCCTAACCCTAACCCTAACTCTAACTAAACCCTAAACCTAACTATAATAAAACCCTAACCCAAACCTACTTAATTAATTCATAATCCCAACCCTAACCCAAACCCTAATTGAACTTTAAAACTAACCTTAATTAAGTATTAACCCTAATTGTACCAACCCTAGCTTGGGAACTTCTGAGTTGAACTCTAATCCTAACCCTAACACTAATTCTTATCCTAATTGAACCTTAACCCCAACCCTAACCTTAACCTTGACCCTATTTGAACTCTTATTGAATTCATAGCCTTAATTAAACCCCAACCTCATCCTCAATCCTAACCCAAATTGAACATTAATTGAACCCTAAACCTAACCCTAAGTGAACACTAATCCTAATTGAACTCTAACTTTTTAGTTGAAAATATTAAAGTGCCTTAGATTTTCCAATTCATTGTCATTTATCATTCAATTCCTAATAGAACTCCAAAAATTTATACTTTATAATGTTTTAATACACTCCTAATATTAAGGGTTTAGAGTTTAAGGGTTAAGGGTTTAAGGGTTTAGAGTTTAAGGGTTAAGGGTTTAAGGTTTAGGGTTAAGGGTAGAGGGGAGAGAGATAGAGAGAGTGAGTTGAGAGTGAGAGGGTAGAGGGTAGAGGGTTTAAGGGTTTAGGGTTATGGGTAGAGGAGAGAGAGATAGAGGGAGTCAGTTAGAGAGAGAGGGAGGGAGTAGAGAGAATGAGAGTAGAGGAGTAGAAAGGTAGAGGAGGAGAGATAAGAGTGAGTGAGAGTGAGAGAGGGAAGAAGGGGAGTAGAGGAGGAGGTGAGACCCAGAGAGAGAGGGGGAAAGAGGAGGAGTGGGAGAGAGATAAGGGGTAGAGGTTAAACATATAGAGAGGGTAGAGGGTTTAAGGGTTTTAGAGTTTAAGGGTTAAGGGTTTGAGTTCACAGTTAAGGGTTTAGGGTTTTAGGGTTTAAGGGTAGAGGGGAGACACATAGAGGGAGTGAGTGAGAGATAGATAAAGACCTAAGAGAGGGAGAGGGGGTAGGAGGGAGATACTTGAGAGAGAGAGAGAGAGAGGGTAGAGGGTAGAGGTTATAAGGGTTTGGAGTTTAAGGGTTAAGGGTAGATGGGAGAGAGATAGAGGGATTCAGTCAAAGACAAAACCCCAACCTTAGGATTTTCCCAATACCATAAAATACTAGTAACATAAGACAAGACAGGAAAGGATAGATTCAAAAGATGCAACATACTGTGTTGATATGTCCTTCAATCTTCTTAAGAAGATCTATGATCTATCTATAAAGGAAGTGACTTCATAGATGCATCAAGTTCAATTATGCATATTTTAAATAATGAGGAAGGATTTCAAGTTGTTTTCAAGCCCCTCTCACCATAACCCTATTGGACAGTCACACATCACATAGGAACGTGAGTTGTTAGGTCACCCACATATGTGAAAGGTGGTTGTCCAATAAAGATAAAATGAGACTATGTGTATTTATTACACATAACAAAAGAAGAGCAATGGTTGAATCAAGGTCATGATACAAGTACTGGGAGAGAGATAGAGGGTAGATGGTTTAGAGTTTAAGGGTTAAGGGTTTAAGGTTTAGGGTTAAGGGTATATGGGAGAGAGATAGAGAGAGTGAGTGAGAGAGAGAGAGACCTGAGAGAGGGAGAGGGGGTAGGAGGGAGATACTTGAGAGAGAAAGAGAGGGTAGAGGGTAGAGGGTAGAGGGTTTAAGGGTTAAGCATTTAGGGTTATGGGTAGAGGGGAGTGAGTGAGTGAGAGAAAGACCTAAGAGAGGGAGAAGGGGTAGGAAGGAGAGACTTGAGATAGAGTGAGTGAGTGAGTGAGTGAGAGAGAGAGAGACCTTAGAGAGGGAGTGGTGATAAGGAGAGACTTGAGAGAGATAAAAGGATGGAGGTTTAAAGAGGTTGAGGGTAGAGGTTTAAGAGGTTTAGGGTTTAGGAGTTTTAGAGTTAAGGGGAGAGAGATAGAGGGAGTGAGTGAGTGACCCATTTACATATTATTCTTTTATTCTTCGCCAGTTAAATATTTAGTTACCCATTTACGGTTAGTAGAAATGACCCAAGAATTTAATAGAATGGACTACTCATATAATACCTTGCATTATGGAGCTCAATTCTCTGATATATTACTATTTATCAATTCCTTTGTAAATAATTGTAAACTTATGACTCCATTTAAGAATTTAATTGATTTTCTTGAATCAAAGCAAAAAAATAAACACACAATTGAACAAATTCTCAAAAGAAGAATGACAACATCATTAACATTTCATTCAAAATTCACTCAAATCCACATAAGGAGAGAAAATATATTAGAATTATACGTTTATTCATGCTTATAAGTCATATCTACATACAAGTTAAGATAATTTGTATATATTCATCCAAAACTCAAAATAGGCTATCTATTCTATTCCTATTTTTCTACCCATATATTCAACCCAAAACCTAGCTAGAGCTTTCATCAGTTCTCTCCCTAAAAATGAGCCTTGAATTCCCTTTTATATGACAACGGAGCAACAAGCTTCGGGCTCAAATGTAATTTCACCACAAATTTTCATTTGAACAAAATCTCCATTACATTTGACTTTCATTTCAAAAATTCCCACACGTTGAATATTCAAAACATAGTGCATGAACTGGGGAAAGCTAAAGTTGTAACTACCATCAAAAAAGGGAACACAAATTGTCATCAAAATCCCCTTTGTCGCTATCCACACAAAAAAACCGAGCAACCAAATTCCCATGAAGGCACACAATCGACATCAAAATGTGCCACACATGTAGAACCAACACCAACAACAACAACAACATCATCAACACAAAATTTTACATCACACACAACAACTTCTTATTTACCCGCCACCCTGCCCTTCCAACACTCAAACCCCAGTATACATGCCCACTTCTAGTTGTTGCTAGAGGAGAAGAAGAAACCTT
>VDFB02281492.1:884205334-884237428 GCA_007258455.2 Sequoia sempervirens | reverse complement strand
GTTGAGGGTTTAGGGTTTAAGGTTTAAGGGGTGAGGTTGAGGCTTTATGTATAGGGTTTAGGGTTGAGGGTTAAATGATCAGGGTTTGAACTGTATATTTTTGGCACTCTAGGACTTTCTGGCACTTCTAGGGGTTTTTATCTAAGAGGAGAGAGTAGGGCCAAAAATGCTAAAGGGTTCATTCAAATTATGTTATGTATGATGTTGCTTAAGCTAAATGTAATGAACTAAGTGCAATTAAGTGATCTATATGAATGATTATGGATGCCAAACTTAAGATTTATGCTATGTTAGAAAACACAATGTGATATGCAAACAATGAGTAAAGAATGAATAAATGTGGAACATAAAGAAATTGACTGAATTAGAGTGCACTTGGAGGTCTGATGAAGAATCTAGAATATTTTGAATGATGTCTAGAATTACAGAAATTCACCAGTGGGACTCATTTTCCTAGGGTGGGGACTTAGTCCTGCTTTTGATGAAAACTGTCGGGAACATATTTTTGAGTGTCAAGATCTAGAATCTAACAAAACTTAGATTTCTAGCCTTAAGGTGGGACTCATTTGCCACTGGGTGAATTAGTCCTCTCCCAAAATTTTGAGAAATCGGGAGACAAATCTGCAACACCAAATATGAGGATGTCTACTTGTCGGGTTGTCGAGGTCAATTCTGTAGGAAACATACATAATACCTTCTCCAAGCTTGAAATAGGGTTGATTTGAGGTGAAGCACCTAGTTGACTTGTTTACCACTCTTCAATAGCTAAATACTTGTTAAATCTACACACAAAAGTCTGCAAACACACAAGCAAGATGGGAAAAATGGTTGAGTGTTAGCAAATAGGGGTTTGCCTTGGTCAAACCCCAATTTGGTAATCAAACCCTTAATGAAATAGTGAAATGAAAGAGAATGATAAACAAATAACATGCAAATTCTATCAACTTACCAAACCCTTATTGAAGAAAATTTGAAGTTGTGTGAATGGATGTTCCAAAGTACTTGATTTATGCTTGATTTGATGTTGTAAAGTGCTTGAATTCTTGAGTGAATGAGTGAATAAGTGAACTTGATGAATGGGGGTTGAAATGGATGTAAAAACACTTATTTATACACACTTATGCCTTACTAACCCATTAATACCTCATCATAGGTCAACATCAAGTGATTTTGAATAAAAACCCAAAAGGAAATTTAAAATATTTTGAATTTGGAGCCAAGGGGGACTCATTCGCCACCCATGGCGAATGGTTCCCATCTAGGACCTAAAAATGGGTGTCAGGAATTAAGTCACAATTAATATTGTTTGTTAGGTTTACATTTAAAAATGAACTTAATTAAGGCTCACAAGGGCATACAGGGGTCAAATAAAGCATAAGAAAGGTGTAAATAATGAATTTATGCCTAGAAAAGCATGAAATCTTGTTACAAGACTTTACAACACTTCAAAATAGGACATTTTTAGTGATGAAAAAGTGATTTTTAGGTGAATTGTAATGAATAGAGTATAAAAGAGTGTAGAAATGTTTTACAACACTTCACAACACCTTCACAAGACGTCATTATTTAAATTTTAGTACATAAATATGCATGTTCAAGCCACATTAAAATATAAAATCAGAGAAAAATTGATCAAGCATCATGAAACAAGACCTAAAAGGCCATGAAAATGAAAAGGGTCCATTTTTCTACGGTACATGCTTTAAGGTTTGATGGTTTAAGGGTCAAGGGTTTAGGGTTTAAGGGTTGAGGGTTTAAGGGATTAGGAATTAAATGTTGAGGGTTAAGAGATTAGGGTTTAAGGTATAGGGTTGATGTATTAGGGTTGAGGATTTAATGTATAGCATAAAGGGGTGAGGGTTGAGGGTTGATGGTTGAGGGTTTAACGTATAGAGTTGGGTATGTGGAGGACCATGATGGGCAAAAAAGTGGAAATATTGATACGTATGTGGCTGACGACTTTTTCTTTTACTCAAAATTAATGAAACGAAAAGAGTTTTTAAAGGAGATTCTCATATTTCCATCAATATAAATTATGATTTAATTTTAATTTAATAAGTAATTATTATTCATTTTCTATTCGAATTATGACTAAAGTCTAGATTGATAGGTTAATATAAAAACATTTATAGCTTTCAAATAGTATGACATTTTTTCAATCCAAAATATGCATCACATTCTATGCTTCACATACTATATGATTAAAATAAGAAAAAATGAATTTCATGAAGTTTTGACCAAGTTAAGGTCGTCAAACATACGAGTTTTTATATTTTTTAAAAGTTGTAATAAAAAAATCACAATTAATTATTTACTTGGAAAAAAATTACAAAAAAATATGCACCACATCAGGACATGAGTCCTCTACTTAGATCTAAAATCTTATAAAAAAATATTATCATTTTATTGTGGTTAGGGTGGTCAGACAGACACCTACTTCTTATTTTTTCCGTGAAATTTAAGTACTACTACACTGAAATTTCAAATTTTCACCAAATAGATTTAAAAAAAAAAAAAAAACCTAGTACTTTATAAACTACATTCAATTTGCTACAAATTCTATTCTTATAGATTTTTGAAATAATATAGATAACTTATTCAAATTTTTATGTCAATTTCCCTAACTTTGATTTTTCTGATTTTTTTGCGATTTAAGGGCCTATTTTTTCCATGATGATCCTGCACATACCAAGTTGAGGGATTAGGGTTAAGGATTTAAGGTATACGATCGAGGGATTAGGGTTGAGAGTCAAATGTATAGGGTAGAGGGTTTAAGGGTTGAGGGTCAAGGGATTGGGGTTTAAGGGTTTAGGGTTTAACAATTGAGGGTTGATGGTTTAGGGTTTAAGTTATAGGGTTGAGGGATTAAGGTTGGTAGTCGAATGTATAGGGTAGGGGGTTTACAATTGATGGTTGAAGGTTGAGGGGTTAAGTTTAAGGGTTGAGGGATTAGGTCTGAGTGTTTAATGTATAGGGTAGAGGGTTAAGGGTTAAGGATTGAGGGTTGAGGGATTAAGGGTTTAAGGGTTGAGGGTTGAGGGATTAAGGGTTTAAGGTTTGAGGGTTGAGGATTGAGGGATTAAGGGTTTAAGGGTTGAGGGTTGAGGGTGTAGGGATCAATGGTTTAAGGGTATATGGTGTAAGGGTTGAGAGATTAATGTATTAAAGTTTTAAGGTATAGGGTTGAGGGATTAGGGTAGAGGGTAGAGGTAGAGGGTTTAAGAGTTTAAGGGTTTCAGGTATAGGGTTGTGGGATTAGGGTTGAGGGTTTGATGTGTAGGGTAGAGGGTTTAAAATTGAGGATTGAGGATTTAATGTATATGGTAGAGAGTTGAGGGATTAAAGTTTTAAAGGTTGAGGGATTACAGGTTTAAGGGTTAAAGATATAGGGTCTAGGGATTAGGATTGAGGGTTGAGGGTTTAAGGGATTAAGGGTTTAAATGTTGAAGGTATAGGGTTGAGGGATTAGGGTTAAGGGTCCAATTTATAGGATAAAAGGTTGAGAATTAAGGGTTGAGGGTTATTGGCCTAGGGTTTAAGGGATTAAGGTTGATGGATTAAGTGTTTAAGGTATAGGTTCAAGGGATTATGGTTGAGGGTAGAGGGTAGAGGGTTTAAGGTTTTAAGGCTTGAGGGTATAGGGTTAAGGGATTAGTTTTGATGGTTGAGGGTATAGGGTTGAGGGATTATGATTGGGGGTTGAGGGTTTAAGGGTTGATGGTTTAGGCTTGAGGGTTTAAGCGATGAGGGTTGAGGGTTGAGGGTTTAAGGGTTGAGGATTTAGGGTTTAAGGGTTGAGGGCTTAAAGGTTGAGGGTTATTGGATTAGCATTGAGGTTTTAATGGTTTAAGGGTTGATGGTATAGCGTTGACAGGTTAGAGTTGAGGGTTTAATGTATAGGGTTGAGGGATTATGGTTAGGGTCTATTGTATAGGGTAGCGGGGTGAAAATTGAGCATTGAGGGTTTAATGTATAGGGTAGATGGTTGAGTGATTAGGGGTTTAAGGGTTGAGGGTTTAGGGTTTAAGAGTTTAGGGTTGAGCCCCTGGATTAGAGTTGAGGTTTGAGGGTTTAAGGGTTTAAGGGTATAGGGTTGAGGGATTACAGTTGAGGGTTGAGGGTATAGGTTTGAGGGTATATGGTTGAGGGACTAGGGTTAAGGTTGAAATGTATAGGGTAGGGTAGGATTAGTGATGAGGGTTTAGGATTTAAGGGATTAGGGTTGAGGTTTGAGGGTTGAGGGTTGAGGGATGAGGGTTTAGGGATTAAGGCATTAGGGTTGAGGGATTAGGGAATATGATTGAGGGGTTAGGGTTGAGGGATTAGGGTTGAGAATCCAATAAATAGGGTAGAGGGTATGGACATAGAAAAAGTATCCCCTTTTTCTTGCTTGATATGGGAATAATTGATGACAAATTGGACTTAATGATGCCTTTATTTAATATTTTGAGGTGTTTTATGCATCCACACTAGGTCTTGGACCCTGGAAAACTAAATCAAATGCATTTATCAATGACTTGTAAAGGTGTTGTAAAAGACTTTCACACTTCTCTAGACTTAATGGAGTATTTTCCTCCTAAATTCAATGTTATAAAATGTATTTAATTGTATTATAACATCAATCTAGAAGGCTTGTAAATTGAGTTTGACTTTAATCAGGTGTTGTAATGTGTCTTACACATTCACATTGGATGTCGTGCCTTTCTAGGTGTGTCACCAAAAAATGTATAGTTGACATTTTTATGCTCACTTGAGTCTCTCTCATGGACTTTGGCTTGATTTTTCCTATATTTAATGTTCTAATGTGGAAAAAAAGTTCACAT
The DNA here is from genome assembly GCA_007258455.2 of Sequoia sempervirens. Lineage (NCBI taxonomy): Eukaryota > Viridiplantae > Streptophyta > Pinopsida > Cupressales > Cupressaceae > Sequoia > Sequoia sempervirens. Next base: position 884,232,605 of record VDFB02281492.1, on the reverse strand, counting down.
TAGGTCTTGGACCCTTGAGAATCATTAAGTCTTCTAAGATGTCTTGCAAAGGTCTTGTGGAGTGTTTTAACCCACTTTCACACTTTTCTAGGACCCTTTCATTATAATTCACTTAACTATCCCCTTTTTATCATTCACCAAGTCTAATTTCAAAGTTTTGTAGAGAGTTGCAACAAACTCTCATGCTTTTCTAGACTTGTCATGACTAAATTGAGCCTTTTTATGTTTAAATGACCCCTTAATGCACTCTTCAACCTTACCTAAGTGTTTTTTTAGGATATTCCCGTTAGACCTAAATTTAATGCACTTTAATTTTTGACACCTACTAAATTTTTCCTAGTGGGACCAAGTCACCATGTGGGGCGACTTAGTCCCACTGGGCATAAAAATCAAAATAATTCCAATTTTCTAGCAGAATTTTATTCTCTTACCCTTGAGGTCAGCCTGTGATGTGATATTTTTGGGAAATAATAGAAAATCAAGTATAAATAAGGGTTTTTCTTCTCATTTAAATCCCCATTGATTTTCAAACAACCCATTCATTCACTTAATCATTCTCAAGCATTCAAGCACTCTAAGCAGAATCAAGTCATCCATTGGAGCACTTCATTGCATATCTTTAGATTTCTACATCGAGGGTTTGGTAAGTTTATGACATTACATGTTTATTTATCATTCTCTTCTCATTTAATTTCATTATCTAGGGTTTGATTAACAAAGTGGGGTTTTACCACTAGGCAAACCCCTATACTCTAACCCTTAACCCTTTTCCCCCTATTTTCATGTGTTTGCACATATTGTATGGAGATTTGTCAAAGAGGAAAGTGTTAAAAAGGTGTTTACAATCCATCAAAGCCAACAAAACCCTAATTTAATCTTGGAGACCAATTTCAATCCATTTTTTGTAGAATTTGGACTAGACACCTATTAGAAAAGGAAGTGCAGACCGAAAGCTACAAAATTGTACCCAAAATTTCTAGAAATTCTTAGGTGGACTAAGTTTCCATCTGTGGTGAATTAGTCACACTAACAGGCCTAAAAATTGATTTTTACATTTCTGAGTACCCATTTGGCAGATTCCTGTTTTGACAAATTTTCTCTGAAATTGGACTAAGTTGCCCAACTTGGTGTAAGTGTCCAATTCAACATTTCGAGTCAAATTTGTAGGATTCTAGAGCCTCTCTACACTACAATTCAAATTCTAGGTGCAACTCTCCAATTCTGTTTAATTATGTCATCATTTGCTTCCATTCTTAGGTGTTTTTGCATACATCACTGTGTTTTCCAACACTTTGCATTTCTTAAGTTTTGCATCAATAATCATCTTTCATTTTTTGTTTATTACATTTATACATCATATTTAGGTACATTTCATCCCTATTTACATTAATTTTGAGTGTAGGAATTAGCATTTTGGGTCCATTTCTCTCCTTTTAGGTGAAAACACTCGAAGAGTTAGAGAACCCTTGGACACCCAAAATCAATGTCCACATTTTGGTGAGCCTAAATTTTGAACATTTTCCTTTTTGTTTCAAGTTCATTTTCATCCTAGGTTTAACTTTCATCAACATTGCATTGTTTAAATTGCATCCTAGGGTTTTAAAAATTGCATTAGTGAAAAGCTCATATAGCTTGCATTTTTGCATCATATTTCATTGGAAAACAACAAAATTCTACATTTTCATATTGTAGCTGCATTTGTGCATCTGAAAAATGTCAAATTGCATTTAATTTTTTTGAAAAATCATAAAAAAAATCATCACTGGGACTAATTCGCCACATTGGGCGACTTAGTCCTTTTGTACATTTTGCACTATAATTTATGGCATTTTCTACATTTCTAGTTTTTGTTATTGCATCTCTGTTATAGTTTCCAAAATTTATGTTATTAGCTTTTCATTGCTCCTAGTTTGCATTTGATTTGCACCCACCCCACCTTTAGGAGCGCTTTTCTAAGTGTTTGGCGCCCTATTGATAATACTTTAGTAAGAAGAATTTTATGACTTATGGCATCTTGTGATAACACACTCATTGTGGACCTTAGGTTGTCCTGAGCTACTACTCTTGGTGTTGAAAATAGTGCATTAGGTAGGGACCCTACCTTTAGCAATATTGTTCCTTCCAATAACATGCAAGTTGACACACATAATGACCACATTCTACAAGAAAAATTAATTAACATTCATGAGGATTTAGCACATCTGCAACAAAACATGTGTCTTGAAAACATTTCAACCATTGCAATTCTTGCTATAGACAACATCCATCATCTCTTTGAATGTAACGAAGGCTTAGTAGATGTTATGAAACAAATTGTTGAGATATACCATCAACACATTCCTTCCACCTCTAGTACATCTCAACCAAAAAATAGTATGGTTAGTCAAGGATGACTTAACACTCCTCCTCCTTCCATAGTAGCATCAATACCTACCTACACCACTCTACAAGTCACAACCATAATGCAACAGGTTAGCAATGTGATTCCTTCCTTGAGTATTCCTTGTATCATTCCTAATTCTTCTATGGCATCAAATGTTTTCTACTCTTTCACCATACCATCTATTAGCATTCCATTCAACTTCCCAACCACTATATACACTTGATCACCACTTTCCCTTCCACCTCATACCACTTACACTAACCCTCTCATCACACAACTTTTCCACACTATTTCCTCCATGCAAAAATAGAATGGACCACCCATCTATTATGTTTGAAGTAGCCAACTATCTTTGGAAATCCTAAGAACACCAATGCCACAAGGAATAGAAATTCCTAGATTTGAGAAGTATGGTGGGAAGGGAAAGCCTACTAATCATGTTAATGCTTACATAGCCTTATGCATTGACTTTGTCCTTGATGATAAACTATTGGTGAAATTGTTTCCTAGGACTTTAAAAGACACCAAGCCTTAGAGTGGTTTTCATCTTTACCAAAAAACTCAATTCATTCATTCAATAAACTAGTCGATGCATTCATAAGTAATTTTGAAGTCCACATGAATCCCAAGAAGACATTGGCTAATTTAATCAGATGCAAACTGAACCATCAATTTTGTTGTTTCTATGTGCTTCTCTTGCAGTCTTAGGATCTTTTGCCTAAAAGGAGAGAGATAAAACCATGAAATTGAGGTGGTTCACTCAAATAAAGGAATGAAAGATGGAATTATGACTAAATAGAATGATCTAAGTGAAAATAAGTAATGAAATTGATTGATTATGAATGAAACCCTAATGAAATATGCAATGTTTGAAAACATAGTGAGATATGCAAGAATGAACTAAAACATGAACAAACATAAACATAATTGAAAGAGGCTGAAAAAAGTGCACTTGGGAATTGAATGTTGAATCTAGAAGGTTCTGAAGGCTGGCAGAAATCACTATAAATCACCTATTGGACTCATTTGCCACTAATGGTGAATCAGTCCTACTACTAAAAAAACACCTGAAACTACTTTTTGATAGTCAGGAAGTGGATTCTGGCAAATTCAACTTTTCCAGCCTTAAGGTGGGACTCATTCACCACTGATGGAAAATCAGTCCTCCAAAAATTTGTGAAATCAAAGGTCAATTCTATAGCTCTAGATCTATACTTGTCTTCTTGTTGGGTTGACAAAGTCAAATCTATAGAAAATTGACCGTAGGTTGTCTCCAAGCTTGAAATAGGGTTTAGTTGACTTGAAACAATTTTTTGACTTGTTGACCATCTTTCAACACCTAATTGCTTGACAAATTTACATACAAAAGTCAGTAAACACAAACACACACAAGGGGAAAAATGGTTAAGGGTTAGAGTATATGGATTTTCCTTGGTCAACTCCCACTTTGGTAATCAAACCCTTGATAAAGAAATGAAATGAAATGAGCAAGGAATGATGAATCAATAACATGCAAGTGTCCTAAACTCACCAACCTTGTTGAAGAAACCTAAAGATATATCAATGGCTGATCCAAGATGCTTGATGTTTGATTGATTGAATGATGCTTGAATGCAATTAGTGAATGAGTGAACTTGATGAATGCTTGAATGAATTAGGTGTAAAATAAGAAGAAAAACACTTATTTATACAAACTTATTCCCTAATAACCCAATAATACCACATCAGAGGTTGACATAAGGTCTTTTATGAATAAAAATATGAAAGCAATTTTGAATTTGGAGCCAAGAGGGACTCATTCGCCACCCATGGAGAATGGGTCCCACCTTGGGCATGTAAGTGGGTGTTGGGAATTAACTTACATTTAATGTTGTTTGTTAGGTTTACATTCAAAAATACACTTAATTAAGTCTTATGAGTGCATGAGGGGGTCAAATAAAGAATAAGAAAGGTGTAAATAGTGATAACAAGCCTATAAAAGCATGAAATCTTGTAAGAAGACTTTACAACACTTTAAAATAGGACTTGGCAAGTGATGAAAATGTGAGTTGTAGGTGAATTGTAATGAAAAGAGTATAGAAAATTATAGAAATGTGTTGCAAAACTTCACAAAACATCATAATTTGAATGTTTAGGACCTAATGTGAATGCATAAGTTACATTGTAACATTAAATAAAATAAAGATAAGTCAAACATCACAAGGGAAAGACCTAAAACACCATGAAAATGTCAATAATCCATTTTTCTATGGTACATTTAGCCCCCACTTTAGTGAGAGGATGAACTTGCTTAAAATTTACACTAAAGTAGCCATGCATATCAAGAAGGATCCAAATGAAGTTATGCTAGCAAGATGGAATAAAAATGATCAATAGGGATGATCAAGCCCCCGAGACGAAAATCCCATGGAAAACTAAACATAATAACAAAGGAACACCCATATGTGAAATAGAAGAAGAAAAGGTAGAATCAGATCAAGCTTCTATCCTTTGTCCAACTAGTTGTAGATTAGATCTAGGCTATATGTGGGAAAAATAGAATGCATACTCACTTTGGGGTGAAAAAATTCATTGCGGTCTGCCAGGTGAGAAGACCTAAAAGGTGAGAAAAATACGCTAGTTGGTATGCACTCACAAACACATAGGTGGCTATGGGGAAAGTCATGCCATGGAATGGGCTTCTAGCCCAACCATACCAAAGTTATACCTCCTAATAACTTTAATAAGGTGCCACAAAGGAAAATGTTGGTTCGTGCTCCATGAGACAAGAAAAGCTTTGTATGCTTAGAACTCATGAACAAATGCAAAGGTACCACAAGCATGCAAGTTGCGTTATGCAAGGTGGAAAATATGTAAAATGTAAAATGCAAAAGATGTTCCAAGAAGTCTTGTTAAGTTCATGCAAGTTTTTTCACTTAGGGGACACTATGTCTAACATCTCCAAGAGAGTACCAATCAAAGAATAAAATATTCACAACTTAGGAGATGTAGTACATCACATTAGGCCACTAAGAGGATTGTAATATGCTAAGATAGATCACACTTATGAAGGACATCACACCTAATGTCATCCAAAAAGTGACAAACACATCATATGAAGTGGCAAGGCTACACTAGGAACCAAGAATGTGAATCAAATGATGCCACTATATTCCCCCCACTTTAAGGAATTGTTGCACATCGTTCTATGAGCAATTATTTTAAAGTAGAAAAGAAAAAATGTAAAAAGAAACAAGACATGAGAGCCAACTTGGAAAGCCCCTATACCAAGTCATATGTTTCCCAATAAGGCTTCTTCATGAAAACAAAAAAGAGAACAAAAGAAAAGAAAAGGGAGTTTCCCCCAAAAAGGAACACACCAAACACATAAGGGATCTATCGATTTGGGGTTAGTATGTTCGTTGCTGCAATGTTTTTATGAAAGAGCTCGAAACTGTCATCATTCACCAAAGCACATAGAATTGGAAGAATGAAACAAAGAGAGAAAAAAAAAGAAAAATCCATTTTGGGTCAACATGGAAGAGACATTGTGGTCTCAATGCTTTGCATTGTCCCCAAAAGGAAAACATAAGTGAAAATAAAACAAAAGGGAAAAAGAAAAGGAAAAGCTTTTGGGTCAACATAAAGGAGACATTTCAATCTCAATGCCTTGCGTCATCCCAAAAATGAAAACACAAGAAAAGAAAAAGAAAAAGAGACCATTTGGGTCAACATGGAAGAGACATAGGGCGCCCAATGCTTTGCATCATCCCCAAAAGGAAAACACAAAATAAAATGGAAAATATACGACATATAGAAGCATAGAGGTACAAATAGAAGAAGTTCACAAAGAGAGAGAACATCAAATGCACATTACAAGGGAACATGATACGCACATACAAGCACACTAAAGAAAAGAAAAAGAAAAAATAAAGGGTATGTGCAGGATCATCATGGAAAAAACAGGCGCTTAAGTGGTGAAAAATTCAAAAAAATCAGAGCTAGGTAACTTGACGTAAAAATTTGAATAAGTTATCTATATTATTTCAAAAATATGTAAGAATACAATCTATAGAAAATTAAATGTAGTTTCTAAACTACTAGGTTTATCTTAAAAAAAAAATCTATTTGGTGAAAATTTGAAATTTGAACACAGTAGTACTTAAGTTTTAGGGAAAAATGAGAAGTAGGTGTCTGTCTAACCACCCTAACCACAATAAAATGATAATAGTTTTTTTATAATATTTTAGATATAAGTAGAGGACTCATGTTCATATGCGATGAATATTTTTTTGCAATTTTTTTCAAAGTATATAATTAATTATGATTTTTTTATTACAACTTTTAAAAAATATAAAAACTTGTATGTATGACCACCTTAACTTGGTCAAAACTTCATGAAAGTCATTTTTTATTAATCCTATAGTATGAAAAGCATAGAATGTGACACATGTTTCAGATTCAAAAAATGTGATACCATTTGAAAGCTATAGATGTTTTTCAATCAACCTATCATTTAGGACTTTAGTCGTAATTCAAATAGAAAATGAATAATAATTATTTATTAAATTCAATGTAAAACATAATTTATATTGGTGGAAAAATGAGAATCTCCTTTAAAAACCCTTTTTGTTTCATCAACTTTGGGTAAAAAAAAGTCGTCAACCACATGTTCCCTACACATACCCATCATATCGCCACTTTTTGGCCCATCATGATCCTGCACATACTCAAAAATGTAAAAAAAAGGCTAGCAAGGTGAATGAAATTAAACCATCTAAGAAGTCATCAACCTCCCAATCATGTTCAGTATATTGTGAGGGTGGTTGACTACCCAAAGGAAGAATTGCAAGTGTTGAACTAGGGGAAGTGACAGGTTCTTCACTTGGTGTAGCAGATTTATCATTTAAGCTCATGGTAGATGAAAATAAAGAGTTTAGATTGTTATGCACTTCTTCATCTATTTTAATGATCTCCTCCTCCTCCTCATCATCTAAGTTAATCATGAAAGGAGGACAAAGAGTAATTTCAAAGGAAGGGTTTACCAGGAGTTGTGGTTGTTGTATCCAATCATTTTGTTGTGATGGTTGTATCATACTATCTTGTGGTGGGTCAAGAGGAGGACAGTGATCAGGTATTGCTTCTATCAAATTTGGGGGTTGATTTTCTTTGGTGTTTTCGGTTTGCATTTTACATACAAGGAGATGAGGATGACGCCTACACTCCCTAGAACCGTGGTTTCTTTTAATTTTATTTTGAAGTAGTTGAGGTGTAAGAGTGGGTTAATTCACCATAGGTTCTATTAGGACTAAAAATACTATTCACTATAGTTACATTTGATTTCATAAATTGTAGAAATTCATGTGACCAGATCCATTTTATAATCCATGTTAACTAATGATCCCATGAATATGGCCTTTGGCATATAAGCGTCTCGCTAATCATAGTTGAGTAAAAAATTTAAGAGCAATTGATTCTTATCAAGAAGATCATGTGCATGTCTTTCTAATCAACAAGTCATAGCCCTTTATTGAATAGTTTTTGCATATCAAGAAGAGATGAATAAATTTACAGTGATCAAATATCTCAAAGATAATAGGTGTGCATAATTGGGAAGACAATGCATAACATTTCACTGATGAAAAACTTATGGAAAAAGGCAAGCTAGTCAGAGGGAAATTTTCAAATCACACCAGGCTCATGTGTCACGTTGATGGAGACCTTATTTGGGAGAGACATACATACTTTCATCGATAAAACATGAGGAAAATTGTATCAAAGAGACATGTATGATCGAAGTGGGTTCCTCGGATCTCTCCAACTATGTGGGTTACTCTGATGAGGGAAACTGGAATTTTTTTTGGGGAAGGCCCCATCGACTTATCCCAAAAAATAAAGTGGTAGAGTAAACATATCAGGGAGACCAAGTATATCAGAAAGGCATTTTATTATCTTACTGATGATACATGTCAACCCGAGGATAATATGGAATGGCTACTATTTACTACATATGGAAAGTGTTATGCCATGGATAATAGATTAGTTCTTGTGGTAGGAGTAATTTGGGATGTAGAACTGAAAATTGCATCATATCTAGAAGCAACATATAAAATAGACATTATTGTGGTTGGTACTCCTTGTTACTATGGGATGCTACTGTCAAGGAAATGGAAAACAACAGTAGGAGGGAATTTCAGCTAGACTTGTCTTATGCTACCATCCTTGTGAATGAAAAAGATGTTAGGCTACAGAGGGAGCCTAGATCTGAGCATTTCATTGAGCTCTTTGACCCAAATCAGATGAATTACTTATGTGATGTCGACTTAGGAAGCTTTATAATAGAACATTCAAAACCTGAATTATTGAACACTGATCCAATTGATAGGGATGTTTCCAAGAATGAGAATCGTGCACTACTGAATTTGACACCATTTTCTGATGGATGTTCGTTGGTCATTCAACAAATCTTTGTCGAAAAAGCGACGAAATGACGAAAATATTTTCATCGCTATTTTTTCGTCGCAAGGTCGACGACGAATCAAACGTCAAAATAATAGCACAAATTCGTCTGTCGTTGGCATCATAAAATGGCCCAAATCTTCATCAGAATATCGACAAAAACTTCGTGTATCCACCAACAAATTACACCAGAAGTTCATCGCCATTTCGACGAAATGGGCAAGGAGTAGTGTCGAAACAACACCAGAAGTTTGTTGACATTTCGATGAAATGGGCAAGGAGTAGCATCAAAACAACACTAGAATTTCATCACCATTTCGATGAAATGGGCAAGGAGTAGCATCGAAACAACACCAGAGTTTGTCACTTTTTTGACGAAATGGGCAAGGAGGAGCGTCAAAACAACACCAAAAGTTCATTGAAATTGTGAAGAAATTGGCAAGGATTTACGATGAAGCCTTCATTGCAGCTAGAGCAACTTCCTCAAACCTTTTCGGTGATTCATCGATGGTTTTTGTCGAAATTGCGATGAAACAATGCAATTTTTTTTTTTAAATATTCATTGAAATGTACCATCGCGGAGACTGATGACTGATTCAAGGTATAAAGAATCATTTTTCTTCCACCATAGTGAAAATTTAGCACTTTCTTTCATCTTTGCATATTGGTTTGATGCTTCAAACGATGCATTTCTTATATTGAAAAGTGTATTACCTTATTGAGCTTCTCCTTGTTTTGAGAATAGTTTAATATTCTCTACTTAATAGGGCCAACCATGTCATGGTGGAAGCTCATTTGGCCCCTCCCCCCCCACCCTCACATCACTCTCAATTCCCCATACCCAATAATATAACATTAATCATTCATTCATCCATTAATAACTTAAAACATTCATTCATTCATTCATCCATTAATAACATATAATATTCATTCATTCATCCATTAATAACATATAACATTCATTCATCCATTAATAACATATAACATCCATTCATTAACATATAACATTCATTAATTAACATATTCACATTCATTCATTAACATATAATATTCATTCTTTCAGTTTTTACATATTATCAAAAATATGGTTGTCATGATATGATTACAATCACTTTTTTTTTGTTTCTTTTTTAAAGCTACATAAAGCTAAAGTGGAGTATCATTTTCTAAATCAATATCTATCCCCCCTTTATTTGTTCTTCCCTCTGCTTATGATCTTAATGTATGCCTAGTCATCTACTCATGACGTGGACGCCATTGCAAGGGGGGGTCTACTGCAATAAGAAAGAAATATTAAACTAATATGTTTTATTATTATTGTTACAAGTATTTCATTAATTAAAAGAACATTAGAGTGGTTCTCTTTACTTGATGGGTCCACATCATGTTCTTGAACTTTTGTTATAGACTCATGCTCAACATACTAAACACCCTCTAAATCCTAATCTGCAGTTGAAACATGAAAGGTTAGATTAATTAATACAATAATTCAAATTAAATATGTTTAAGAGAACATGAGAGTAGTCCTCTTTACCTGATGGGGCCACATCATGTTCTTGATCTTCTCTAGCCTGATCATGCTCAACACATTGATCACGCTCTACATGATCTAAAGTTGAAACATGAAAGGGTACATTAATTAATACACCAATTGCAATTAAATATGTTTAAAATAACCTTAGACTGGTCCTCTTTACTTGATGGGGCCACATCATGTTCCTGATCTTCTCTAGCCTGATCATGCTCAACATGTTGATCACGCTCTACATGGTCTAAAGTACCAGGATGCACATGATGACCTTCATCTGCACATTGTGCTCAACCCTCACCAGGCTGCATTCCAATGTCATGTGCAGTATTATCATTGCTTGAATGTTTAAAACAAATAGACATGCAATTACTTTATGGTGGAAATTAATATTGAATAGATTGCACAAGTGTTCAATTTTAAATAAACTTTATTGAGTTTATTTACCTGTGTGTCGGATGTAGTGGAAGGTTGTGTTTTCCCAGTCAAGACTCTTAGGCGTTCAACCACGGCTCCATAGACTTGCTGGAAGGAAATCTTCAGGTCATCTTCTGTGGGAACTTTGTTGAATTCAGAGCCCTAAATTTTTGCATAAGATCATGAATTTTGCTTCTATGGTGTGATAAAACCAAAAAAAAAATCAATTTATTATTTCTATACTATATTTCATTTATTGATACTTACAATTCATGTGGCTAATTTCATATAACCACCAGAGCTAAGTTTGTGTTGCCCGTGTTTTTCTCGTCTTGCCTTTGTTGCCTTCGTTGTGTCGGGCAGCCTATGAAAAGTTTGAAATACATTAGATTATGTAAAAAGAAAGAGTAATTAGTATATAATTACATTGTTGATAGTATCACATACCTTCCTTGGCCTAGTGGTGTCTTTCCTTTTTTTTTTCAGCCTTCTCTTTTCCATTCGACACCAGGTCCTTCCACTCCCTCTCCAGAATCATGGGGGGATGCTCATACTTTTTTTTCTTCTCTAAATGTGACCTATATTGGTCTCTCACATACTTTAGATAGGTACCAGCTTTCTGAAGGACCTTGGTAGTTGAATGTTTTATCACCGAACAACACAACTAAACGGTTAATGAGCTCATCTTTTAAAGCTTGATTTTGGGCATTCCGTCGTGTACGTATGGTGGGCCTGAAGAGCTCCAATGTAATATCACTTAGATATTTATAAAAAACATCATTTCCTACAAAATGATCATGGTATCAATAGTCTAAAAAGAGCGATCAATAAGTAAATTTCAATTAGACTATATATAATAATAATTAAAACATTTTAAAGTACCAAGGACCTTCTCTATCTTTATGGGAATGAAATCCTCGGTCACCACAAGTGTGACCGACAATGTTCCCGTACTAGTAATACGGGAAGATGCAGGAAATGTTGCTAAAACATCACCAGCACTAGTGGCCTCTGCATCTCATGGTACATGTCCTGACGTATGTTTTGGTATGTGTTCGCTGCTAGAGGGCGCATTAACGGATGCCTGCATGGTATGTGTTTCAGACATTTCAGATGACAATATAGGCACAGATGATGGGGTCAGATTATGTGATGTATGCTTAGGAAGATCAGGATGGACACTTGTACCAACCCTTACTCCTCGAGTAGCACTTGCAGTACCTTGATCATGGCTAGGAGCATCATGAGGAGGAAAATAACCCTGTAAAAACAACACTTATTATAGTTCATGACATAAAAGAGTATAAAATATAAAACCATGAATGAACTTATGTTATAATTAAAGACCTCATGATAGCTAACTTATAATTTTTGTAATCTCTCAGTCAATATTTTAACTCTCTCTTATCTCATGTGTTTGAGGCACTATGAACATCAACTTAACCATTTCTTGGTTGCATTTTTTTTGGATCTTCTTTATCATATCGAGAGGGTTTGCTAAATAAGCAATGTCATCATCACAAAATATTGACTAAACCTCACTATGGATCCTCTCCTCTACTGCTGGTGCCTTTCCCCAATCAATCGACTATAACAAGAATATTAAAAACATTATCAAAATTAACCCAAAAAACTTATGAAAAAAACTTAATAATAAAACATTTTGCTCGTATCTAATTTGTACAACTACAATGAGGTAAACCTGTCAGTTAGAAGCGCCTGAAGATACATCACGATCTATGCTCTGGGCTAGAGCCTTCTCTGTACAATCAATGTCCCCCTGTGACAAAAATTAAATATAAAAAAATATTATTGAAATGAAACCAATAGACTTACAAAAAAAAAAAAAGAATAAAATGGTATATTGGAGTCATTAATTGGAGGTTGGGTAAAATGGTACATAGTACATACCACCCCCATAGTAACTTTTTTGTAACTAAGCAATTCAAATTGTAATCGATTAGCAACTCTTCCCCTGCAGTTATTGATTTTATCGCACATACGAATACACGGTTTCCCTCGCACGCCTCAAATATGCAATTGGGTTGCTTATTTGTTTACCTAGGTCATGTACTATTTATAAACCCTACAATATTCCTTGATGCTTTCGGCCTTCTATCAATGTACATAGCCACTCCTTTATTTTGATCCTTATCTTTTAGTTGTATATAATTTGCTAACAGTGCATACCTATGCATCCTTCTTGTATATCAAACCAGTTGCATCCAATCTTTGTAACTATAATAGGGTCCAACAGACTCCATCAATTCAATAACTTTTTCGTAACAGACCTTTATGCCATCCATTCAAAATAGGCCCAAACCATGTAATGACGATGGTGCTATGTGATATATCCTCTCGTTGACACAGAAATTAGTGTTTATAGGAGGAAGTTCTTTGGGTACCCATTGTTTTTGTAGATGTTTGTACCTCAAGGGCATCTCGACATCGCCTATGCTCTCATCATCATAAGAACATGACCCCCCTTTAGCAAGAAAAATTCCATGCGTTTACATAATTTTCTTCTAATCTTTTGACCTCTAGTTGATCTCCCTCTTTTAGACATACTACATGTCTCACTTTCCTCTTCTCTTCCTGAATTTCCCTCGCCCAAGGAAGAAAGATCTGAAAAATACCTATTTGGTGGTACCTGCACTCATAAGGATGTTGGATGAAGTTCTTTCATGGTGATGTGATCCCAAGGTGAAATTATCATTAATCTATCATTTCATCACTAGAATTTCACAGATTATAAGGTAATCAAGTCTTGATAGATTGCAAGCTATTGTTAATACCATCCAAGTGTGTCCATCACAAATCAAATCTACTTAACGTTTTAACTCCCAAACTTTGTAAGAAGTGTTAAATGTGACTATGGTCCACCAGTTACACAACCAAGGCCTCAAATGTATTCTCTAATTGTAATCAAAGGACTTTTGCTCTTCATTCAAGTAAATAAAATTGAAGGGAAACACCACCAAGTGGTTTATTGGACACCTACATGACTAAAGGGTATGTGCAGGATCATGATGGGCCAAAAAGTGGCGATATGATGGGTATGTGTAGGGTATGTATCTGGCGACTTTTTACCCAAAATTGATGAAACAAAAAGAGTTTTTAAAGGAGATTCTCAACTTTCCACCAATATAAATTATGCTTTACTTTGAATTTAATAAATAATTATTTTCATTTTCATTTGAATTATGACTAAAGACCTGATTGATAGGCTGATTGAAAAAAATCTATAGCCTTCAAACGGTATCACATTTTTTGAATCAAACATGCATCACATTCTATGATTCACATACTATAGGATTAAAAAAAGTAAAATTGAATTTCATGAATTTTTGACCAAGTTAAGGTGGTCAGACATAAATTTTTTTATATTTTTTAAAAGTTGTAATAAAAATTCATAATTAATTATTTTCTTGGAAAAAAATTACAAAAAAATATTCATCACATTGGGACATGAGTCCTCTACTTATATCTAAAATCTTATAAAAAAAATATTATCAGTTTATTGTGGTTAGGGTGGTTAGACAAACACCTACTTCTTAGTTTTTCCCTGAAATTTAAGTACTACTGCATTGAAATTTCAAATTTTCACCAAATAGATATACATTTTTTAAAATAAACCTAGTAGTTTAGAAACTACATTCAATTTTCTATAGATTCTATTCTTACATATTTTTGAAATAATATAGATAACTTATTCAAAATTTTACGTCAAGTTCCCTAACTCTAATTTTTCTAAATTTTTTGCCACTTAAGGGCATGTTTTTTCCACGATGATCCTGCACATACCCTAAAAATAACAGAAAATTTACATTTAATTTCCATATGTCTAAGTGGTTAACAGGGAGGGATGTTGTACTAGGCCTAGTTAAGTCATCACAAGTTTACGCTTTGGCAATAAATTTTTTATAAGTCATATTAAATCTTCCTATGTCTAATTGCTAGGAGACTTTTGGTATGTTTTAAGGTAGGATGATTGATGAAAGATCCCAAAGACTAGCCTTTCTCCATGGTATCTAGGTACACATAGTAGTAGTCTTCTCTTATACTGTTGGACATGATTTAAAGAACTTAGCTAGGAATTATTCATTTAACCTAAGGTTTTCTCATAATGTCATCATTGGAAAAGTTTGATCAAATTATTCTATTATGAAGAATTGTTCTATGTCCCTCTAGAAATCACTATAAATGTTTGTAAGGATAAAATGACTAATTGCATCAGGTAGGAGAGAATCAACTTTGAGTTCTTCAAAGATTATATTCCTCTATTCATAATTTTTAAGGGTTGTGTGTGGAGGAGGTTATCACTACCAAGAAGGGAGGAGACCTTTCCTTGTATTCTTTTATAATTTTCATTATTCTTATTTATTTTACACTTACATTTACAAATACACATACATATGCATTTATTGTTTTCATTTATTTCTCATGTAGTTTAATAGTTTGATCGATTTCATAGTATATGTGTTGAAGACTTTAGAATTTCAATTACATTAATTTATGGATATGTTGTATCTATAACACTACAAAACCATATGCTCTTTGCATTTACACTTGCATTTAGAAATACACATTTATATACATAGATATAGATTTCTTTAGTGATATGTTGCATTTATTGTTCTAGGAGAGCATCTAGTAATTGCATTTACATTTACATTTAAAAATACATATACATAAATACATACATATATATGTGTGTGTGTGTATATCATTTATATTAAGTGTTCAGAAACAACCCATTAGGACTGTACATGGATAAAAATTCATAAAATCAGATCTTCCATACATGTTTTGTTGAAACCTAGGCTTAAACCTCTCATTTCACATGCTTTTCTTCACAAAAATATTGATGACAACAACTATACATTCTTTATTTCTCATCCTATGCCCTATTCATGCATCCTACAATTACAGCAATATCCATGGGGCCTCTTACACAAGCTACAATAATCACAAAAAACTGTGTAAGAGCCCGTTTATATCATGTTTCGACTACAAAACCCTCAAAAACAAGGTAACTCAGATTATGATTTGTTGGTGAGTTGTATGGACAAAATCATTAGCACCAGCTCATTCTTGGAGTCTTTTGAAAGAGAAGCGAATCAGGTGGCAGTTAAGTACAAACCTTATAGTGTCAAGGTGAATGAGGTGATCAATTTTGATTGGCCAACTGATGAAGAGTACCATAAATTGGTAAATGTATATTTAACTGAGGAAGAGTGAAAAGGAGTAGGCTGCTAATGGTTGAAAAATCAACTATTGTAGTTACAACAGATTCCAGTTTCATTTTTTGGTGACATTCTAGGCGCGGACTTCTTGAAGTTTTTTGTTGCTGCATCAACCATTCTCAATGGGCACAATGAACAAGAAGATTCTCTGGGGAGATTGCTGTTGTAGCAAATTTTTGGAATATCACAAAGCGGCCCAATTGGCTAGTGACAAGTGTGCTTTTTGGCCCGATGCTTCTTTTCTCCTTTTTCTATAAGAAGGATTTCAAGGCCAGAAGTACGGGTTAGCAAGTTAGATATTTTTGGTCGAGTCTAGATGAAGTTGCAGAGGAAATTGTAAAGTCTGATGGTTTTAGGGAAAATGCAATTTAGGTTTTGAGTCATTCTGTAGTAGGTTTTTAATTCACAGGGATTTGATGTTTTATGATAGTACTGGAATTTGAATTGATATGATTAATTTGAACACATGTCTCTCCATTGTACAAGCATATTTGAATTTTGAATAAAATGATCAAGGGTTGTTTCGTTCATCTCACTGTTGTGGTGTGTATGATTCTTGTTTTAGGTTTAATTCAAGGAATTAATTAAAATTCTTGAATGGGATTGTAGGTGGATATGTTCTTTCAGATAAGGATCTCGTAGTAGTATTGGGTTAGAATACATATTGATGAGATTTAAAGTAAATAAGTTATCAAGGATCTTATATGTTATGTGTTAAATCTGTCATAAACCCTTAGATGCTTATAAATTTGACTCCTCCAATGGACATATGGCACTGATCTAAGTTGTAAATTTATTCGTATGGTTCAAGATTTTTTTTCCTTTACCTAGATCTTGCTACAAATTGCAAATCAATGACTATCTTATACTATGAAATGTTGTTGTAGTTATCTCATGCTCCAAATAGTTGATATTATTGATAAACAACCAATTCTATTCGGTATTATCCTATTATGTTGAGCTATTAAATGAGATTATATGTTGTTTTTAATGTTGTTTATGATGATGGTGCAGAGGTTGTAAATTCATTTTAAAGGGATCACCCGCCCGGGGCTTGCAGAGCCCAAAGTGTAGGAGGTCTTTCAAATCCTCATTAGTTGGTCCAGGTCCTAAGAGCTTCCCTTTATTGGAATTGGAAATTCCATAGGTAGATTAGAAGATCAACCTACTTACCGTAAAAACAACCAACACCTTGCATATGTTTGTGGTAGAGGTATTAAAGAAGAATTGTATGCCTCTATTTCCATTCATTAGATATACCTTAGCCTAGCATATAATTGGGCTAAGTCTACAATTGCTTCAGATTCATGCGATGAAGGCTATGTGTGATGAAATCATAGACCTCAACCAAGATGTCGGTAGATTATGGGAGTTTTTCCAAGACCTGAGGCTGGTGAATAAAAATGTGAAAGACTAAGCTATTTTATTTTTCTGTCTTATCTTATACCATTTTACGAGGATGGGGGTGCCAATGTACGAGAAGATCTTTGGAAACTAGGCATGAAAATTGAAGGTTAAAGAGAATGGGGGTGCCAAACTTATAGTACTCATTGCCCCTTGGTCATCAATTTTCCCTCAGTTCCCTCAACCTCATCCTCGGCGCTGGTATTGACCTTGTTTTCACTCCTCCAAACTCTTCCTCGGCGCTGATATTCACCTTGTTTTCACTCCTCCAAACTCTTCGTTGGCGCTGGTATTGACCTTGTTTTAACTCTAAACTCTTCCTCGACACTGGTGTTGACCTTGTTTTCACTCCAAACACTTCGTCAGCACTAGTATTGACCTTGTTTTAACTCCAAGCTCTTCCTCGGCGCTGGCATTGACCTTGTTTTCACTACTCCAAACTCTTCCTCGGCGCTGGCATTGACCTTGTTTTCACTACTCCAAACTCTTCCTTGGCGTTGGTATTGACCTTTCACTTCTCCAATTTGACGAGCTACAACCTAGTTTCATTAGGTTTTATAGTATATTAATTAAGTTCAAAATTTTGACACCATTTAGCTAGGTTTTAATATTCTACAATATAGTTAAGTATATATTAGCTATATTTTACATAATAAATAATATAATTATTCAACTTATTATAATTATATATTATATTCTTTAAAAAAATTATTAAATATGTATAAAATATAATTAATAATTAATAATAAGTATATTTTATACTACAAAATATAATTAATATAATATATATTTAATATAATAGTAATATATATTAATATGAGAGAGAGAAACTAAATTTTGATTGGTTGTTTCATGTCAACAATCCAAGGATGGCATCTGTCCTTGGGGAGTTATGCTCAAGGTAGCATGCCATTTGATTAAAGATATGATAATTTTCCTTTAAGACCTCTTCAATATACCCATTGCACACTTAAGGAGACAAAGATAAGTAGAGGGAAGAAAATATAGAGAGAGAGGGAGATAATGATAAACATACAAATAGAAAGGGAGACAAAGAGATAGAGAGGGGTAGAGTGATAAAGAGATAAGGATGAATAGATACAGATATAGGGAGGGTGATTGATATATCTCTCCCTGTCGCTCTCTATATCTCTATATCTCCCACTATCTGTGTCACTCTCGCCTCTTCCCCCATCTATCTATTGAGCTATCTCCCCCTCTCCCCCTTTCTCTCTCATTCACTCCAGCTCTTCGTCCATCTCTCCCACTCTATATCTCTATCTCTATTTCTCTTTTTATCTCCCTCTTACTCCTTTCTCTATCTCTTTCTATCTATACCCCTTTCTCTCCCTCCCCCTCTCTATCTCCCCCTCTCTATCTCTCACCATATCTCCCTCCCTATCCCCCCTATCCATCGACTCTCTATCTCCACCTCTCTTCCTTTCTCTTCCCATATATCTCCATCTCTCTTTCTCTTCCCATATATCTCTATCTCTCTCTCTTTCTCTCCCCATCTATTTCTATCTCCCCATATATTAACTAAGAAGCCATGCAAGCATACAATAGTATATGTTGGTAAAACTATAATAGTGTTTTATTAAACTATAAGTAACAATTATCTTTCTAATGTCAAGCCTTCTTATAAAAATAGTGTTTTATTAAACTATAAGTAGATTATTGTCACCACTCTTCATTCAACATGAAATGCCAAATGTAGCAATTTTTGTTACTTTTGTCAAGTTTCATTAAGCAAGCTATTTACTGGGTTGAATAAAGTTGTGTTATGACCCTTCATCTCTTTTAAATAATTAGACAATATTAGCGAGATCAGGAAGGGGAGAAAACTAAACTCCTTCAAAATAGGGGTAGTTGTGGGTTTGTTGGTTTTCTTTGTATACTATATACTTAGTTCCTCTAGGATAAATAAGTAACTTTAGATCATTTTCTTAGTTGTGTATCCTAACTAATATAGAGTAAGCTTTTTCATTTTAATTGACTACTACATAATAGTTTATGTGTTGAAAGAATTGTTTCCATTCTTTGTAATTTTTACATTGGAATACAAATCATATTTAATTTCATGCCAATATACTTCTTTCATAAAGATATTTGTTTGAAATAAGTGCTTCATAACCCATCTAATCAAATGATAATTAACCTATCAAAAAGGAAATAGGAATTTTCTAAAGAAAAGAGCACTTGACCCAATCATAAGTGTATGGCCTTTGAAGAAAGGGGTGATCCACCTTAGCAATAACAACTATGTGATTTAGACCTGTGTATGTGCAGGATCATGATGGGCCAAAAAGTGGCAACATGAAAAAAGTAACATTTTGAACTCGTGAAAAAATGCGAAAATCCTGAGTTGAATTTTTTTTGGGGTTGGATATCAGTACATTGCTCCATAGCAATGCCCAAGCCAAAGTACTACAATTTTTTTTGGATATCCAATTCGTGTCTAATATCTAATTTGAAAAACATTTTAAAATGTAATATTTTGGTGCTATAAATCGGATATCCGATCTAAATTGGTTATCCAATTTTTCCACACATATAACCAAGAGTAATTAGGAGGTGGAGGGTGGGCGAGAGAGAGAGAGAGAGAGAAGGGGGGGAGAGAGAGAGGGAAAGGGAGAGAGAGATATATATAGAGAAAGAATTAGGAGGGGGAAGGAGAGGGAAGAGGGAAGAAGGAGAGGTAGAGAGAGAGAGAGAGAGAGACAGAGAGAGAGAGAATTAGGAGGGGAGGGAAGAGTACTGAGGGTAGAGGATAGAAGGTTTAAGGGTTTATGGTTAAGGAGACATAGGATGGAGGAGCAGAGAGAGAGACCAAGAGAGGAGAGGGGGTAGGATATTTAAGATACTGAGAGAGAGAGAGAGGGAGGAAGTGGGAGATGGATAGAGGGAGGGAGGGTTAAGGCACAGGTAGATGGTTTAAGGCGGAGGGGAGAGGAGATAGAGGAGGAGGAGGAGAGAAAGACCTAAGAGGGAGAAGGGTAGGGGAGAGACTTGAGATAGAGTGAGGAGTGAGTGAGAGAGAGACCGAGAGGAGTGATAGAGAGAGGCAGAGAGAGAGATTAATTAGGAGGGGGAAGGGAGAGCGGAAGAGTGTTGAGGGTAGAGGATAGAAGGTTTAAGGGTTTAGGGTTTAAGGGTTTATGGTTGAGGGTTTAGGGATGAGGGGTAGGAGGGAGATACTTGAGAGAGAGAGAGGGAGGGAGTGGGAGAGAGATAAAGGAAGGGAGGGTCAAGGGTAGAGGGTAGAGGGTAGAGGGTTTAAGGGTAGAGGGTAGAGGGTTTAAGGGTTAAGGGTTTAGGGTTTAGGGTTAATGGGAGAGAGATAGAGGGAGTGAGTGAGTGAGAGAAAGACCTAAGAGAGGGAGAAGGGGTAGGAGGGAGAGACTTGAGATAGAGTGAGTGAGTGAGTGAGAGAGAGAGACCTTGAAGAGGGAGTGGTGCTAGGAGGGAGAGACTTGAGAGAGAGAGAGAGAGAGAGAGAGAGAGAGAGAGAGAGAGAGAGAGGAAGGGAGGGTAAAGGGTAGAGGGTAGAGGGTTTAAGGGTTGAGGGTTTACGGTAGAGGGAAGAGAGATAGAGGGAGTGAGTGAGTGAGAGAGAGAGAGAGACCAAATACTTATTGATAATCATAAATCTTTGATATCTCTACCTTTTATATTCAACACATGGACTAATAGTTGAACACAAAAAATCTATTTGTTGTTATAAAAACAACACATAATGATTTAAAATACAACTTATACTGAACAAAAATGTAACAATAGTTGAACACTAAAACTTTTGAAAATCCTTCACATTTAATGGGAAAATACATGTTATTTATTGTGCTCACCTTTTATATTTGTGATAGGACAAACTATTAATATAAAATTATCCAATGCTTGTACATTGCTACCCCAATTGTTGTACACATAAGAACAATATTTTTTCACTATGATAACAATACTTGTTTAAATGAGTGTCTTATTTTATTAAATGATCATTTTATTTTTTAAATGATATACTTATAGTGGAGAGTTGTGATATTTTATTTGAAACAAAAAAAATACTTATTTCACTTCTTCAAGAATGTATTTATGTTTTTTTCATATAACATTTAGAGGTTCTCATGTGTTCCAGTATGGGTCCATTTTTTATCAACATTTGGTTTTTTCTTTATTTACATTTGGACTATTTATTTACAATATATAGTATAATAATGTGGTAAGATTGGGTATTATTACTAGCATATCTATATTTTAAAAATATATGTAAAGTACGCTGAGAGATATCCTTCTTCTGAAGATGCTTATTTTTAATCAATTGAACCTTAACCCAAATTGAAGCTTAACCCAAACCATAAAGCTATTTGAACCCTAATTGTAACCTTATTTGAAGCTGGTTTGGATTACAGGCTCATAGACAAGGAAAAATTCCCTAGAAGAGTGTCTTTCATGTTTGAAAAAGTGTAGATGGAAAACTCAAACTTCGAAATGGTTGTCACTAACTCTTGGCTCACCCAAATAGTTGATCATTGCACTAAGATGTGCATATTCAATCGAAAGTTAAAATTCACAAAACTCAAACTAAAAGAGTGGAATATCCAAGTCTTTAGAAACCTTTTCAAAAAAAGGATCTCCTTGAAAGTAGAATGGCATTGATCCAAAAATACCTCTCAAATAATTTTTCTTACACCCTAATAGAAGAAGAGAGGAATCTCATAATTCAATTGGATGGTGTCTATAGTTTTAAATAAATCTATTGGAGACAAAAAAACAATGATTAAATGACTTAAATAAGGTGTAAAACAAAGTTTTTTCATTTAACATGCAAAATTAGAAGGCAAAGAAACATAATATGAAGATTGAAGATGGTTATGGATAAACTTATGATAAACCTGACACCATCAAGGCTTCCTTGGTTTCCTCTTGGGAAAACATGCTCATGGAGGAAAATGAAGACAAAAATGAGAAGAAAAGAAGGATCTCTTCCTGTATCATATCCCAACCTTGGATGATGATTTTAAATTCTAATTTAAAGTAGCTAAAGATGTCATTAAGGAAGAATGTAGCTAACAATATCATCATGGAAGAAAATATTTTACATCATTTTCATGAGTTTACAAGCATGCTTGGTGGAGATCATTGTAAGTATCGTCTAGCAGAAACATCACATATTGCATATATGCTTGCCTACACCTCACTTGGAGAGATTGAGTTTGGGTGGAATATATGAATAAGTATAGATTGCTATAGGCAGGATATAAAATTGTATTGAAATATTGGATATATGCTCATCAATCTGGTCGAAAACTTTGTCACCTATAATTTTGTGCCAACTGAAAGGTCATTTTTTGATCTAACAATTATACTTGAACATAACTGAAAATTTAACAATGTTTGCAAGAATTTTAGAATAAACACTTGGATTCTTAAATATTGACACATCTTAACTTTATGTATCTCTCTTCCCCATATTCTCTCTCCCTCCTCCACCTATCTCTCTACCTTTATCCCTCCCTCTCTCTATCTCTTCCCATCTGAGCTCTCTCCCTATACCCCTATCTATCTTCATATGTTAGCCTCCTTGTCCCTTTCTCTTCCCATATATCTCTATAACTATGTCTTTCTCTTCACATTTTTCTCTCCCCCCTCTCTCTCTCTCTCCGCTTATTTCTATCTCCCTCTCCATTTCTATTTGTATTTCTCTACTTATCTCTCTCTATATCTCTATCGATTTTTCTCCCTCTTGGCTCTCTCATTCTATATTCATCTCTACCTCTATCAATTTGTCTCACTCTTCCTCTCTCGCTCTATATTCATCTCTACCTCTATATTACTCCCTCCCCCTCCATCTGTAGAAATGTCTCCCTCTCTCTACCATCCATCTCACTTCCTATCTCTAGAAATGTCTCCCTCTCTCTATCTTACTCACTCCATCTCTTCTAATCTATATCTTTATCTTTATTTCTTGCTCGATCTCCCTCTCACTCATCTCTCCATCTCTTTCTATCCCTATACTACTCAATCTCCCTCTCTCCTCTATCTATCTCTTTCTATCCATATACTTCTATACATATATCTCCCTATGCATCTATCTCCCTATCTCTTTTCCTATCTCTATCTATCTCTCTATATTAGCCTCCCCCTCTCACTCTGCCTCTCTCCCCCTCTCTACATATATCTCCCTCTTCCCCATCTTCTATCTCTCCATCCTCTACATATCTCTCTCCCTTTCTCCCTCCCTCTCTCTATCTCTCCCCATCTCTCCCTCTCTTGCTCCCTCCCTCTACCCCTATCTATATTCATATCTCAACCTATTTGTCCCTTTATCATCCCATATATCTCTATATATATGTCTTTCTCTTCCCATTTATCTATCTCTCCCTCTCTCTTTCTCTCTCTCTATCTCCCCCTATTTCTATTTCCCTCTCCCTCTCTATTTGTCTTTCTCTACTTATCTCTCTCTCTCTCTCTCTCTCTCTCCCCTCTCTCATCCCCTTATATCTCTCTTATCTTGACATCTCTCTCTCTCTCTCTCTCTCTATATATATATATATATCCCCCTCTATCTCCCTATCTCTATATATATTTATTTCTCCCTCTATCTCTCTCTATATCTCTATCTATTTTTATCCCTTTTCCTCTCTCATTCTATATTCATCTCTACCTCTATCTATAGGGAGAGATACAAAGGTGAAGCATTGGACCTTCCCAAAGATCCACCAATCTCAACACTACTCCCAACTATTTTGAGTATTTAAGTACATATTGTATGCTAGATTAGGAGGCATGTGTCAAAGCTCATATTTATTGATGCAAAATAGGTCCAAAGTCACAAATTTGATGTAGAGTTAGTTATAGTTTTGTATAAAATTTCAAGTGCCACATAGAGCAAAGATATTCCAGTTTTTTATATCATGTCATCAAATTTGGCACTTCATCAAGATTTGTATCTTCATCAACATTAACAAAAGCAAAGGTATGTACTTGAATCCCTTGCATTTAAATTTTTCTATATATATAAATATTTTAATATTTTCCCTCAAATCCATAATATATATAGTAGTGTGTATTTATTTATTGCAATAAAGAATTAACCTAAGTAACACATTAAGAATTCTAAGGATTTGTGCTTGGAAAAAATGCATAACAAAATTTTTTGTTGGATGTCGTGTTGTATAGTTTAGAAAAGCTCAAAATATGAATAGGATTTTAAGGCCATATATTATGGTAGCTTACAATGCAAAAGAAGGAAGGAAATCTATTATCAATTTTAATCTACAATTTAATACCATATGAAAATCACATGTAGTATTATCTAAAATTAATTCTTTACATATTAATTTTATAAAATACACTTACCATTCAATAAACTTCTCCCAAGAAAGAAACCCTCAGTGAACATTAATTGAACATTAATTGAACCCTAATTGTAGATTCATAAGTCTTATCATAACCCTAATTGAACCCTAATTGTAGATTCATAACTCTAATCATAACCCTAAGCGAACACTAATCCTAATCAAACCCTAACCCTAGTCTTAAAGTTATCAGATAATCTAATTATCTCTCTTATCTAAATTTGGGTTGAATTATTTTTCCTTTATTTTTAATTGCATATATATTTTTTTTATTAGATCTTATTTTATGAATATATGCAAATATAATTTTACTTCTACATTCATTTTATGCCTATTTTTTTCATGATATTTTAACATTCATTTTCTGGAATATTAGATCAATCTCACACATAAATATGAAACCTCAAAATTTTAAAATAATATTCAAGTTTTCCCACTTCAATTTATCATTTATGTTATTTGAATTAAAATATTTTAAATCATACTCTTAATTCATCTAAAAAAGAAAAATAAATTGATATATAATTTTTTATTAAATACATTTAACTTATTTTCTTGATTGTATAAATATCTTTCTTTATTTACATTTGGACTATTTATTTACAATATATAGTATAAATATGTGGTAAGACTAGGTATTATCATCAATGATTGAGTGCCTCTCCCCTAATAATTTTTTTTATTTTGCACCCCGCACGACTATTGGGTTCTCTCCTCTAATAAATGTTTTTATTTTGCAGAGGGACAAGTTCGCATGGCCATAGATCAATCGTCGTGTGATCTCATCCATTCCCCACCATCCCGTGATGATCCCACTAGTTGATCATGATATCATGGGCGAGCGCCACGTGTACTAGGCCCTCTCCCCTAATAAATGTTTTTTATTTTGCAGAGGGGCAAGTTCACATGGTCGTAGATCAATTGTCGTGTGATCTCAGTCATTCCCCGCCATCCCGCGATGACCCCACCAGTTGATCACAATATCATGGGCAAGTGCCATGTGTCTCATTCGGTGAAGCCAAAGGAATGATAAATACTTTGATGGGTCTTTAATACATTATGCCATGGGTTACTAAAGCAGTTATAAGATGCATGTGTTTTAAATCAACAAAGATGTTATAATCCTGGTAGAAAGGTGCTCGATGGTTAATAACAAGGCTGGCGACTATGTTGAATGAACAGGATTGCCGATGGTTGAGATCCACGGTTGCCCGCCATCATGTGATCAAAAGTTGTGAGTTCTTTATTGATTGTGATATCACGGGCGGGCGCCATGTGTCTCATCCGGTGAAGTCGAAGGAATGATGAATACTTTGATGCGTCTTTAATACATTATGTTGTGGGTTATATTTATTAATGGCTTAATATTAGTTTATAAATTGAGCATTAATTATAAATATTTTAAAATCAATTAATTATTTCAAACTAAAATTTTAATATTCGACATTACAAATAAAATTAAACTAAATTCTAATTTTTAAAATCCATAAAATATTTATTATCTATTTAGTTTTACTAATTGTCTAATACAATTAAATCAAATTAAATTAAATATTCATTTTATATTAATTAAACAATTATTAATTAGAATTTTAGAATAAATTAAGAAATAAGATCTATATAAAATCAACTTTTTCTATTTTTTTTCAGGTCCAAATCATTTCATTTTCTAAAATTATACTAAATTCTAGATATCATAATTAAACACAAAACTTTATTCTATTCTAATCCTAACCCTAGTTAAACCGTAACCCTATTTGGACTCTAACCCTACCCTAATTGAACACTAAATCTAATTGTAATTGACCACTAAGCATAATTGAATTCTAACCCTAACCCTAACCCTAACTCTAACTAAACCCTAAACCTAACTCTAATCAAACCCTAACCCAAACCTACTTGATTCATAATCCCAATCCTAACCCAAACCCTAATTGAACTTTAAAACTAACCTTAATTAAGTATTAACCCTAATTGAACATTTATTGAACACTAGTCCTAATTGTACCATAACCCTAACTTTTAACTACAGTTGAACTCTAATCCTAACCCTTAACACTCCACCTTTATCCCACTGAATCTTAGCCCTAACCCTAACTTTAACCTTGACCCTATTTGAACTCTTATTGAATTCATAACCTTAATTAAACCCCAACCTCATCCTCAATCCTAACCCAAATTGAACATTAATTGAACCCTAAACCTAACCCTAAGTGAACACTAATCCTAATTAAACTCTAACTTTTTAGTTGAAAATATTAAAGTGCCTTAGATTTTCCCATTCATCATCATTTATCATTCAATTCCTAATAGAACTCCAAAAATTTATACTTTTATAATGTTTTAATACACTCCTAATATTAAGGGTTTAGAGTTTAAGGGTTAAGGGTTTAAGGGTTTAGAGTTTAAGGGTTAAGGGTTTAAGGTTTAGGGTTAAGGGTAGAGGGGAGAGAGATAGAGAGAGTGAGTTGAGAGTGAGAGGATAGAGGGTAGAGGG
>VDFB02281492.1:884177507-884205234 GCA_007258455.2 Sequoia sempervirens | reverse complement strand
CCTTACATTATGGAGCTCAATTCTTTAATATATTACTATTATCAATCCTTTTAAATAATTGTAAACTTATGACTCCATTTAAGAATTTGAGTGATTTTCTTGAATCAAAGCAAAACATAGACACACAATTGAATAAATTCTCAAAAGAAGAATGACAACATCATTAACATTTCATTCAAAATTCACTCAAATCCACATGAGGAGAAAATATATTAAATTACTCGTTTGTTCATGCTTATAAGTCATATCTGCATACAATTTAAGATAATTTGCATATATTCATCCAAAACTCAAAATAGGCTATCTATTCTATTCCTATCTTTCTACCCATATATTCAACTCAAAACCTAGCTAGAGCTTTCATCAGTTCTCTCCCTACAAATGAGCCTTGAATTCCCTTTCATATGACAAGGGAGCAACAAGCTTTGGGCTCAAATGTAATTTCACCACAAATTTTCATTTGAAAAAAATCTCCATTGCATTTGACTTTCATTTCAAAACTTCCCACACATTGAATCTACAAAACATAGTGCATGAACTGGGGAAAGCTAAAGTTGTAACTACCATCAGAAAAGGGTAACACAAATTGTCATCAAAATCCCCTTTGTCACTATCCACACAAAAAAACCAGGAAACCAAATTGCCACGAAGGCACACAATCAACATCAAAATGTGCCACACATGCAAAACCAACGCCACCAACAACAACAACATCATCAACACAAAATTTTACATCCGACATAGCAACTTCTTATTTACCCGCCACCCTGCCCTTACCAACACTTAGACCCTGGTATACACGCACGCTTCTAGTTGATTCTAGAGGAGGAGAGGAAACCTCAGCCTCCTCTTCTTTCTTGTCCTTTCCCAATACGGTTCTAGTCCGTTTGCTTGGGGTTTTAATAGCCAATGGCACCACAGATATCACTTCCTCATCAGAGGACAGATATCTTTTACCCATATATTCAACTCAAAACCTAGCTAGAGCTTTCATCCCTTTTATATGACAAGGGAGCAATAAGCTTCAAGCTCAAATGCAATTTCACCACAAATTTTCATTTGAACAAAATCTCCATTGCATTTGAATTTCATTTCAAAACTTCCCACACGTTGAATCTGAAAAACATAGTGCATGAACTGGGGAAAGCTAAAGTTGTAACTACCATTAGAAAAGGGAACACAAATTGTCATGAAAATCCCCTTTGTTGCTATCCATGCAAAAAAACAAGGCAACCAAATTTCCACGAAGGAACCAGAACAACTTCTTATTTACCCACCACCCTGCCCTTACCAACACTCAGACCACGGTATAGACACCCACTTCAAGTTGTTTCCCAATATGGTAGACCCTCAGCCTCCTCTTCTTTATTGTCCTTGCCCAATACGGTTCTAGTCCATCTACTTGGGGTTTTAATAGCCAATGGAACGGGCATGTGCAGGATCATGGTATGCCAAACAGGCCCTTAAGTGGTAAAAAATTTAGAAAAATCAATGTTAGGCAACTTGACGTAAATATTTGAATAAGTTATCTATATTATTTCAAAAATATGTAACAATAGAATTTGTAGAAAATTGAATGTAGTTTCTAAAATACTAGGTTTATTTAAAATAAATAAAATCTATTTGGTGAAAATTTGAAATTTCAATGCAGTAGTACTTAAATTTTAGGGAAAAAATAAGAAGTAGGTATCTGTCGACCACCCTAACCATAATAAAAATGATAATATTTTTTTTTGTAATATTTATATATAAGTAGAGGACTCATGTGGATGTGATCATATTTTTTGTAATTTTTTCCAAGTAAATAATTAATTATGAATTTTTTATTACAAATTTTACAAATATAAAAAGCACAAATGCAATGCGACCACCTTAACTTGGTCAAAATTCATGAAATTTAATTTTTCTTTTTAATCCTATAGTATGTAAATCATAGAATGTGACTTATGTTTCAGATTAAAAAAATGTGATCCTGTTTGAAAGCTATAGATGTTTTTCAATCAGCCTATCAATCAAGACTTTAATTGTAATTCAAATAGAAAATGAATAGTAATTATTTATTAAATTCAAATTAAATCATAATTTATATTTTTGGAAATCTGAATCTCCTCTAAAAACCCTTTTTGTTTCATTAATTTTGGGTGAAAAAAATAAATTGACCACATACCCTACAAATATTGCCACTTTTTGGCATACCATGATCCTGCACATACCCGAACCACAGATATCACTTCCTCATCAAAGGGAAAACCGTGATTGAAGCAAGGTAAATACCGATAGTAGTCAGAGTTGGTCTTCATTACATCATCAGAAGTGTTGCTCGTAAGGTTAATGGGTGAGTGTTGGCATCTAGAGGAGCCATGCCCATACCTTTTTTTCCTACCGACACTAGTAATAGAGCACACCGACTGCTTGCCTTTATCATCTACCAGTTGAGCAACAACATCCTGGAATTGAAAATTTCTACTGCATCTAGTGGGCACAAGCCTGGGCTTGTCAACCAAAGCACCTTCTTGAATAGCAGGACCAAGCTTTTGTGAGCTCAAATGAACAGACCTCCTTACTGACTTACTCATTTTCTCTTGTCAGACAAGCACTCAAACTTGATTAGACTCAGCCCACAAAGTGGTCTAACTACTACAAGAATGACACTATTAGTAGTTAATTCCTCTTGTATTTATTGTGTGAGGTAATGGCATCCTTCATCAATTCTTAGTAAAAATGCATGTGCAAACATAGAAATTTGGCAGCGTATGTACTATCACTGTTTAACTTGAGTTGTATGAGAATCCGCAGATCACCCTTCATGATTGCCAACAACAACATCTTCACACAGATTGAGATCGACACGACTACACAAGCAAGGAATAATTCATTAATGCTTCACCAGTTATAAGATAAAACGACCACCATGTGCCATTTTCCAACTTTGAATACTGCCCGCCGATCTCCTAAAGAGTTGGCAGATCAAATGATTTATCTCGAGCTAACTCAGTTTGACATCCAACAAAGCATCGTTCACCTTCCTCATGACCAATAACATTAATCCATATCAGAAACCAGCTACCATGTCAGCAGGTCCTATGCACTTTGCAAACTGAACGGCTGGAGCTACGCATTGCAATCTTGTTGACCTCGTGGCTTTTAACCAACCTTCATCTTCCTCTTGCGAGCTAGTAGGGAACAACATAATTTACATTAGCTTTTGATCTTGGTTATCGATCTTAAACAACATGTTATGAGCTCAATAGTGGATATTGGGCCCCACATTCCATACAATACACACATCTTCCTTTTGCTGACCTCGTGCCAAATAACAAGGTGACACCTTAGGTCTGCAAGTTGGCGGGGTACAATCAAGATCTTCTTCCATATCTTTGAATCTAAAAAACCTACACATTGCACGGTTAGTATTTAATGAAAGGCTTTGGCTAATCCATCAGTGACATGATCACTGGGGTTAATGGCTTAGGCTTAAGTCACCGGATTAAAATTAAAACCCTACTTTGATTTTAATACTTTATTTCCTAAGTCTCGGTTGGCCCCATGTTTCATCTTTTAAAAAATAACTTATGTCGTTGTTTATCGTTGGCCTAGTAATGTCCCCTCATCCTTTTTAATGAATGTTTTATTTTGTAGAAGGTATTGAATTCGTGCTACCCTTGATCAAATTTCCTTCGAATATCAACGGTTTCCCCCCATCGTGTGATCAAAAGCTGCAATATTTTTACCGATTGCAATATTGCGGGCGGCCACCATGTGTCCTTCTAGGGGATGAAATTTCCCTACCTTATGTCTCTGGTCTTTCATGGTGTTGGTAAATTCCTAAGGTTGGGGTCTTAGCTTTGCCTATATGTAAAACCCTTATGTTTACTTTACGCCTTGGTTGGGATCTTTTTCACTGTTACCTTTTTGAAGGGTTTTAAAATGACTTATGTCTTATCGGCTCATCTAGGCTAGGCCCCTTTGTTTTAATTTTATCTCCTCCACTGGGTTTTATTTTTCCCTAAGTCTTGGATAACCCCGTACTTCATCGTTTTTAAAACAACTTATGTTGTTGTTTGTCATCCGCCTAGTAATGCCCACTTCTCCTTTTAATGAATGTTTTATTTTGCAAGGGTTGATTTAGTGCTACTATTGATCTATCTCCTACAGATATCAACAGTGCCTACCATCCCGTGATCGGGAATTGAAAGATCGCAAAATCACAGGCGGGCGCCACATGTCCTATCCAGGGGATCAAATTTGTGCTATCACTGACCAACTACCATTTGATCTGAGTCATTCCCCGCCATCCCACGATGGTATTTGGGTTGATTGCAAAATCATGGGCAGGCGCCATGTGTCTCATCCGATGAAGCCTAAAGAGTAAAGGAAACACTAGCCGACTTTAAATGTATTAAGGGGCAGATTACTAAAGTGTTCTCAAGACACACATGTTCTAAATCAACGGATATGTTATAATCTCATTGGAAAAGCTACTCAAAGGTTAATGACATGGCTGGTGACTATGTTAAAGGAACAAGATCATTGATGCTCAGGATCAATGGTTGTCTGCCATCGCACGATTAGAAGTTTCAGGATTGCGATATCACGGGAAACCACCACGTGGACTTCCTTCATAGTTTATGGTAAGGTGGGCCCCTTATCACCATGTTGGCAATTATGTCAGCTTGTTTTGAAGGTGGTCGTCGATGATTTGATCAAGTTGAAGAATCGACAGCTTGAATTTAAATTTGCATCAAATATGGTTGGAGTCATTCATGCAGCGCAAAATTGAGTTTTAATGGCAGATGAGACACTTGCTGGCATGATTTGATCGACAATAAAATCAATTTTCCTGCTTGGTCTATATCACAAAGCATTCAACTATTTCGTGGAGTAGTTTTAGAGCCAAAGGTAGAATTGTGAGTTTTTGTAGCCAGAATTTGGGAGTTCTACAAACAAAGCCGTGAGTTTATTTTTTGTGCCTCCCAGTCATTTTGCATTTGAATTTGGGAAAGGATTAGCTGGATGTGATGTGAGCTTGTTGATGAATGTGTTAGGGCTATAGTTTAATTATAGTTGTGAGAAATTGTAGTGTTTTATCCTATAATTTTCTATCTCTAGTTAGTCCTAGCTATCTGAATTATAACGTTGTAAAGAAGCCCTAGTTTTTTCGAGATAGCACCACCCAAGCAACATTCTGGTCATATTGAATATTTGAAATGAAACTTGTATGATGATTTCCTGGATCAATTTCCCTTGTCAATGAATGATAG
Source organism: Sequoia sempervirens (assembly GCA_007258455.2). Classification (NCBI taxonomy): domain Eukaryota; kingdom Viridiplantae; phylum Streptophyta; class Pinopsida; order Cupressales; family Cupressaceae; genus Sequoia; species Sequoia sempervirens. The sequence continues at coordinate 884,199,973 of VDFB02281492.1, read as the reverse complement.
GAGGAAGGGATTGGTCCTAATGTGAGGGAAAATCCTAGGGGAAGGGTTAGTGTATAATTGCTCCAACATTGCCAATGCTAGGGTTCCCCTCACTGGCTTGGAATTGTTCAGATTGTGGTATGGACAGAGAAATTTTCCTTGAGCACCTTTTTTCAAATGGATGGATTTATGATATGGGGGAGTTGGTGGTTCCAAATGTATTCCCTAATGTAGACCTGCTTAGGGAAATGGCTGCAAGATATGACCCTGTTACATGGATAATTAGGGACAATGATGGAAAGGTTCTATTGAGCATTAACAGAGAAGAGGTCCAACATATTTTTGAGTGAACCAAGCGAAGACTTGGTTCCTATCAACCTTTAGGAAATGAAGCAGGAGTATGCAAAGCTGAAATCTCTTTTTAGAGCAAGGTTGCTTCCACCTCATCTGGCTAGGGCAGGAGGTTCAAAATTTCATATCAGCCCCAGTGACCAGGAACCTTTCAAATTAATTTTTTTTGCAAACCATTTCCTAGCCACTTTCTATTCTTTATGTCATATTTTGGGTTTCAGTCCTAGTACGGTAATTCCCATTGCTTATATGTTCATGGGGGTGCAAATACAACACCCTAACTTCTCTATGACCTATGACTTCGCTTCTTTTTGGGCTGAAAGGATACATGAAGGGTTGTCAAAGCTGCAAAACAATGATACCGACACTCAATTCTTTTGGTATTCTATGCTAATGCATATGTTTTTGTTTAAGAATGCTGACTTTTTCTCTGAGAGGATGAAATTAAGGCAATTAGTTGATGGAGAAAGATTGCAAGTATAGATATGGGCTACAAATTTATCTTGTAATAAGGAAAGCACTAGTTATGTGCAATTTGATAATTATTTTACTTCCAGATTAAGGGCTATATTAATGCTGAATATACCTAGGATCCCTAAGAAATTACATGATTTCCTCAGGCCAAAGGAGAGGAAGCTAGAATTGAAGGTTTACCATAACTGGGGTGACATTATCCCATACCTAGTCAGCATTGTCTTGAGAGTATATGGTTTTCAGGGAGCCCATCATATACTGCCATACAATGTACCACCAAGAGTGTGATTTGTAGAAGTTATGTGGCAGATAGGTTGTATTCATGAGGACAACCTCACTGGAAGGGGTAAGGGAACATTTTTCCCATATTATATAGTGGTGTCTGATTTTGTATTTTTAAAGGGAGGTTGGACACATTTTGATAATTTCTTTGATGTTTACCATTTGAGGTGTGGACCAAAGTGGTAACATGATCTGGAGGGTTTCTTTGCTCTTTTCAGACAAAGAATAAAAGTTGGAAAATTTGTGCATGAGTTCAATTTCCCTGAAGATTTGATTAGAAATGAATTTGATTAGAATAGACAAGAGTTGAACAAGGAGAAATGGATAGCTTATGGTAAGCTACTAGATGTTATGCAAAAAATGGATTTGAAATATGATCCACTATTGGAGTTCAGTCCCCACCATAAGAAAATTTATTTTCTAATGGGAAACTTCAAGGAAATTATGGGCACATTGAGGAAAAAAAAGGTAAATTTAGAATTGAGTCTGGGTGTATAAGAGAAAGGTGTCAAACCAATTGAAACAAGGCCAAGATACTAGCCTATGGAAAGGTTGCCCATTTACAGGAGGAAAAAGGATAGTAGCAATGATGAAGAAGAAGTGGATAGAAAATGAAAATAGATCATGAAATTGCCTCCACAACCAAGTCCAAAATTCAAAGTGTTTGGGGAAATCAATATTATTGATTTAGAATCATCACAAGAAGACAATCCCTCATCACCACCATCTGAGCCAAGCCCTAAGAGGCAAAGAATTGATCAACCATAGGAGGATCTGATGGATGAGATTATTGTTACTGATCAAGACATGCAAGTTGGTATGCCTTCCCCTCGTAGGCTAGCTGAATTAGTTTTATCTGATTTAGATATGAAAGGTAAAAGTGTACAAGATGCAAGAATGGAGGCATGCAAGGAGTTTTTAGATGACAATACATTTGTAAAAACTCCTATATTCTTGCAAATGGTATGGAGGATGAAGTTTGAAGAGTATCAAGATAAATGTAGGCAAAGAAGAGAACTAAGGTCTGACAGGTCAGACCAGGAGAATGATGAGGAGGAAAAATCTGAATTAATGGAAGAATTCAAGAACATCACTCTTGAAGAAGGAAGAAAACTGATGAGTCAAGCTGGTGTATTAATTCTGCCTGAATGGGACATTGAAGATGTAGTAGCCTTTAATGCTATTATGAAGTCTAAGAATCACTTTCGAGACTCTGAAGAAGAGGTCAAGGCAGCATTGCAAAACTCTACTTTCAGTGAGGAATATGAAACTCTAGCAATTTGGGCATTTGCCCCACAAGGGAGAAAACTAGATGTTTCTGATATTAATCCAAATTTCAAGGGAGGATTGATAATAAAGAGAGATTTAGAGACCTCAACCACTAAGGCCACTAATTTGACTGGGAATGTGGCCAAATTGGCGCAAAAGACTGCTAAAAGGGAGGAAGCTGAAAGGAAGGGATTAATGGAAAAATATAACCTTTTGATTGAGGAGTACAACAAGATGCAGTAGAAAAATGTTGAGTTGCAAACTGAAGTGGAGAGGTTTAGGTATAAGTAGATTGGGGAGACATCAAGTGCTCCAAGAACTAGTACATTACCTTCCACAACAGGGTCAGTGCCTCCTGGTTCTCCAATTGTTTCCACACTAGGATCTCCCAGTCAGAATCCTATCCTCACCCTTTCTTTAGAGGAAGTTGAAGAAGAAACAAAGTGCTTTGTCGATCCTACAAAGAAGCGACTCCTGCAAAAAATTGATGAATTGTAGACATCATTAAAGAAAAGTGAGGAGGGATCTCTCTTAAAGAAAAAGAAAATTGTTACTACTATTTTGAGGAATTTAAATGAAAAGGTTGATAGAAAATTGCTATCTATACATTCTTTATATTCTTTGTTGTTAGCAGCAATAAATAATATTGATAGGGATCAGGAAGTAGTGATACCAATAATTGAAAATTGGATCCCTAGGGCCAGTGATCTGGATATCATGTATAAGGCCTCAAGGTTTGATATAAATAATAGGCCCCAATTATTAAAACCTACTCATGTGTTATTAAAATCATTGCAAGGTTTTCAGACCTTACTAGATGACTTGAGTAGGAAGATTAGGGAGCTGGTGAAGAATTTCAATGATTGGGGTAACACATTGTTACTTGATATAATTGATGAGCAGGGGAAAATCAGGTCATTTCAACAATGGCATGATCAAGCAAGTGAGGCCATCAATGATCAAATCAATTCAATTTGTGATGAATCAGACTATGATTTGTTGGTGAGTTGTATGGACAAAATCATTAGTACCAGCTAATTTTTGGAATCTTTTGAAAGGGATGTGAATTAGGTAGCGATAAAATACACACCTTATAATACCAAGGTGGATGAGGTACTTAATTTTGACTGGCCGACTAATGATGAGTACAAGAATTGGATAACTAAATATTTGATTGAGGAGGAGTAAAAGGAGTGAACTACTAACAGGTGGCAGATTAGATGATGTGGTTGCAACGGTTCCAGTTTTGTGTTGACGACTTTCTTAGTGCAGTTTCTTGTGGTTTTTTGCATCAACGTTCCTTAGCTGATATGATGAACAAGAATATTTTTCAAGGTGGTAGCTGTGTAAAAAAATTGGAATATCACCAAGTGCTCAATTATTTGGTGATAAGTGTACTTTAGAAAGCAGGGTGGCATTTTCTCCCTTCATTTTTCTATAAGAAGGATTTCAATGCGAGGAAGTCTGGGTTGTAAAGTTAGATTATTTTGTCAAGTCTAGGTGAAGTTGTAGAGAAAATTGTAAAGTCTTATGGTTTTGAAAATGCAATTTAGGTTTTGAGTCATTCTATAGCGAGGTTTTGAGTTCATAGAGATTGTGTTGTATACTTGGTACTAGCATTTGAGTTGAAATGAAAATTCAAGCTCATGTCTCTCCATTGTACATGCATATCCCGAACTTTGAATGAAATAACTAAGGGTTGTTTTATCCATCTCCTTTGTTGTGGGTGGTGTATGATTCTATTTGGCTTAATTCAAGGAATTGGTAATTTTTTGAATGATGGGATTATTGGCCGGTTGTTATGTATAAGGATTTGATAAGTAGTCCTGGGTTAGAATGCATACTGATGAAATTGCAATGCAATATTGTCAGTGATCTTATATGTGATGTATTAAATCTATTATAAACCTCTAGATTCTTATGAATTTGACTCCTGCAATGGATATATGGCACTGATCTAAGTTGTAATTATTAGTGCAGTTCAATATTTGTTTGTCTTTGCCTAGAGCTTGCTACAAATTGCAAATCATTGACTATCTTATACAATGGATTGTGTTTTGTTATCTCACACTCTAGATAGTTGATATTGTCTATGAACAACCAATTCTAGTTGATATTATCTTATTGTGTTGAGATATTAAGTGAGATCATCTGCTATTGTTAATGTTGTTTATAATAATGGTGCAAAGGTTGTAAACACATTAAGGGATCACCCTCCCAGGTCTTGCAGAGTCTGAAGTGTAGGAGGCTTTTAAAGTCCTCATCAGTTGGTCGAGGTCCTTCGCGCTACCTTCGATTGGAATTGGCAATTCCATAGGTAGATTAGAAGATAAACCTAGTTACATTGTAAAAAGAACCAACATACACGTTAGCCACTAAACAACCACCTCTACAAGTAACTTTTTAATCTTTTATGATCACATGAAACATAAAACACACTAATTTCAAGGTTGTTAACATCACTATTGAAATGTTTTAATTTTTTGACCTTTCAAACATTAAAAAATACATCACTAAGTTAATTATGTAATGGTATAAAAATTAAAAACATCATGAATTAATTATGTAACCACATAATTCAAATATAATTCTATCAAGAAATTAATATTAAATAGCTAATATAATCGCATAACTTATACATTTCAATGTCATTAATCTTCTTCTTCATCCAACTCTTTGTCTATATCATCCGATTTAGATTCAACATTGTAAGGATTGGTCATATCATCATCATCATTGATATCAGTTTCAATAATGTCATCATCCACACGAATATCATCTTCATGAACATTAACTCCTACATCATCATGATCTAGTTCCTCCTCTTCGACATCTTCGTCAGGGACATCATCAACTAACTGTTGATCTTGATCATTATGTACATCATCTTCTAGTTCTTCGCTATCTTCTTCTTCCACCACATTATACTTTACCGGCCTTCCTCTTCGATCATGTCTAACAACAAATGACCAACCCAGTTTAATTGGAACCTCTAAGTAAAATACCTGCTCACATTGGCTTGGAAGAACATAGGGCTCATTTCCAGCTCGCTCGATTGAACTTTTATTAACCATTGTAAATCCATTATCATGTTTAATAACAGTTCTCTCAAGATCATTTTCATTCAATCATAGCCTGTACCATAGGATGACGAACAAAATTAATCTGAAGGACTTAAAGTCACACTCAAGTATATCATCCAAAATCCCATAGTATCAATTTTCTAAGACTTATGGATGTATGTCGCTTCTAGATGAAACATTAGTCACCTGAAAGACTGCAGTTATACCAGAATCACAAGTTTTCTTCATGTCATCCAACATTTTGATTCTAAATTTATGACCATTGCACCACATAGCCTTGTGGTGTTTCACCTGCAATATGTCAAACATGTAAAAATTATTGCAATATTGTCAGTTGATAAACATATTTATTCTTGGCCGAATGTATGCAAAAAAAACAATCTCAACATATATATACATCAATATACTTGAAAATAATTAAATAATATGGGTGATTAATATATTTATACGTACCTTTTTATCTCTTAAACCATATGCTAAATCAATTTCCCTGTGTAACATTAGAATCTCCATTACGATGAGCTTCTTTAACCAATGAAGCCACACCTTCCCATGTTAATGCGTGACTAGATTTTTGACATCGTTCAATCCATACCGTCATCCAATCAAGATTTTTGGTGATGTACAAATGTAGTACATCCCACTCTCGACAAACTGTATGAAAAAAAATTGAAATTCAAAAACGACATATAATTAGTTAAATACCATAGTATACGACCTTAATTTATAATTGATGTATATTGAAGATTAAAAATTAAATAAGTACAATATACATAAAAACCATATGTAAAATGTATTCCAATTAATCTCCATGACCATCTTATATTTACCTCTCACTTTTCTCAATCTACCTTTCCCCATTAGGTACTCCCCTTCGAATTTGTTAATGGAGTTGGAATCCCAAATGCGATCTACATGGATCTTTGCTACAAACTTAGGAAGATATTCACTAATGTACACCATGGTCTAGTATACCATATATCCCTCCACCATAGAACCATGAGGATGTGCTCTTTGTCTAACCAAATCCTTCAAAAATTTCAAGTGCCTCTCAACCATCCACATTGACCTTGTGTGTACAGGTCCACACAATTCAATCTCCTCAACTTGGTGTATGAAGCAGTGTTCTTGTGCATTGAAAAATGTTGAAGGTAGACACTTTTTTATTTCACACATTAGACGAGGAATTTTTCTCTTCCAATAATTTATATATATTCTTTATGTATTTATTTAGATGATAGCCATCTACAAGTGATTCAAGGAGCAAATATATTAATGAGATTTAACAAAAATATATAGTATATTACATAATAAGTAAAAAAAATGGCAATTATAAGATGTATACAATGAATTGAACAAATTTTGTTACTTACCTCATCTATTTTCCAAGATCATATATAAATTTCTTGAAATTGTTGTCAAAGTTTTCTGGGAGAGATAGAGTTAGAACGTACTACAACAATTATAAAATGATCTTTTCATTATTTTTCCAAAAGTAGTAAACACAATACACTGAAAAGTACATGTATTATACAAGTGTATATAATATACTAGAATAATCACCTTACTGAAGTTATGCCAATCATGCATTTTCATCCCTGACCCAAATTCACCTTTCTTTGTTATTATATTGTTTATGTTCGCAGCAAATCCTGTGGGAAATCAAATTTTTCGTATGACTTCTTTTATAGCATTGCTTTTCTGCTATGTTAATAACCAAGGAAGTGCACTTATATTAATTTGGTCTCCTTCGCTATTTAATTGAATGGAATTTTTCATTGCATGATTGGCTTCCTGAATGTCACTACAAAATTTGATAATTTTTTCTTTGTCATGCCTTCCATCCAATATTTTCCATAACATTTTTGTTATATTCTTTCCGATATGCATTGTATCAAACAAATGCACAATTTGTAGCTGCTCATAGTAGGGCAACCTACTAAATTGTCTAGGATAACTTTAGGTCCACTGTGGGGCTTGACCATTAATGCCTTGTTGACCTTCATGGAAGCATATAAGTTAAACAAATTAGCGACAATCATTGTCAATTACAGCATGAGTAAACACAACACAATATAAAAATATAAATTCAAAACATATCATATATGATAGATAAACAATTTGATCTGATGTATAACCTTGATGATTAATTCTATTATATTCCAACTTCCATAGGCGAGGTGTCATTCTTCATGGTTTTGATGTAGTCTCCCCTTTCCCATTGAAAATATGTTTTTTAGTAGTTTGATACTTATGATTTCTATGGAGGAAGTGCTTATACTCCTTAAACATCTGCTTTCCTAAACTTGTTGAATGACGAGATTTCATCTTTGGACCACAAATTGGACATGCAATTTTTCCCTTTGTTTGAAGACCTACAAGATCATATATAATTAGATTAAATATGTCAATTTTTTTAATTATATATAATGAATAGATTATTTTAAAAACATGCATGATATCTACTTCATCAAATTAAATATTGTTAAAGTGTAGTTGAACGTTATAGCATACCACAAAAATGTGTTAGCCCTGGGGAATCATGAATTGTCCATACAAGCATTGCATGGAATTGAAATTGTCTTTGTCCTATTGGTCTAGAGACGTCATACATAGTGATGCCATTCTATAACTTTAGTAACTCGTCGATAAGAGGCTCGATATACACATTTATATCTTTAACTTGGTACTTACCTAGTTGAATGAACATAAACATTACATAATTATTATAACCATTTTACTACAATATATATAAATTAATGTACATGACTATTGAATGAAAAAAATATGTCATTATGCAACAAATAAAAAAAATGAGATGATACTACGTTAAAGAAAATTGATGTAAACAAATACCTAGAACAATCATTGACTACATTATGTGCTCCCTCTTTATTAACATCCATGGAAGAATGTTATTATTGATAACAAAAACAAGCCACACTGAGTAAATAGATCTTAGCTCTCCAAATGGATTGACACCATCCACTCACAATGAAAGCCTAAGATTATGAGGTTCTTCTTTAAAGTGTCACCATTTTCCTCCATGTCCCTAAATACAGAACCATCTGTAGGAATTCAAAGAATGTCATCTCCACTTCTATTCTGTGCATGCTAATCCATAAATTGTGCTAAGCTTTGGCACCTAAATAATCGTTGCATACATGGAATAATGGGAATATAACGAAGAACCTTGCGAGGCACCTTTTTTATTAGTTGATATGTTTGATATCTACTGATATGAAATTTTGGGCATTCTGTTGCAAATTCCTATTATTTATGATATATAATATGATCATTGGGACATGCATCTATTGCTTGATACTCCGTTCCAATATCTTTCATAATGGCACATAAAACTCGGTATGAGTGAGGTAAAATATTTGATGGTGGTAACAAAAACTCACAAATCAATCTACAACAAAAAATATTTTGTTCATATAAAAAATATTAATGGTACATATTCCATCCTTTATTTACTAGTGATGAACTAACAACAATTAAAATAGATGAAAAAAGATAACATATATGGCATACCTTAACATCCGTGAGATTGCTATGTTTGATAAACCATTCATAACCTTCAAGTTCATCAACAAAAACAATACAACAGAGGGAAGAGCTATTTGGGAGCCTTCATAAAGGGGATCATATGCCTTCTCAAGTATAGGTAAATCATGAACATCATCAAAGTCATCTTGATCATCATGATCAACTCTACCACTAAATGTGTCATGGATCAATGTATTCGTACCATCATCTTCAACTATGTTTTCTGGCGCATGATCATCTTCTTCCATAGGATCATTAACTTCATCTTCGATATTCACAACTCCATGTTCATCCGCTTGAAAAACCACATTCTTTGGGCCGTGATAATCCATATCATCTGCCCTAGGGTGCCCCACCTTTATAATAATGATAGACACAAATAAACCATGATCATGATCAAGTGACTATATATATATATAATGTTAAAACGATATAAACATTTACAAATTCAATTAATATAAACACATATAATGAACAACTTACCAATGGATGATAATCATGCCCACCTTCAATGTGACCACGCTTCCTACAATGTTTCTCAACTGTTGTGATTAAAAGTCATCTTGTCTTTAAGCCCTTGTAATTATTGCAAGGAAAATAACATTTCCCATCACCCTTTCTTTTCAATCTAGCCCACAATCTATCAAGTGTCTCTTCATTTTGTTCTAGACTAATATTATTTTACATAATTTTTCTTTACCAAGCTTGACTATTTAGATCTTCAAAAAATATCAAACTCACACTCCAATAATTTTTATTCATAGATAGGTAACATAATCTAATAATTATGATATTTTACACCAAAAAAATTTGGCATGCAACCACCCCCAAGAAAAAGAGAAGATAGTCTGGAAAGCTAATTTAATCTCTCAAAAAACTTTTAAAATGCTAATTCCAAAATGTATTAAAATTTGATTTTTACTGGCGATTTCCAACTGCTGGAGAATCCTCAAAATAAAAAAAAAAAATATTGAACTTGATCGCAAACTTCCTACAATGATGGAGGTAGCGAGTTAGTAAGAGCAAGTGACCCATTCCTAAGGAGCAACCAGTCGGAATCATCATTGCTAATGTCAATACAGATTTATACTTTTAGTTAAAGATGTAATGTGTCACTCTTGTAACGAAGCCATCCCTAGGGCCCTCAACATTTAGAGATCCCTAATAAAAAACAAATGTACATTGGTAAGAGCATGATTAGGGTACAAACCCTAGGCCTCTGTAGAAACATAAACAATAACTATAGTGGATTAGTGAGGTTGCAATACCAGAAAGATTGAGACATTGTAGGTAATAAAAAAATCTTGCAATCTAAAGATTGTAGCCAATAACAAGCACACTATGAAACTTGGTGACATTTATAAATGCAATCTACGGTAAGAAGAATGACAGTCACTTGATATGTGACAGTAAAAAGGAGGTTGAGCAGTGACAAGATAATAAAGCTCAAACCTTGCATAGTAAAGTGGAGATTTTAATAGTGAGTTTCCTTACCCCCTTGCTGACCTTAAGGGTTTTTCAAATGCTTTTGGTAGTGTTATACAAGGAAAATACAATCAAGGAATGACTTTCCAAATGAAGTAACAATGGTAATCATAGGTTCAATGTTTCTTCTTAGCAATTAATGTATAATGGAGGTAGTGGATTGCATGTTTGAGCAGTGTTTTAAGACTCATCAAAGATGGGAGAATAGTGAATAATACCTTGTGGACTATGAAGGAGCAGGCCAATAAGGTTGAAGGATCTTAAGAACTACATAATACTATGAAACAATGAGTCCCCCTGTGAGTAAGTAGGCACCAGAGGGCATAGTTTGATTTTATAGGAAGGATGCCTATGAAAGGAATATTCAAGGATAGTGAGTGAGTTGTTTGAGATTGTAGCCGAGGTGCAATACCTAGTCTTAAAGGAAGTTAGCAAAGCAATAAATTGCAAGAAAAAACTAAATCAGATAATAACAAAAAAATCTTCACAATGTTATCTTGCATAATGCCTTGAGCTCTGAAGACAAAATCCTTCATTGTATCTTCACATGATGAAAGTGGTGGATCTTAATGGTCAATCATCAAGCAACCATGATTTTAAAACATGCTATTGTGCTTATGGAGGAAACATTTTAAGCGTAAGGAAGTGAGGGTGGTTTGAAACAATGGCGTATGAAGGACTTGCTTTTATGCATACTGCAAATTTAGCTTACATCAGTTTTAGAAGAGATTGAAGGTGGGATTATGGAACCTGGCGGGGTTACTGGCCATGAAAAGGGATTAAAGAAAATACTTCGAGATCTATTTAAAAGCCACGGTCATGAAGATATTAAAGATGTCACATGAAAAACCCTAGTAGTCGGAGTAATGAATATAGTGCCAAAGAGGATAGTGTGTTGGGGCAGATTTAGGAGATCTCCACATTATCTAATTATAGGGAAATACATCATTTATTTATTTTTTTAATTAAAAGAAATCATTCTAAACTCTATATAGGATACATTGATCCTTCAAAATCCTCTGAAGTAATTTGAGATAATGCAAATATATGTCAAGTAACATTCATAAGGTTTAGAAAATCTTGATCACTCTCTAGAATGGCCCATTAAACATGGGTTGTGCTTGAATGCACTACATAATTGATATAACACAACCACTATGCATATCAACTAGAGTTATAGGCTCTTTATTGCAGCAAGAGGTAATCACTCTTCGATCATGCTATAATTACATCCTAACCTGTTAAACTTGAGACAACCTGAATGCACCCAATGATGATTGACACCTACATTATACAACCTGAATTAACTACACTATATGAGTGCCTCCATTTCTATCACAACATAGCCACATTAAACTTGGGTCACACATGAATGCATCATATATTTGTTATAGCACAATTGTGCCAAATGACCAATAGAGTTATGGATCACATAATTACTATCAAAATAATCTATTCCTGGTTGTGATCTTTATTCGGATTCCACAACAAAATCTCGCATTACGAAATTCTAAAACCCTAAATCTTTAAAAATGAAATCTGATGAGATGTTGCTTTGGGGTATCATGATTTTCAAACCCGAACTACAAATCTGACTTCATTAACTGAATTCTCAAGAAAAATATGCAATGACTACCCTCAACCTCGCAGTGATATCTTCTTTGAATTTTTATTTTTTTTTGGTAAGAAAATCGCCTCCCTTAGTTCCCTCCACAACCTGCCTCTAAGCAGAGCAAACATTGTTGCATAAAATTGTAAGTAATTTAACTCACTTTTTCTTTTATAGTCAGCTACAATTTGATTTTTTTCTATTTTCATGTTTTTGAAAAATTCGACAAAAATGATAATGTATTATTTTCGACGTAACTCCAAATTGGCCAAAATTCTTTGTCGAACGCTTTCTGTGGGATAAACTCAAAAAATGATAATTACACATCAAATTATATATTTCAATGGATTTGTGAAGTCAAACGAGTTAGTGGCATATGGAAAATGTATCTTTTAACATATACGTAGTAAAGAGGGTAATGGAGTAGGAGTGGTTTCATTTCACTGAGGGGCAATAAAATCAAATATTCTCCATTCTTGCTAACATCCGGAATGCACAAATAACATAGCAGAGCATGAGGCCGCATCGACAGGGGACTAAACATGCATACCAAACAAAAAAATTAAACGCTAACTATTTTGGAGATTCCGTGCTGGCGAATTTGGTGCGAGATCAAAGTATTCTACAAAAATAAAAGGATAAAATAGGTATAGAAAATGTTGTATGGGACACCATCGGAAGTTGTTCGACGCTCCTCTATTGAGTGGATAGATAGATCCAAGAATTTAATGGCATATTTCTTTGGTCAATGTGGCCTTGAAGAAAGATGATGTTACTCTACCAATAATTTTGCAAGTTGGGCTCAAAAGGTATGTGCAGAATCATCATGGAAAAAATAGGCCCTTAAGTGGCAAAAAATTCAGAAAAATCAGAGTTAGGCAACTTGACCTAAAAATTTGAATAAGTTATCTATATTATTTTAAAAATATGTAAGAATAAAATATATAGCAAATTGAATGTTGTTTCTAAACAACTAGGTTTATTTAAAAAAAAAATCCTATTTGGTGAAAATTTGAAATTTCAATGTAGTAGTACTTAAATTTCAGAGAAAAATAAGTAGGTGTCTATTTGACCACCCTAACCACAATAAAATGATAATATTTTTTTTTAATATTTTAGATATAAGTAGAGGACTCATGTCCTGATGTGATGTATAATTTTTTGTATTTTTTTCCAAGTAAATAATTAATTATGAATTTTTTATTACAACTTTTAAAAAATATAAAAACTCATATGTCTGACCACATTAACTTGGTCAAAACTTCATGAAATTCATTTTTTTTAATCTTATAGTATGTGAAGCATAGAATGTGACAAATGTTTTAGATTAAAAAATGTGATACCATTTGAAAGCTATAGATGTTTTTCACTCAGCCTATCAATTAGGGCTTTAGTCGTAATTCAAACAGAAAATGAATAATAATTATTTATTAAATTCAAAGTAAAGAATAATTTATATTTGTGGAAAGCTAAGAATCTCCTATAAAAACCCTTTTCATTTCATCATTTTTTGGTAAAAATAGTCATCAGCGGCATACCCTACACATACCCATCATATCGCCACTTTTTTGGTCCATCATGATCCTACACATACCCAAAAACAAGACCTGCAATCCTGGAAAACATCTATAGTTGGCAGTTTTTAAATGATGACACTGATTTGATTAAGTTCCTCCATTGCATTGATCAATATGAAGCCTGATAAATTGATTTTAATGTATTTGTGGAAGAAGTAGATGACAACCAAACTGTATTTGGTAAGGAAGTTGATCAGCTCAAGACTAACAATATTCCTAAGGGACTTGTGGCATTGGAGAGGGTGTTTGATGGAAATGACTGAGCCCTTATGAAACAAACACCAGTAAAAGGAGAAGACATTGAAGAAATTAACTTGGGCATTGAATTGGCACCAAAACAGGTATACATTGGGAAAAGGATAAGCCCAAAAATTAGAAAGACATTGATTGCATTATTAAGGAAATATAAGCATGTATTTGCATGGTCTTATGATGATCTTAAGGCATATAGGGAAGATTTGTTCCAACATGAAATTTCACTCAAACCTGATGCAAAACCTTTTAGGAAAAAGCAAAGACCAATAAACCCAACTTTGTAGCCCAAGATCCATGAAGAACTTATGAAGCTCAGGGAAGGAGGTATCATCAAACCTATTAGGCATTCCACTTGGGTCTCCAACTTGGTGCTAGTCAGAAAGAAAATTGGGGACATAAGGCTCTATGTAGACTTTTGAAACTTGAATGTATCCTCTCTTAAAAATAAATACCCACTCCCAAACATGGAGGCTATGTTGTAGAGGGTCACATGATGTGAGCTGCTACCTATGATGGATGGATTTTCAAGTTATAACCAAGTGAAGGTTAAGGAATCAGATTAACACAAAACAACCTTCACCACACCATGGGGAACATATGTATATGTCAGAATGTTGTTTGGACTCACAAATGTTGGTGTAACTTTCCAGAGAGCCATGGATGTTGCTTTTGTTGATCTAATTAGCACAATAATTGTGGTATATTAGGATGAACTAACTGCATATTCAAAGAAAGCAGAGGACCATGTTGAGGATCTGGAAAAAAAATCATCAAATCCATTGAATATGGCATCTCTTTAAATCCTAAAAAGTGCCACTTTGCAGTCACAAAAGGGAAACTATTAAGGAACATAGTTTCCAAAGAAGGGGTAAGGATTGACCCTGTGAGGGTAGAAGCTATTGATAAAAACCAAATTCCTAAGATAGTGAAGGCTATCCAATCCTTCTTTGGCCAAATAAATTTTGTGAGAAGATTTATATTGAACTTTTTTGAGACAGTGAAACCAATATCAAAGATGTTAAAGAAGGGTGCAAATATTGACTGGACAACTAAGGCCATAGATGCATTCATATCCATCAAAAGAGAGATTAAAGAAGCCCTAGTCTTAAAATCCCCTGAATTTAATAAACCATTCTCGATCTTTTCATTTGTGTCTTATGGGTATGTGCAGGATCATCATGGAAAAAGCAAGCCCTTTAGTGGCAAAAAATTCAGAAAAATCGGTGTTAGGAAACTTGACATAAAAATTTGAATAAGTTATCTATATTATTTCAAAAATATGTAAGAATAGAATCTGTAGAAAATTGAATGTAGTTTCTAAACTACTAGGTTTATTTAAAAATAAATAAAATCTATTAGGTGAAAATTTGAAATTTCAATGCAGTAGTGCTTAAATTTTAGGGAAAAAATAAGAAGTAGGTATCTATCTGACAACCCTAACCATAATAAAATGATAATATTTTTTTATAATATTTTATATATAAGTAGAAGACTCATGTCCAGATGTGATGCATATTTTTTTGTAATTTTTTTCCAAGTAAATAATTAATTATGAATTTTTATTACAACTTTGAAAAAAATATGTGTAAACTTTTTTGTATGTCCGGAATTCACCTTTAACTTGGTCAAAACTTCCATGAAATTTAATTTTATTTTTTAATCCTATAGTATGTGAAGATAGAATGTACCATGTTTCCAGATTCAAAAATGCATACCGCTTTGAAAGTTATAGATGTTTTCAATCAGCCTATCGATCAAGACTTTAGTCATAATTCAAATAGAAAATGAAGAATAATTATTTATTAAATTCATATTAAAGCATAATTTATATTGGTGGAAAACTGAGAATCTCCTCTAAAAACCCTTTTTGTTTCATCAATTTTGGGTAAAAAAAAAGTTGTCAGCCACATACCCTACAAATACCCATAATATTGCCACTTTTTGGCCCATCATGATCCTGCACATACCCTTATCACACAATTGCAGTAGTAATGCTACAAAAAAATGATGAGGGGTATGAACAACCTATTTCTTTCTTTAGAAAATTCCTCCAAAATGTAGAATTAAAATATGACATTGTAGAAAAATAGGCACATGCATTAGTAAAAGTTGTCAAAGCATTTAGATCATATCTGGTGGGAGAAAAAGTAATAGCTTATGTACCTAATGATGCAATAAAAGATGTGCTTGTACAAACTAAAGTAACAGGCCATAGGTGAAAATGGATAAATAGAATCCAATAATTTGACATTGAGTTTCAAATCACCAAGCTTATAAGAGGACAAGGATTAGCCAAATTAATGGCTAAAACAAATATTGAATCTGCCCAAGTGTGCAATTTGAATAATGAAGATAACACAATTACTAGTATTGAGCACACACCATGGTACACTGATATTGTGTATTATCTTAAACATATGAAATATCCTGAAGGATTTAATGATAACAAGAAAAGGAGGCTTAAACTACAAGATTCAAAGTATGTATTCATGAAAGGGAACCTTTATTGGAAAAACAAGGATGGTGTTTTGTTTTTGTGCCTAGATGAAAATCAAGCAAGGAATGTTTTGAAGGAAGTGCATTAAGGAGTATGTGGAGGGAATTTCTCAACAAAAAATACTGCACATAAGGTGTTATGGGAAGGTTACTATTGGCCGAGAGTCTTCAATGATGCCTATGATTATACTAGGAAATGTGAAGCATGTCGGAAGTTTTCTGGGAAATTGAAGTATCAAGGGGCATTGCCTTTAAGACCTTTGCAAGTAAGGCTCCATTTCACCAATGGGGGATTGATTTCATAGGAGAGATTGCAAAAAAATCTATTGGAGGACACAAATAGATATTAGTAGCCATGGACTACTTCACAAAATGGGTAGAAGCTATACCTACCAAATAAGCAACTAGTAAGGTTATAACAAACTTTTTATTGGAAAATATCATCACTTGATTTAGAGTGCCAACAAGAATTATAACTGATAATGGGATGCACTTTAGGTCAGATGAATTCAAGGGATTTTTCCAATCCTATGGTATAGTAATCTCATATTCTTCACCATATCATCCATAGGAAAACAGGAAGGTTGAATCTAGCAACAAGAGCATCCTAAAGATCATAAAAATAATGTTGGATAATAACAAAAAGGTCTAGGATTCCAAGTTGAGACTAGCCTTATGGGCATATAGAATCACTATAAAGAAGGCCATCAAAAAACCACCTTTTGAACATGTGTATGGGACTCAATCTAGGCTCCCTTTGCATAATTTATTACCAGTATGCAAGTTCATTTTGCAAGAATATTTAGACTCTCCTAAACCTATGGATGAGAGGATGGAAGAGTTAATGGAACTTGATGAGGTCAGGAACCAATCTCAGCAACACAATAAGAAGAAGCAATTACAAATGAAATACCTATATGACAAAAGGAATAAAAACAAAAAAATTGAAGTAAATGACATGGTTCTCATGTGGAATTCTAGGTGTCAAGGCAAAGGGAAGCATGGGAAATTTCAAGTTCTATGGATAGGACCATTTGTCATTGTTGGAAAGGGTGGTAAATATTCATATTACCTCTAGAACATGATAGGACAAGAACAAGAATTTCCAATACATGGACAATTCTTAAAGAACTTCTTTTCTTGAAGACCATAAAGAGGATTAAGAATTTCCAGTGCATGGACAATTCTTGAGAAACCTCTTAAAATATTTTTTTCCATGCACAGTAGTATAGGATTCCACTATACTTCCATTTCTCACCCATTCCTAAATTCACGTCAACTTCCATACCAGATAAATAAGACATTTGGTCTGCTCACCCAAAGACATGTATTCTTCCTATACCCACAAGGGGTATACATCCCCAATTGGAGCCACTGTTAGGACTAAAAATCCTATTCACTATTTCTTACATTTAATTTCATAAATTGCAAAAATTCATGTGACTAGATCCATTGTATAACCCATGTTAACAAATGATCCCATGAATATGGCATTCGACATATAAGTGTCTACTTGATCATAGTTGAGAAAAAAATTTAAGAGGAATTGATCTTTATCAGGAAGATCATGTGCATGGGTATGTGCAAGATCATCATGGAAAAAACAGGCCCTTAAGTGGCAAAAAATTTAGAAAAATCAATGTTAGGAAACTTGACATAAAAATTTGAATAAGTTATCTATATTATTTCAAAAATATGTAAGAATAGAATCAGTAGAAAATTTAATGCAGTTTCTAAACTACTAGGTTTATTTAAAAAAAAAAAAATCTATTTGGTGAAAATTTGAAATTTCAATGCAGTAGTACTTAAATTTCAGGGAAAAAAAAAGAAGTAGGTCTTTGTCTGATCACCTAACCATAATAAAATGATAATATTTTTTTATAAGATTTTAGACATAAGTAGATGGCTCATGTCCAAATGTGATGCATATTGTTTTGTAAATTTTTTCCAAGTAAATAATTAATTATGATTTTTTTATTACAACTTTTAAAAAATATAAAAAACTCGTATGTTTGACAACCTTAACTTGTCAAAACTTCATGAAATTCATATTTTTTAATCCTATAGTATGAAGCATAGAATGTGATGCATGTTTTGATTCAAAAAATGTGATATCGCTTTGAAAGCTATAAATGTTTTTCAATCAGCCTATCAATCAACACTTTAGTCGTAATTCAAGTAGAAAATGAATAATAATTATTTATTAAATTCAAAGTAAATCATAATTTATATTGTTGGAAAGCTGAGAATATCCTTTAAAAACCCTTTTCATTTCATGAATTTTTGGTAAGAAAAAAGTCCTCAGCCACACACCCTACAAATACCCATCATATTGCCACATTTTGGCCCATCATGATCCTACACATACCCGCATGTCTTTCCGATCAACAGGTCATAGCCCTTTATTGAATATTTTATGCATATTGGGAAGAGATGAATTAATTTACAGTGATCAAAGATCCCAAAGATAACAAGTGTGCATAATTGGGAAGACAATGCATAACATTTCACTGATGAAAAACTTATCAAAAAAAGCAAGCTAGATGGAGGGAAATTTTCAAATCACACCAAGCTCATTCATCACGCCAATGGAGACCTTATCAGGGAGAAACATACATAATTTCATTGGTAAAATAGTAGGACAATTGTATTGGAGAGACATGTTTCATCAAAATGGGTTCGTCAGATCTCTCTACCTATGCGGGTTACTCCGATGAGGGAACCTAGAAAAGTTTTTAGGGAAAGTCCCATCGACTTATCCCAATGAAAAAAGAGGTAAAGGAAACATATCATGGAGGCCAAGTATATCAGAAAGGAATCTTATTCTCTTAGAGATGATACATGTCATCCTGATGATAATATGGAATGACCACTATTTTTTGGAAAGACACTAAGCGATGCTTAAAAGGATTTCTAATGGTCCAAACCACCCTGATATTGGGTAGACTTCATAATGTTCTCCTCGAAATATTGGGAATTGAAAAGCAAGAGAAAATACAATTGTACAATATTAGTGAGAGTATTAAGTTGTTTCCCAATTGAATAAAAGATACAAAACAAAAACACTTCTGATACTAGGGCCACAAAAGTTGATGAAGACCTGATAAGGAAGCACAAAGACTATTATGAGGAACTTTAAGCAAATTCCAAAGAGTTTATTGATGCTTCAAAAGAAGGTTTGCCTGCATTGTTCACTGATAATGGAGAACTGAAAAGTCAGAATGAATGGATAAAAGAATGCTGACTAATACTGCAAGGATCCTTGTAAGCAACTAAGGATGAAGATCCAGCATTGGAAGAGGCCTATGAGCATTTAGAAAAGATGATTACTATGGATATTGTGGTGAGGAATTTTGTGCATGATGTTGATACATACTTGTGTCAGGAGTACCTAAATCATGTTACACAAGTTCATTTGTGGATCATTAGAGCTTAATGTTAATATTTTATGTGTTGTTAAAGTCACAAAAGACACTTACAAAGAGGTATACCCTCTTCAAGATATTTCTATATAAGTTGAACATGTAGTGATTGAATAAAAAGAGGGAAAAAAGAGAGAAGTGAGAGATATACAAAAAAAGTGACTTTCATTATATATATTTGAACTGTAGATTTTTGGGTAGGGCTTATAGGCTACTCTTGCGCTCTTAGGATGTTTCACCTAAAAGGAGAGAGATAAACCCCACACAAAATATCTACGCCAGGTTCACTCAAATTATGTACTGTATGTTGTTATTTAGACTAAAATGAGATGATCTAAATGAAATTGAATGAATTATGTGACTAATTAAATGTATGCAAAACCTAAGATTTATGCAATGTTGGAAAACATAATGTGATATGCAAACATGAACTATGAATGAACAAATGCAAAATAGAAAGGAAGATGGTTGATTCAGAGTGCACCTGGGTAGAGAAAGCAAAATATGGAATATTTTACATTCTATTTGATATTATTGAAAATCACCATGGGACTCATTCTCCATTGATGGTGAATCATTCTTGCTTTTGATGAAAACTGTTAGAAACTGGTTTCTAAGTGTTGGGATCCAGAATCTGACAAAATCCGGATTTCCAACCTTAAGGTGGGACTCATTCGCCACTGATGGTGAATCAGTCCTCTCCCAAAAATCTGAGAATTCAGGGGACAATTTTGTAGCATTAGATATGAGGTTGTCTGCTTGTTAGGTTGATGAAGTTAATTCTGCAGAAAACGGATAGAAATTCTTCTCCAAGCTTGAAATGAGGTTGATTTTACTTGAAGCACTTTGTTAATTTATTGACCACCTTTCAACACCTAATTTATTGTCAAATATGCACACATAAGTTTGTAAATACACATGCAAGAGGGTAAAAATAGTTGAGGGATAGAGAATAGGGGTTTGCCTTGGTCAAACCCCACTTTGTTAATCAAACCCTTAATGAAGAAATGGAATGGAAGAGAATGATAAAAAAATAACATGAAAATGATATCAACTTACCAAACCCTTATTGAAGAAATCTGAAGATATAACAATGGCTACTCCAAAATACTTGATTAATGCTTGATTCAATTATGCAAAGTAATTGAATGCTTGAAGGATTGAGTGAATTAATGAAATTGATGAATGCTTGAATTAATGGGTGAATGGGGGTTAAGATGGATGTAAAAACACTTATTTATACACTCTTGTGACTTAGTAACCCAATGATACCTCATCATAGGCCGACATCAAGTAATTTTAAATATAAAAATGAAAGAAAATTTAAAATATTTTGAATTTTGAGCCAAGAGGGACTCATTTGCCACCCATGGCGAATGGGTCTCACCTTAGACTTGAAAGTGGGTGTTGGGAATTATCTTGCATTTAATATTGTTTGTTGGGTTTACATTAAAAAATACACTTAATTAAGGCTTAAAAGGGCATAAAGGGGTCAAATAAAGCATAAGAAAGGTGTAAATAGTGAAATTATGCCTATAAAAGCATGAAATCTTGTTAGAAGACTTTACAACACTTCAAAATAGGACTTGATAAGGGATGAAAAGGTGATTTTTAGGTGAATTGTGAAGAATAGAGTCAAGAAGAGTGTAGAAATGTTTTACAACACTTCACAACACCTTCACAAGGTGTCATAATTTGAATTTTAAGGACCTAATGTTAATGTTCAAGCCACATTACAACATTAAATCAAATAAAAATGGACCAAACATCATGAAAAAAGGCCTAAAAGACCATGAAAATTCCAAAGGGCCATTTTTCTATAGTTCATTTAAATAGCCCCCACTTTAGTGAGAGGATGAACTTGCTTGAAACTCACACTAAAGTAGCCATGCATATCGAGATGGATGCAAATGAACTTATGCTTAGTGAGATGGAATAACAATGATCAAGAGGGATGATCAAGCCCCTATGATGAAGATCCCATGGAAAATTAAACATAAGAACAAAGGAACACACTAGTGTTGAAATAAAAGAATTGGATGAAGCTTCGATCATTTGTACAACTAGTTGCGGATTAGATCTAGGTTGTTTGTTTTGAAAAAGAGAATGCATACTCACTCTGGGGTGATAGAACTCATGGTGGTCCATTGGGTGAGAAGGCCCAAAAGGTAAGATACATATGTTAGTTGGTATGCACTCACAAACACAAAGGTGGCTATGGGGAAAGTCATGTCGCTCAATGGGCTTCCTGCTCAACCAAATTAAAGTTATACCTCCTAATAACTTTAACAAGGTTCTACAAGGAAAATGTCAGTTCATGATTCATGAGAAAAGAAAAGCTTCGTATTCATAGAACTCATGAACAAAAAGAAAGGTACCAAAGGCATGTAATTTGCATTATGGAAGGTGGTAAAGATGCAAAAGGTAAAAATGAAAAAATGTAAGATGTAAAAGTGTAAAATAGAAAATATGTTCAAAGGATTCTTGTTAAGTTTATGCAAGGTTTGTCACTTAGGGGACATTATGTCTAATGTCTCGAAGAAAGGACCAATCAAATAATAGAATATTCACAACTTAGGGGATGCAGTGTGTCGCATTAGGCTACCAAGAGGAATGTAATATGATAAGATAG
>VDFB02281492.1:884126698-884177407 GCA_007258455.2 Sequoia sempervirens | reverse complement strand
AAACCAATTGAAACAAGGTGAACATACTAGCCTATGAAAAGGTTGCCCATTTACAGGAGGAAAAAGGATAGTAGCAATGATGAAGAAGAAGTGGATAGAAAATGAAAATAGATCATGAAATTGCCTCCACAACCAAGTCCAAAATTCAAAGTGTTTGGGGAAATCAATATTATTGATTTAGAATCATCACTAGAAGATAATCCCTCATCACCACCATCTGAGCCAAGCCCTAAGAGGCAAAGAATTGATCAACCATAGGAGGATCTAATGGATGAGATTATTGTTACTGATCAAGACATGCAAGTTGGTATGTTTTCCCCTCGTAGGCCAGCTGAATTAGTTTTATCTGATTTAGATATGAAAGGTAAAAGTGTACAAGATGCAAGAATGGAGGCATGCAAGGAGTTTCTAGATGACAATACATTTGTAAAAACTCATGTATTCTTGCAAATGGTATGGAGGATGAAGTTTGAAGAGTATCAAGATAAATGTAGGCAGAGAAGAGAACTAAGGTCTGACAGGTTAGACTAGGAGAATGATGAGGAGGAAAAAGCTGAATTAATGGAAGAATTCAAGAACATCACTCTTGAAGAAGGAAGAAAACTGGTGAGTCAAGCTGGTGTATTAATTCTGCCTGAATGGGACATTGAAGATGCAGTAGCCTTTAATGCTATGAAGTCTAAGAATCCCTTTCAAGACTCTGAAGAAGAGGTCAAGGCAGCATTGCAAAACTCTACTTTCAGTGAGGAATATGAAACTCTAGCAATTTGGGCATTTGCCCCACAAGGGAGAAAACTAGACGTTTCTAATATTAATCCAAATTTCAAGGGAGGATTGATAATAAAGAGAGATTTAGAGACCTCAACCACTAAGGCCACTAATTTGACTGGGAATGTGGCCAAATTGGCGCAAAAGACTACTAAAAGGGAGGAAGCTGAAAGGAAGGGATTAATGGAAAAATATAACCTTTTGATTGAGGAGTACAACAAGATGCAGTAGAAAAATGTTGAGTTGCAAACTGAAGTGGAGAGGTTTAGGTATAAGTAGATTGGGGAGACATCAAGTGCTCCAAGAACTAGTACATTACCTTCCACAACAGGGTCAGTGCCTCCTGGTTCTCCAATTGTTTCCACACTAGGATCTCCCAGTCAGAATCCTATCCTCACCCTTTCTTTAGAGGAAGTTGAAGAAGAAACAAAGTGCTTTGTCGATCCTACAAAGAAGCGACTCCTGCAAAAAATTGATGAATTGTAGACATCATTAAAGAAAAGTGAGGAGGGATCTCTCTTAAAGAAAAAGAAAATTGTTACTACTATTTTGAGGAATTTAAATGAAAAGGTTGATAGAAAATTGCTATCTATACATTCTTTATATTCTTTGTTGTTAGCAGCAATAAATAATATTGATAGGGATCAGGAAGTAGTGATACCAATAATTGAAAATTGGATACCTAGGGCCAATGATCTGGATATCATGTATAAGGCCTCAAGGTTTGATATAAATAATAGGCCCCAATCATTAAAGCCTACTCATGTGTTATTAAAATCATTGCAAGGTTTTCAGACCTTACTAGATGACTTGAGTAGGAAGATTAGGGAGCTGGTGAAGAATTTCAATGATTGGGGTAACACATTGTTACCTGATATAATTGATGAGCATGGGAAAATCAGGTCATTTCAACAATGGCAGGGTCAAGCAAGTGAGGCCATCAATGATCAAATCAATTCAATTTGTGATGACTCAGACTATGATTTGTTGGTGAGTTGTATGGAAAAAATCATTAGTACCAGCTAATTTTTGGAATCTTTTGAAAGGGATGTGAATTAGGTAGTGATAAAATATACACCTTATAATACCAAGGTGGATGAGGTACTTAATTTTGACTGGCTGACTACTGATGAGTACAAGAATTGGATAACTAAATATTTGATTGAGGAGGAGTAAAAGGAGTGAACTACTAATAGGTGGCAGATCAGATGATGTGGTTGCAACAGTTCTAGTTTTGTGTTGACGACTTTCTTAGTTCGGTTTCTTGTGGTTTTTTGCATCAACGTTCCTCAGCTGATATGATGAACAAGAATATTTTTCAAGGTGGTGGCTATTGTAAAAAAAATTGGAATATCACCAGGTGCTCCAATTGACTGGTGATAGGTGTACTTTCTAGACCGGTGCTTGTTTTCTCCTTCATTTTCTATAAGAAGGATTTCAATGCCAGAAGTACGGGTTAGCAAGTTAGATTATTTTTGTCAAGTCTAGGTGAAGTTGCAGAGCAAATTGTAAAGTCTGATGGTTTTAGAGAAGTGCAATTTAGGTTTTGAGTCATTATGTAACAAGTTTTGAGTTCATAGAGATTTAATGTTGTATAACAGTACTAGCATTTGAGTTGAAATGAAAATTCAAGCTCATGTCTCTCCATTGTACATGCATATCTGAACTTTGAATGAAATAACTAAGGGTTGTTTTATCCATCTCACTGTTGTGGTGTGTATGATTCTATTTGAGCTTTAATTCAAGGAATTAATTAAATTTTTTGAATGGGATTATTGGCAGATATGTGTTGTATAAGGATTTGATAAGTAGTCCTGGGTTAGAATGCATACTGATGAAATTGCAATGCAATATTGTCAGTGATCTTGTATGTGATGTATTAAATCTATTATAAACCTCTAGATGCTTATGAATTTGACTCCTGGAATGGATATATGGCACTGATCTAAGTCGTAATTATTAGTGTAGTTCAATATTTGTTTGTCTTTGCCTAGAGCTTGCTACAAATTGCAAATCATTGACTATCTTATACAATGGATTGTGTTTTGTTATCTCACGCTCTAGATAGTTGATATTGTCTATGAACAGCCAATTCTAGTTGATATTATCTTATCGTGTTGAGATATTAAGTGAGATCATCTGCTATTGTTAATGTTGTTTATAATAATGGTGAAGAGGTTGTAAACACATTAAGGGATCACCCTCCCGGGTCTTGCAGAGTCTAAAGTGTAGGAGGCTTTTAAAGTCCTCATCAGTTGGTCGAGGTCCTTCGCGCTGCCTTCGATTGGAATTGGAAATTCCATAGGTAGATTAGAAGATAAACCTGGTTACATTGTAAAAAGAACCAACATACACGTCAACCACTAAACAACCACCTCTACAACTAACTTTTTAATCTTTTATGATCACATGAAACATAAAACACACTAATTTCAAGGTTGTTAACATCACTATTGAAATATTTTAATTTTTTGACCTTTCAAACATTAAAAGTACATCATTAAATTAATTATGTAACCACATAAGTCAAATATAATTCTATCAATAAATTAATATCAAATACATAATATAATCAAGATAACTTCATACATACTTCAATGTCATTAATCTTCATCTAACTCTTTGTTCCACCACCTGATTCCGATTCGATAAGGATTTCGGTCATATCATCATCATCATTGATATTAGGCTTCACAATGTCATCATCCACACAAATATCATCTTCATGAACATTAACTCCTACATCATCATGATCTAGTTCCTCCTCTTCGACATCTTCGCCGTGGACATCATCAACTAACTATTGATCCTGATCATCATCTACACCATTTTCTAGTTCTTCGGTATCTTTTTCTTCCACCACATTATACTTTACCGACCTTCCTCTTGGATCATGTCTAACAACAAATGACCAACTCGGTTTACCTGGAACCTCTGAGTAAAATACCTACTCACATTGGCTTGGAAGAACATAGGGCTCATTTCCAGCTCGCTCGATCGACCTTGTATTAACCATTGTAAATCTATTATCATGTTCAATAACAGTTCTCTCAGGATCATTATCATTCAATCGTAGCCTATACCATAGGACGACGAACAAAATTAATCTGAAGGACTTAAAGTCACACTCAAGTATATCATCCAAAATCCCATAGTATCGATTTTCTAAGACTTTTGGATGTATGTCGCTTCTAGATAAAACATTAGTCACCTAAAATACTACAGTTATACTAGAATCACAAGTTTTCTTCATATGTCATCCAACATTTTGATTCTAAATTATGACCATTGCACCACATAGCCTTGTGGTAGTTTCAATTAATATGTCAAACATGTAAAAATTATTGCAATATCGCCGCTTGATAAACATATTTATTCTTGGTCAATGTATGCAAAAAACAATCTCAACATATATATATACATCAATATACTTGAAAATAATTAAATAATATGGGTGATTAATATATTTATATGTACCTTTTTATCTCTTAAACCATATGCTAAATCAATTTCCCTTTGTGTAACATTGGAATCTCCATTACGATGAGCTTTTTTAACCAATGAAGCCACACCTTCCCATGTTAATGCGTGACCAGATTTTTGACATCGTTCAATCCATACCATCATCCAATCAAGATTGTTGGTGATGTACAAATGTAGTGCATCCCACTCTCGACCAACTATATCAAAAAAAATTTGAAATTCACAAACGACATATAATTAGTTAAATACCACAGTATACGACCTTAATTTATAATTGATGTATATTGAAGATTAAAAATTAAATAAGTACAATATACATAAAAACCATATGTAAAATATATTCCAATTAATCTCCATGACCATCTTATATTTACCTCTCACTTTCCTCAATCTACCTTTCCCCATCAGGTACTCCCCTTCGAATTTGTTAATGGAGTTGGGATCCCAAATGCGATCTACATGGATCTTTACTACAAACTTAGGAAGATATTCACTAATGTACACCATGATCTGGTATACCATATATCCCTCCACCATAGAACCATGAGGATGTGCTCTTTGTCTAACCAAAGCCTTCAAAAATTTCAAGTGCCTCTCAACCATCTAGATTAACCTTGTGTGTATAGGTCCACACAATTAAATCTCCTCAACTTGGTGTATGAGGCAGTGTTCTTATGCATTGAAAAATGTTGAAGGTAGACACTTTTGCATTTCACACATTAGACGAGGAATTTTTCTCTTCCAATAATTTATATATATTCTTTATGTATTTATTTAGATGATAGCCATCTACAAGTGATTCAAGGAGCAAATATATTAATGAGATTTAACAAAAATATATAGTATATTACATAATAAGTAAAACAAATGGCAATTATAAGATGTATACAATGAATTGAACAAATTTCATTACTTACAAGATCATATATAACTTGCTTGAAATTGTTGTCAAAGTTGTCTGGGAGAGATAGAGGTAGAACGTACTGCAACAATTATAAAATGATCTTTTCATTATTTTTCCAAAAGTAGTAAACACAATACACTGAAAAGTACATGCATTATACAAGTGTATATAGTATACTAGAATAATTACCTTAATGAAGGTATGCCAATCATGTGTTTTCATCCCTGACCCAAATTCACCTTTCTTTGTTATTATATTATTTATGTTACTTGAAAACAAAATCCATTGGGAAGTGAATTTTTCATTGTGACTTCTTTATAGCATTTCTTTTTCTGCTATGTTAATAACCAAGGAAGGGCACTTATATTAATTTGGTCTCCATAAATATTTAATTGAATGACATTTTTTTCATTGCGATTGGCTTCTGAATGTCACTACAAATTTTGATAATTTTCTTTGTCATGCCTTCCATCCAATATTTTTTCCATAACATTTTTGTTATATTCTTTCCAATATGCATTGTATCAAACAAATGCACAATTTGTAGCTGCTCATAGTAGGGCAACCTACTAAATTGTCTGGGATAACTTTTCAGTCCTTGTGGAAGCCGACCATTAATGCCTTGACGACCTTCATGAAGCATATAAATTAAACAAATTAACAACAATCAACATTGTCAATTACAACATGAGTAAAACACAACACAATATAAAAATATAAATTCAAAACATATCATATATGATAGATAAACAATTTGATCTGATGTATAACCTTGACGATTAATTCTATTATATTCCAACTTCCATAGGCGAGGTGTCATTCTTCATGGTTTTGATGTAGTCTCCCCTTTCCCATTGAAATGATGTTTTTCAGTAGTTCGATACTTATGATTTCTATGGAGGAAGTTCCTATACTCCTCAAACACTTGCTTTCCTAAACTTGTTGAATGACGAGATTTCATCTTTGGACCACAAATTGGACATGCAATTTTTCCCTTTGTTTGAAGACCTACAAGATCATATATAATTAGATTAAATATGTTAATTTTTTTAATTATATATAATGAATAGATTGTTTTAAAAACATGCATGATATCTACTTCATCAAATTAAATATTGTTAAAGTGTAGTTGAACGTTATAGCATACCACAAAAATGTGTTAGCCCTGGGGAATCATGAATTGTCCATACAAGCATTTGGAAAAATTGTATTTGTCCTATTGGTCTAGAGACGTCATACATAGTGATGTCATTCCATAACTTTAGTAACTCATCGATAAGAGGCTCGATATATACATTCATATCTTTAACTTGGTACTTACCTAGTTGAATGAACATAAACATTACATAATTATTATAACCATTTTACTACAATATATATAAATTAATGTACATGAATATTGAATGAAAAAAATATAAGTCATTATGCAACAAATAAGAAAAATGAGATGATACTATGTTAAAGAAAATTGATGTAAACAAATACCAGGAACAATCATTGACTACATTATGTGCTCCCTCTTTATTAACATCCATGGAGGAATGTTATTATTGATAACAAAAACAAGCCACACTGAGTAAATAGATCTCAGCTCTCCAAATGGATTGACACCATCCACTCCCAATGAAAGCCTAAGATTATGAGGTTCTTCTTTAAAGTGTCACCATTTTTCCTCCATGTCCCTAAATACAAAACCATCTGTAGGCATTCGAAGAATGTCATCTCCACTTCTATTCTGTGCATGGTAATCCATAAATTGTGCTAAGCTTTGGCACCTAAATAATCGTTGCATACATGGAATAATGGGAATATAATGAAGAACCTTGCGAGGCACCTTTTTTATTAGTTGATATGTTTGATATCTACTGATATGAAATTTTGGGCATTCTATTGCAAATTCCTATTATTTATGATATATAATATGATCATTGGGACATGCATCTATTGCTTGATACTCCATTCCGATATCTTTCATAATGGCACATAAAACTCAATATGAGTGAGGTAAAATATTTGATGGTGGTAACAAAAACTCACAAATCAATCTACAACAAAAAATAATTTGTTCATATAAAGAATATTAATGGTACATATTCCATCCTTTATTTACTAGTGATGAACTAACAACAATTAGAATAGATGAAAAAAGATAACATATATGACATACCTTAACATCTGTGAGATTGCTATGTTTGATAAACCATTCATAACCTCCAAGTTCATCAACAACAATAATACAACAGAGAGAAGAGCTGTTTGGGAGCCTTCATAAAGGGGCTCATATGCCTTCTCAAGTATAGGTAAATCATGAACATCATCAAATTCATCTTGATCAACATGATCAGCTCTACCACTAAATGTGTCATGGATCAATGTATTCATACCATCATCTTCAACTATGTTTTCTGGTGCATGATCATCTTCTTCCATAGGATCATTAACTTCATCTTCGATATTCATAGCTCCATGTTCATCCGCTTGAAAAACCACATTCTTTGGGCCGTGATAATCCATATCATCTGCCCTAGGGTGCCCCACCTTTATAATAATGATAGACAAATAAACCATGATCATGATCAAGTGACTATATATATATAATGTTAAAACGATATAAACATTTACAAATTCAATGAATATAAACACATATAATGAACAACTTACCAATGGACGATAATTATGCCCCCCTTCAACGTGACCATGCTGCCTACAATGTTTCTCAACTGTTGTGATTAAAAGTCATCTTGTCTTTAAGCCCTTGCAATTATTGCAAGGAAAATAACATTTCCCATCACCCTTTCTTTTCAATCTAGCCCACAATCTATCAAGTGTCTCTTCATTTTGTTCTAGACTAATATTATTTGACATAATTTTTCTTTACCAAGCTTGACTATTTAGATCTTCAAAAAATATCAAACTCACACTCCAATAATTTTTATTCATAGATAGGTAACATAATCCAATAATTCTGATATTTTACACCAAAAAAATTTGGCATGCAACCACCCCTGCAAAAGAGAAGATAGTCTGAAGTTAATGACCCCAAAAAAAACTTTAAAATGCTAATTCTAAAACGTATTAAATTTTGATTTTACTATGATTTCCAACTGTTGAGACTCCTAAAATCAGAATATTGAACTTGATCGCAAACTTCCTACAATGATGGAGGTAGCAAGCTAGTGAGAGCAAGTGACCCATTCCTAAGGAGCAACAAGTCAAATCATCAAATTGCTAATGTCAATACAGATTTATCCTTTTATTTGAAGATACAATGTGTCACTTCTTGTAACGAGCTTATCCCTAGGGCCCTCAACATTGAGAGATCCCTAATAAAAAGAAATAAAGCATTGGTAAGAGCATGATTAGGGTACAAACCCTAGGCCTCCATAGAAACATAAACAATAACTATAGTGGATTAGTGAGGTTGCAATACCAGAAAGATTGAGACATTGTAGGTAGTAAAAAAATCTTGCAATCTAAAGATTGTAGCCAATAACAAGCACACTATGAAACTTAGTGACATTTATAAATGCAATCTACGGTAAGAAGAATGACAGTCACTTGATATGTGACAGTCAAAAAGAGGCTGAGTAGTGACAAGATAATAAAGCTCAAACCTTGCATAGTAAAGTGGAGATTTTAATAGTGAGTTTCCTTACCCCCTTGCGGACCTTAAGGGTTTTTCAAATACTTTTGGTAGTGTTATACAAGGAAAATACAATTAGGGAATGACTTTCCAAATGAAGTAACAGTGGTAATCATAGGTTCAATGTTTCTTCTTAGCCATTAATGTACAATGGAGGTAGTGGATTGCATGTTTGAGCAATGTTTTAAGACTCATCAAAGATGGGAGAATAGTGAATAATACCTTGTGGACTATGAAGTAGTGTCAATAAGGTTGAAGGATCTTAAGAACTACAATACCATGAAACAATGAGTCCCCTGTAGTAAGTAGGTAGTCTATAGGGCATAGTTTGATTTTATATAAGGATGCTCATGAAAGGAATCTTCAAGTGATAGTGAGTGAGCTGTTTGAGATTGCAGCTGAGGGTGCAATACCCAGTCTTAAAGGAAGTTAGCAAAGCAAATAAATGTGCAAGAAAATCAAATCGTACACAACAAAAATTCACAATGTTATCTTGCATAATGCCTTGAGTTTGAAGACAAAAATCTCATTGTATCTTCATGATGAAAGTGGTGACCTTAATGGTCAATCATTGGAACCATGATTTTAAAACATGCTATTGTGCTTATGGAGGAAACATTTTAAGCAAGGCAGTGAGTGGTGGTTTGGAACAATGGCAGGTATGAAGGACTTGCTTTATATGCATACTATGCAGTCTAGCTTAAGACACTGTTCTTAGAAGAGATTGAAGGTGGATTATGGAACTCAAGGGTTACCATGAAAAGGATTAAAGAAAATTGAGATCTATTTAAAAGCCACGGTCATGAAGATATTAAAGATGTCACATGCAAAACCCTAGTAGCTGGAGTAATGAATACAGTGCCAAAGAGGATAGTGTGCTAGGGAGATTTAGGAGATCTCCACATTATCTAATTACATGGAAATACATCATTTATTTATTTTTTTAATTAAAAGAAATCATTCTAAACCCTATATAGGATACATTGATACTTCAAAAGCCTCTGAAGGAATTTTAGATTATGCAAATATATGTCAAGTAACATTCATAAGGTTTAGAAAATCTTGATCACTCTCTAGAATGGCCCATTAAACATGGGTTGTGCTTGAATGCACTACATAATTGATATAACACAACCACTCTGCATATCAACTAGAGTTATAGGCTCTTTATTGCAGCAAGAGGTAATCACTCTTCGATCATGCTATAATTACATCCTAACCTATTAAACTTGAGACAACCTAAATGCACCCAATGATGATTGACACCTACATTATACAACCTGAATTAACTACACTATATGAGTGCCTCCATTTCTATCACAACATAGCCACATTAAAATTGGGTCACACATGAATGCATCATGTATTTGTTATAGCACAACTATGCCACATGACCAATAGAGTTATGGATCACATAATTACAGTCACAAGAATTTGTTCCTTGGTTGTGATCTTATTCTGATTCCACACAACAAAATCTGCACATGAAATTCTCAAAACCCTAAATCTTTAAAAATGAAATCTGATGAGATGTTGCTTTAAAATATGATTTTCAAACCTGGAACTACAAATCTGACTTCACAACTGAATTCTGCAAAAATACAATGACTACCCTCAACCTGGTGATATCTTCTTGAATTTTTTTATTTTTTTTGCAAGAAAATTGTCTCCTTAGTTCTCCACAAACTGTCTCAAGTAGAGCAAAACATTGTTGCAATAAATTAGGCACGAACTCACTTTTCTTTATGTCAGCCACAATTTGATTTTTTTCTATTTTTCATGTTTTTTGAAAATTCGACAAAAATGATAGCTGACATTTCGACGAACTCCAAATTCGTCAAAATTTTGTCGAACGTCGGGGATAAACTCTCAAAAAAATGACAATTACACATCAAATTATACATATTTCGTCGGATTTTGTAGTCAAATGAGTTAGTGGCATATGGAAAATGTATTTTAATAGAGCATGTAGTAAAGAGGGTAATGGAGTAGGAGTGGTTTTCATTTCACTTGAGGGCACAAAATTCAAATATTCATTCTTGTTAACATCTGAATGCACAAATAACATAGCAGAGTATGAGGCCGTACTGATAGGATTAAACATGGCTACCAAACAAAAAATTAAACTGCTAACTATTTTTGGAGATTCCGAGTTGGTTAATTTGCAAGTGAGATCAAAGTATTCTACAAAAAATAAAAGGATAAAATAGTATAGAAATGTTGTATGGGACACCATTGAGTTGTTCGATGCCTTCTCTATTGAGTGGATAGATAGATCCAAGAATTTAATGGCATATTTCTTGCTGAATGTGGCCTTGAAGAAAGATGATGTTACTCTACCAATAATTTTGCAAGTTGGGCTCAAAAGGTATGTGCAGAATCATCATGGAAAAAATAGGCCCTTAAGTGGCAAAAAATTCAGAAAAATCAGAGTTAGGCAACTTGACCTAAAAATTTGAATAAGTTATCTATATTATTTTAAAAATATGTAAGAATAAAATATATAGCAAATTGAATGTTGTTTCTAAACAACTAGGTTTATTTAAAAAAAAAATCCTATTTGGTGAAAATTTGAAATTTCAATGTAGTAGTACTTAAATTTCAGAGAAAAATAAGTAGGTGTCTATTTGACCACCCTAACCACAATAAAATGATAATATTTTTTTTTAATATTTTAGATATAAGTAGAGGACTCATGTCCTGATGTGATGTATAATTTTTTGTATTTTTTTCCAAGTAAATAATTAATTATGAATTTTTTATTACAACTTTTAAAAAATATAAAAACTCATATGTCTGACCACATTAACTTGGTCAAAACTTCATGAAATTCATTTTTTTTAATCTTATAGTATGTGAAGCATAGAATGTGACAAATGTTTTAGATTAAAAAATGTGATACCATTTGAAAGCTATAGATGTTTTTCACTCAGCCTATCAATTAGGGCTTTAGTCGTAATTCAAACAGAAAATGAATAATAATTATTTATTAAATTCAAAGTAAAGAATAATTTATATTTGTGGAAAGCTAAGAATCTCCTATAAAAACCCTTTTCATTTCATCATTTTTTGGTAAAAATAGTCATCAGCGGCATACCCTACACATACCCATCATATCGCCACTTTTTTGGTCCATCATGATCCTACACATACCCAAAAACAAGACCTGCAATCCTGGAAAACATCTATAGTTGGCAGTTTTTAAATGATGACACTGATTTGATTAAGTTCCTCCATTGCATTGATCAATATGAAGCCTGATAAATTGATTTTAATGTATTTGTGGAAGAAGTAGATGACAACCAAACTGTATTTGGTAAGGAAGTTGATCAGCTCAAGACTAACAATATTCCTAAGGGACTTGTGGCATTGGAGAGGGTGTTTGATGGAAATGACTGAGCCCTTATGAAACAAACACCAGTAAAAGGAGAAGACATTGAAGAAATTAACTTGGGCATTGAATTGGCACCAAAACAGGTATACATTGGGAAAAGGATAAGCCCAAAAATTAGAAAGACATTGATTGCATTATTAAGGAAATATAAGCATGTATTTGCATGGTCTTATGATGATCTTAAGG
Source organism: Sequoia sempervirens (assembly GCA_007258455.2). NCBI lineage: Eukaryota > Viridiplantae > Streptophyta > Pinopsida > Cupressales > Cupressaceae > Sequoia > Sequoia sempervirens. The sequence continues at coordinate 884,165,029 of VDFB02281492.1, read as the reverse complement.
CATATAGGGAAGATTTGTTCCAACATGAAATTTCACTCAAACCTGATGCAAAACCTTTTAGGAAAAAGCAAAGACCAATAAACCCAACTTTGTAGCCCAAGATCCATGAAGAACTTATGAAGCTCAGGGAAGGAGGTATCATCAAACCTATTAGGCATTCCACTTGGGTCTCCAACTTGGTGCTAGTCAGAAAGAAAATTGGGGACATAAGGCTCTATGTAGACTTTTGAAACTTGAATGTATCCTCTCTTAAAAATAAATACCCACTCCCAAACATGGAGGCTATGTTGTAGAGGGTCACATGATGTGAGCTGCTACCTATGATGGATGGATTTTCAAGTTATAACCAAGTGAAGGTTAAGGAATCAGATTAACACAAAACAACCTTCACCACACCATGGGGAACATATGTATATGTCAGAATGTTGTTTGGACTCACAAATGTTGGTGTAACTTTCCAGAGAGCCATGGATGTTGCTTTTGTTGATCTAATTAGCACAATAATTGTGGTATATTAGGATGAACTAACTGCATATTCAAAGAAAGCAGAGGACCATGTTGAGGATCTGGAAAAAAAATCATCAAATCCATTGAATATGGCATCTCTTTAAATCCTAAAAAGTGCCACTTTGCAGTCACAAAAGGGAAACTATTAAGGAACATAGTTTCCAAAGAAGGGGTAAGGATTGACCCTGTGAGGGTAGAAGCTATTGATAAAAACCAAATTCCTAAGATAGTGAAGGCTATCCAATCCTTCTTTGGCCAAATAAATTTTGTGAGAAGATTTATATTGAACTTTTTTGAGACAGTGAAACCAATATCAAAGATGTTAAAGAAGGGTGCAAATATTGACTGGACAACTAAGGCCATAGATGCATTCATATCCATCAAAAGAGAGATTAAAGAAGCCCTAGTCTTAAAATCCCCTGAATTTAATAAACCATTCTCGATCTTTTCATTTGTGTCTTATGGGTATGTGCAGGATCATCATGGAAAAAGCAAGCCCTTTAGTGGCAAAAAATTCAGAAAAATCGGTGTTAGGAAACTTGACATAAAAATTTGAATAAGTTATCTATATTATTTCAAAAATATGTAAGAATAGAATCTGTAGAAAATTGAATGTAGTTTCTAAACTACTAGGTTTATTTAAAAATAAATAAAATCTATTAGGTGAAAATTTGAAATTTCAATGCAGTAGTGCTTAAATTTTAGGGAAAAAATAAGAAGTAGGTATCTATCTGACAACCCTAACCATAATAAAATGATAATATTTTTTTATAATATTTTATATATAAGTAGAAGACTCATGTCCAGATGTGATGCATATTTTTTTGTAATTTTTTTCCAAGTAAATAATTAATTATGAATTTTTATTACAACTTTGAAAAAAATATAAAACTTGTATGTCACCACCTTAACTTGGTCAAAACTTCATGAAATTTAATTTTTATTTTTTTAATCCTATAGTATGTGAAGCATAGAATGTATCACATGTTTCAGATTCAAAAAATGTGATACCGTTTGAAAGTTATAGATGTTTTTCAATCAGCTTATCGATCAAGACTTTAGTCATAATTCTAATAGAAAATGAATAATAATTATTTATTAAATTCATATTAAAGCATAATTTATATTGGTGGAAAACTGAGAATCTCCTCTAAAAACCCTTTTTGTTTCATCAATTTTGGGTAAAAAAAAAGTTGTCAGCCACATACCCTACAAATACCCATAATATTGCCACTTTTTGGCCCATCATGATCCTGCACATACCCTTATCACACAATTGCAGTAGTAATGCTACAAAAAAATGATGAGGGGTATGAACAACCTATTTCTTTCTTTAGAAAATTCCTCCAAAATGTAGAATTAAAATATGACATTGTAGAAAAATAGGCACATGCATTAGTAAAAGTTGTCAAAGCATTTAGATCATATCTGGTGGGAGAAAAAGTAATAGCTTATGTACCTAATGATGCAATAAAAGATGTGCTTGTACAAACTAAAGTAACAGGCCATAGGTGAAAATGGATAAATAGAATCCAATAATTTGACATTGAGTTTCAAATCACCAAGCTTATAAGAGGACAAGGATTAGCCAAATTAATGGCTAAAACAAATATTGAATCTGCCCAAGTGTGCAATTTGAATAATGAAGATAACACAATTACTAGTATTGAGCACACACCATGGTACACTGATATTGTGTATTATCTTAAACATATGAAATATCCTGAAGGATTTAATGATAACAAGAAAAGGAGGCTTAAACTACAAGATTCAAAGTATGTATTCATGAAAGGGAACCTTTATTGGAAAAACAAGGATGGTGTTTTGTTTTTGTGCCTAGATGAAAATCAAGCAAGGAATGTTTTGAAGGAAGTGCATTAAGGAGTATGTGGAGGGAATTTCTCAACAAAAAATACTGCACATAAGGTGTTATGGGAAGGTTACTATTGGCCGAGAGTCTTCAATGATGCCTATGATTATACTAGGAAATGTGAAGCATGTCGGAAGTTTTCTGGGAAATTGAAGTATCAAGGGGCATTGCCTTTAAGACCTTTGCAAGTAAGGCTCCATTTCACCAATGGGGGATTGATTTCATAGGAGAGATTGCAAAAAAATCTATTGGAGGACACAAATAGATATTAGTAGCCATGGACTACTTCACAAAATGGGTAGAAGCTATACCTACCAAATAAGCAACTAGTAAGGTTATAACAAACTTTTTATTGGAAAATATCATCACTTGATTTAGAGTGCCAACAAGAATTATAACTGATAATGGGATGCACTTTAGGTCAGATGAATTCAAGGGATTTTTCCAATCCTATGGTATAGTAATCTCATATTCTTCACCATATCATCCATAGGAAAACAGGAAGGTTGAATCTAGCAACAAGAGCATCCTAAAGATCATAAAAATAATGTTGGATAATAACAAAAAGGTCTAGGATTCCAAGTTGAGACTAGCCTTATGGGCATATAGAATCACTATAAAGAAGGCCATCAAAAAACCACCTTTTGAACATGTGTATGGGACTCAATCTAGGCTCCCTTTGCATAATTTATTACCAGTATGCAAGTTCATTTTGCAAGAATATTTAGACTCTCCTAAACCTATGGATGAGAGGATGGAAGAGTTAATGGAACTTGATGAGGTCAGGAACCAATCTCAGCAACACAATAAGAAGAAGCAATTACAAATGAAATACCTATATGACAAAAGGAATAAAAACAAAAAAATTGAAGTAAATGACATGGTTCTCATGTGGAATTCTAGGTGTCAAGGCAAAGGGAAGCATGGGAAATTTCAAGTTCTATGGATAGGACCATTTGTCATTGTTGGAAAGGGTGGTAAATATTCATATTACCTCTAGAACATGATAGGACAAGAACAAGAATTTCCAATACATGGACAATTCTTAAAGAACTTCTTTTCTTGAAGACCATAAAGAGGATTAAGAATTTCCAGTGCATGGACAATTCTTGAGAAACCTCTTAAAATATTTTTTTCCATGCACAGTAGTATAGGATTCCACTATACTTCCATTTCTCACCCATTCCTAAATTCACGTCAACTTCCATACCAGATAAATAAGACATTTGGTCTGCTCACCCAAAGACATGTATTCTTCCTATACCCACAAGGGGTATACATCCCCAATTGGAGCCACTGTTAGGACTAAAAATCCTATTCACTATTTCTTACATTTAATTTCATAAATTGCAAAAATTCATGTGACTAGATCCATTGTATAACCCATGTTAACAAATGATCCCATGAATATGGCATTCGACATATAAGTGTCTACTTGATCATAGTTGAGAAAAAAATTTAAGAGGAATTGATCTTTATCAGGAAGATCATGTGCATGGGTATGTGCAAGATCATCATGGAAAAAACAGGCCCTTAAGTGGCAAAAAATTTAGAAAAATCAATGTTAGGAAACTTGACATAAAAATTTGAATAAGTTATCTATATTATTTCAAAAATATGTAAGAATAGAATCAGTAGAAAATTTAATGCAGTTTCTAAACTACTAGGTTTATTTAAAAAAAAAAAATCTATTTGGTGAAAATTTGAAATTTCAATGCAGTAGTACTTAAATTTCAGGGAAAAAAAAAGTAGGTCTTTGTCTGATCACCCTAACCATAATAAAATGATAATATTTTTTTATAATATTTTAGACATAAGTAGATGGCTCATGTACAGATGTGGTGCATATTGTTTTGTAATTTTTTTCCAAGTAAATAATTAATTATTTTTTTTATTACAACTTTTAAAAAATATAAAAAACTCGTATGTCTGACAACCTTAACTTGGTCAAAACTTCATGAAATTCATTTTTTATTTTTTTAATCCTATAGTATGTGAAGCATAGAATGTGATGCATGTTTTGGATTCAAAAAATGTGATATCGCTTGAAAGCTATAGATGTTTTTCAATCAGCCTATCAATCAACACTTTAGTCGTAATTCAAGTAGAAAATGAATAATAATTATTTATTAAATTCAAAGTAAAGCATAATTTATATTGTTGGAAAGATGAGAATATCCTTTAAAAACCCTTTTCATTTCATGAATTTTTGGTAAGAAAAAAGTCCTCAGCCACATACCCTACAAATACCCATCATATTGCCACTTTTTGGCCCATCATGATCCTGCACATACCCACATGTCTTTCCGATCAACAAGTCATAGCCCTTTATTGAATATTTTATGCATATTGGGAAGAGATGAATTAATTTACAGTGATCAAAGATCCCAAAGATAACAAGTGTGCATAATTGGGAATACAATGCATAACATTTCACTGATGAAAAACTTATCGACAAAAGCAAGCTAGATGGAGGGAAATTTTCAAATCACACCAAGCTCATTCATCACGCCGATGGAGACCCTATCAGGGAGAAACATACATAATTTCATTGGTAAAATAGGAGGACAATTGTATTGGAGAGACATGTTTCATCAAAATGGGTTCGTAAGATCTCTCTGCCTATGCGGGTTACTTCGATGAGGGAAACTAGAAAAGTTTTTAGGGAAAGTCCCATCGACTTATCCCAATGAAAAAAGAGGTAAAGGAAACATATCATGGAGGCCAAGTATATCAGAAAGGAATCTTATTCTCTTAGAGATGATACATGTCATCCTGATGATAATATGGAATGACCATTATTTTTTGGAAAGACACTAAGCGATGCTTAAAAGGATTTCTAATGGTCCAAACCACCCTGTTATTGGGTAGACTTCATAATGTTCTCCTTAGAAATATTGGGAATTGAAAAGCAAGAGAAAATACAATTGTACAATATTAGTGAGAGTATTAAGTTGTTTTCCCAATTGAATAAAAGATACAAAACAAAAACACTTCTGATACTAGGGCCATAAAAGTTGCTGAAGACCTGATAAGGAAGCACAAAGACTATTATGAGGAACTTTAAGCAAATTCCAAAGAGTTTATTGATGCTTCAAAAGAAGGTGTGTCTGCATTGTTCACTGATAATGGAGAACTGAAAAGTCAGAATTAATGGATAAAAGAATGCTGACTAATACTGCAAGGATCCTTGTAAGCAACTAAGGATGAAGATCCAGCATTGGAAGAGGCCTATGAGCATTTAGAAAAGATGATTACTATGGATATTGTGGTGAGGAATTTTTTGCATGATGTTGATACATACTTGAGTCAGGAGTACCTAAATCATGTTACACAAGTTCATTTGTGGATCATTAGAGCTTAATGTTAATATTTTATGTGTTGTTAAAGTCACAAAAGACACTTACAAAGAGGTATACCCTCTTCAAGATATTTCTATATAAGTTGAACATGTGATGATTGAATAAAAAGAGGGAAAAAAGAGAGAAGTGAGAGATATACAAAAAAACTGACTTTCATTATATATATTTGAACTGTAGATTTTTGGATAGGGCTTATAGGCTACTCTTGCGCTCTTAGGATGTTTCACCTAAAAGGAGAGAGATAAACCCCACACAAAATATCTACGCCAGGTTCACTCAAATTATGTACTGTATGATGTTATTTAGACTAAAATGAGATGATCTAAATGAAATTGAATGAATTATGTGACTAATTAAATGTATGCAAAACCTAAGATTTATGCAATGTTGGAAAACATAATGTGATATGCAAACATGAACTATGAATGAACAAATGCAAAATAGAAAGGAAGATGGTTGATTCAGAGTGCACCTAGGTAGAGAAAGGAAAATATGGAATATTTTACATTCTATTTGAGATTATTGAAAATCACCAGTGGGACTCATTCGCCATTGATGGTGAATCAGTCTTGCTTTTGATGAAAACTGTTAGAAACTAGTTTCTAAGTGTTGGGATCCAAAATTTGACAAAATCTGGATTTCCAACCTTAAGGTGGGACTCATTCGCCACTGATGGTGAATCAGTCCTTTCCCAAAATTCTAAGAATTTAGGGGACAATTTTGTAGCATTAGATATGAGGTTGTCTGCTTGTTAGGTTGATGAAGTTAATTCTGCAGAAAACGGATAGAAATTCTTCTCCAAGCTTGAAATGAGGTTGATTTTACTTGAAGCACATTGTTAACTTATTGACCACCTTTCAACACCTAATTTCTTGTCAAATATGCACACATAAGTTTGTAAATACACATGCAAGAGGGTAAAAATAGTTGAGGGATAGAGAATAGGGGTTTGCCTTGGTCAAACCCCACTTTGTTAATCAAACCCTTAATGAAGAAATGAAATGGAAGAGAATGATAAAAAAAACATGAAAATGATATCAACTTACCAAACCCTTATTGAAGAAATCTGAAGATATAACAATGGCTACTCCAAAATACTTGATTAATGCTTGATTCAATTATGCAAAGTAATTGAATGCTTGAAGGATTGAGTGAATTAATGAAATTGATGAATTCTTGAATTAGTGGGTGAATGGGGGTTGAGATGGATGTAAAAACACTTATTTATACACTCTTGTGACTTAGTAACCCAATGATACCTCATCATAGGCCGACATCAAGTAATTTTGAATATAAAACTGAAAGAAATTTTAAAATATTTTGAATTTTGAGCCAAGAGGGACTCATTTTCCACCCATGGTGAATGGGTCTCACCATAGATTTGAAAGTGGGTGTTGGGAATTATCTTGCATTTAATATTGTTTGTTGGGTTTACATTAAAAAATACACTTAATTAAGGCTTAAAAGGGCATAAAGGGGTCAAATAAAGCATAAGAAAGGTGTAAATAGTGAAATTATGCCTAGAAAAGCATGAAATCTTGTTAGAAGACTTTACAACACTTCAAAATAGGACTTGATAAGGGATGAAAAGGTTATTTTTAGGTGAATTGTGAAGAATAGAGTCAAGAAGAGTGTAGAAATGTTTTACAACACTTCACAACACCTTCACAAGGTGTCATAATTTGAATTTTAAGGACCTAATGTTAATGTTCAAGCCACATTACAACATTAAATCAAATAAAAATGGACCAAACATCATGAAGAAAGGCCTAAAAGACCATGAAAATTCCAAGGGGCCATTTTTCTATAGTTCATTTAAATAGCCCCCACTTTAGTGAGAGTATGAACTTGCTTGAAACTCACACTAAAGTAGCCATGCATATCGAGATGGATGCAAATGAACTTATGCTTAGTGAGATGGAATAACAATGATCAAGAGGGATGATCAAGCCCCTATGATGAAGATCCCATGGAAAATTAAACATAAGAACAAAGGAACACACTAGTGTTGAAATAAAAGAATTGGATGAAGCTTTGATCATTTGTACAACTAGTTGCGGATTAGATCTAGGCTATTTGTTTTGAAAAAGAGAATGCATACTCACTCTGGGGTGATAGAACTCATGGTGGTCCGTTGGGTGAGAAGGCCCAAAAGGTAAGATACATATGTTAGTTGGTATGCACTCACAAACACAAAGGTGGCTATGGGGAAAGTCATGTCGCTCAATGGGCTTCCTGCTCAACCAAATTAAAGTTATAGTTCCTAATAACTTTAACAAGGTTCTACAAGGAAAATTTTAGTTCATGATTCATGAGAAAAGAAAAGCTTTGTATTCATAGAACTCATGAACAAAAAGCAAGGTACCGAAGGCATGTAATTTGCATTATGCAAGGTGGTAAATATGCAAAAGGTAAAAATGAAAAAATGTAAGATGTAAAAGTGTAAAATAGAAAATATGTTCAAAGAATTCTTGTTAAGTTTATGGAAGGTTTGTCACTTAGGGGACATTGTGTCTAATGTCTCCAAGAGAGGACCAATCAAAGAATAGAATATTCATAACTTAGGGGATGCAGTGTGTCACATTAGGCTACCAAGAGGAATGCAATATGATAAGATAGATCACACTTATGAATGACATCACACCCAATGTCATCCACAAAGTGAAAAATGCATCGTATGAAATGCCAAGGCTACATTAAGAACCGAGAATGCAAATGAATTATGGTAATGTATTCCCCCCACTTTAAAGGAATTGCTACACACTATTCTATGAGCAATTACTTTGATTTAGCAAAGGAAAGGAAAATGGAAAAAGTAAAAACAAGACATGAGAGCCAACTCGAAAAGCTCTATGCCAAGTCATATGTTTCTGACTTAGGCCACTTCATGAAAACGAAAAATGAGAACAAAAGAAATAGAAAGGAACACACCAAACACATAAGGGATCTATGGATTTGGGGTCAATATGTTCGTTGCTACAATGTTTTTGTTAACGAACTCAAAACTGCCATCATTCCCCAAAGCACATAAAACTGGAAGAATTACACAAAGAGAGTGAAAACAAAAGGAAAAAAAAGTTTGTTTTGGGTCAACATGGAGGAGATATTGCAGTCTTAATGCTTTGCATCATCCCCAAAAGGTAAACAAAAGAAAAAGACAACAAAAAGGAGAAAGAAAAGGAAAGGATTTTGGGTCAACATGAAGGATACATGTCGATCTCGATGCCTTGCGTCATCCCCATAAGGAAAAAAACAAGAAAAAGATGAAGTAAAAAGAAAAAGGGACCTTTTTGGTCAACATGGAAGAGACATAGAGCATCTCAATGCTTTGCCTCATCCCCAAAAGGAAAACACAAAACAAAAAGGGAAAAAAGAAAAGAGAAAGTATGACATATAGAAGAATAGAGGTACAAATGGAGGAAGTGTACAAAGAGAGAGAACATCAAACACACGATACGGGGGAACACAATACACACATACAATAGCAAAAGAAAGAGAAAAGAAAAAATGCAAAAGGCGAGTAAGGAGAATGCAAGTCAACCATCTAACAAGTCGTCTACCTCCCAATCATGTTCAATGTATTGTGAGGGTGGTTGAATATCCAAAGGAAGAATTGCAAGTGTCGAACTAGGAGATGTACCAACTTCCTCACTTGGTTGAGAAGATTTATTATTTAAACTCATGGTAAATGAGAATAAAGAATAAAGATCGTTATGAATTTCTTCATCTATTTTTGTGATCTCCTCCTCCTCCTCCTCATCATCATCAATATTCATTATGACAAGAGGATGAAGGGTTATTTACAAAGAGGGATGTATTAAAAGTTATGGTTGTTGGATTTATTCATTTTTTTGTGAGGGTTGGACTGTACTATCGTGTGGTGGGTCAGGAGGAAGAGGGTGATCATCTATTGCTTCCATCAAGGGTGAAGGTTTGTTTTCTTTATTTTCTTCCATTTGTGACTGGTGAGAAAGGAGACAATGACAACGCCTACGTTCCCTAGCACCGTGGTTGTGTTTAATTTTATTTTGAATTTATTGAGGTGTAAGAGTGGGTTGATCCATCATAGGTTCCTTTTCTTCCCAAGGGGGAAGAATAGAAGAAACTGAAGAAGATGGTTCAATCACTTTCTCTTTAGCTTTATACATGTTAGCTCTCAAAAACGCTGGTTGAATGCCTCAAGAGGCTGCCAATCTCTTGATACATTTTAGGGTAACAGACAAGGTTAAGAGAACTCAACCTTCTACTCTTCAGGTGCTGCTAAACCTAGGTGGGTGTACCTTTCTGAATTGGGCAGAATTAACTTATGATTATCCTCCTTGCACAATGATTTGTTCACAATGGCAGATGGAAGTGAACAAATGAAATCAAACTTGATAGCAAATAGCAATCTTCTAAATCTAAATCCTAAAATGCTCAATTAATAAATGTAAAACAGATATAAAGAAACTGAATGAATCCAAATGATGAAATTGAAGAGACCAGTGCCTTATTGGGTATGCGGAGTCAGATGAAATAGAAGTGGGAAACTTATTATGGCAGAAAATAAAATTGATGGCATATGATCTGTTTATAACTTCTATAAACATGCAAGATTTTGACCACTAATCTCTACTTTAATAATCCAGATGAATTCCCCCTGATTACTGTGATCAACAAAAAGGATTTAATTTCTGCTTGAGAGAACCAATAGATTAATCACACAGATACAACAAATGTGCATTGATAAACTGGAAATAAGCTTGTTACTTCAATTTGAATAACCAAAAAGAATCAACTTGGAGATAGCTTAGCAATACTTTTCAATAAACTCAACATACAATTGATACAAAAAATAAACTACCACACTAGCTGAATTTCATTGAAATCATCATTCGAAAGCATGCAACATAGTCTCTGGAATGAGAAATTTATTCTACTCTATCCATTCCTAATCTAATCTAAAATTTGATCTAAAATCTAATCATCTCTCAATTACAATCGGGGTGCATATTTATACACCAGCATTAGGAATCATAACGCTTCAAATTCATGTCGGCCCACTGTGGAAATTAGGCCCAAATCATCTCGGCCATCAACAATATTTAGAATTTCACATATGTCGGCCCACAGCATTTGAATATAATCTCTGAGCCATTCACCGAGACACCTTGTAAGTATGCCGAAGGAAAAATATCGCTTATTTGCTATCTACCCGTGTTCCTTTGTTCCTTGCGTTATTCGCTTTTTCCGTGACCATCTGTTCGCTATGCCGAAGTCATGAAGAAGCAATTTGTCCCCTTTGTGTTTTTCTAGAGCCTTGTGATATTGGGGAAACTTCCCGTAGACCACCCCAAGTGTTACCGAATTGCATATCTTTACGTTCTTTCCATTCGCTGAGACACAGGAAGATTCTTACTGAAATATCCCCCCTTCGCTTCATCCAATTTGTTGTAGCCTTATGATGTTGGGAAGACCTCTTGTAGATTATTATGTCTCATCAAAAGACCCCAACCATCCTTGAGTGTCGCTAAGAAAAATCATTTTTATGCCGACGAGGTCCCTCTTGTTTTCCATCGGCGAGACCGAAGGTCACTCACCGAGACTTCATACCGATAACCTTAACTCTTACCGAAATAACCTCCTGCATAAGTCGGTGAGACATATCAATGTCGGGGAGACCTCTCGCAGAGCAAACCATGTTTCACCGAAAGCCCCGATTTTACTTTAGATCGCCAGGAGAATGCCAATCTCACACCGATAGAAACCATCTGTCTAATGTATGTCGCTGTAGCTTGCAACTGTCGAGGAGACGTCTTGTAGACAATATTGTTATACTAAAAGACCCCGAGCTCACATCTGTTCACCAAGACAACATAAAATTCTTGTCGAAAGCCATTCATTAGACCTTGTCGGCAAGACCTGACGGGCTCGCCAAGACTTAACACCGAAACCCATAAGTCTTACCAAAGTGTATGTTATAGTTGTCAGTCGGTGAGACACCCCTGAGTTCGCTAAGACCTCCCTCTGAAAGTCAGTAACCCACACCGATAAGAAATTTATCCACCGTTGGTTGGAAAGACAAGAAGACCTCGCCAAGACACTCTGCCGAGTACTATCACTCTGGCCGAAGCAGATCCACACGAGAAAATTGGTAAGACATAGCACATTCGCTATGACCTTTCATCGACAGTATAACTTATGCTGATATGAATCATTTCAGTCACCGAAACCATGTGAATATGTCATCGATAACTGTCGGCATGAAAATTTTGATTGCTGTGACACAGGAAATGTCTTGCCGATAGGAAACACAGACGTTTGCTAGTAGAAAATGCAACATGGGTTGGGGAGACCCTGACCATCTCACTCCGATAAGAACCAGAATGCAAAAAATGCATGACTCAAAGGATTCAATGGGGCAATATGGAAAAATATGAGTGAAATATGCATACGGTAGGACAAAATCTGGGAGTTTATGAGTAAAACCAACATGTGAAAACATCAGATTTTTACAGTTCCAACAATACAATTGTTTAATGTGAGGAGGCATGATGGGATTGGTTTCAATTTCTCTTGGTCATTTAAATGATGGAGGGGAAGTGTCTAGGGGTGGTTGTATTGTTTGTTCAATGTTGGACTCAGGCTGAAGCATTGTTTCATCTAGGATAGGAGTGGAAACAGACGGTAACATGTTATGAAGAGACAACTCGGCTATGCATTTGGATTTGAACTTTTGATAGGCTATGAAAAAATAAATATTTATAGGGGGTGATGGGTTCCCTAGGTTCAGGCCAAAAAGCTTCTAGGGAAAAATTACCTTTAGAAGACAATGGATGAAAGCCACTATGATGTATGGTAAATATTTCATTGCCATGCAGAAACTTCAAAAATTTGTGAACAACTCAAGGGACCTCTTTCATTGAGTAAAGCCAAGGGTGGCCCAGCCACAAATGAAATTGATCTGATTGTGGAATAATTGAAAACATTACCTCCAAAGTTTTGGGTCCTATTTGTAAGGGGATTATGATCAATCCGATCGTAAGGCATACAAAAGCAATGTGTGTTTTAATCTAGGTAGTTTGTTTATTATAGTGATCTTGATATAGCTCATGTAATACTAAAAATTCTTTCGTGATCACATTCTCACCATAGGCAAGATATATTAATATCCCATTGATCGGATTATCATAGATTTTGCCGACTATGTAAAGAGGACCATTAAGAAGCTTTTAAAGTATATCTTTAGAAGAAAAAGTGATATCAAAAATTTTGCTGGTTGGGCCCTTACAAGGGATAACTTCTTAGCTCGGTTAGAAGTGGACTTTGAATCATGACTAGAAATTGAGTTATGATAATCACATAGTGTTGTGCATGAGTGCATGAACAAAGGAAATTTCATCATAGTTAACTTATCCTGAAGGTTTGTGTGCAATTTTTTGATAAAAATATTCTACAAATGTGAATCAGGAATGTTGACATCAACTTGAGCATACAATGACTGATAACGCGAAATGAAGTTAGTTACTTTTTCATCGGTATTTTGTCTACAATGCATTAGATAAACCATTGTCTTTTTAGGAGTCATATGAACTTGGAAGTGACTTATGAATGTATCCACAAGCTCATTAAATGATCAGATGGAATGATTAGGTAGGTTTGAAAACCACTCTAATGTAGTATCTTTTAGGGTCCTAGGAAAAATTTAGGCTAAGAGTTTATCATCAAGGACAAAATCACTGCATAAAGTTGTATAAGCATTGACATGTTAATAGGGTCTCCTTTACCTCCATACTTATCAAATTGAGGCATTTCTATCCCTTGTGGCATCGAGGTGCATAATATTTCTAAGGATAAAGGGCTACTATGAACATGATATGTGGGAAAAGTGTTTTGACCTTGGCTAATGGTGGAAATTTGTTGTTGCATGGATGAAACAATATTAAGGAGTTGTGTAATGATGGGGTTGGGGTAAGTTGCTTGAGGTGGAAGAGAAAATGGTGATGGAGTGTATGCAATGTTAGGGGAAGTGAAAGGGACACTAAGAGGGGTGAAGGTGGTAGAGGGGATTTTTGATGCCACAATGGAACTAGGAATTCTAGTTGGGATTGCAAAAGGAGCCACATGACTAACCTATTGCATAGTTGTTGTAACTAGAGAAGTGGTATAAATTCGTATGGATACTATGGTGGAAAGGGGAGGAATGTGAGGTCCTCCTTGGATTGCAACTATGTTTTCTATTGGGGAATTAGAAGAGGCATGTTTATTGTAAATCTCAACAATCCTTTTCATCCTACAATCAAATTAGTTTCGTCTATGGCTAGGCCATCCATGTCTTCGCTCGATGAAAGTTGTCCCTTCAGTCATACACAAATGTTTAAAGTTTCCACTTGATAATGACATATTCACTATTCACCATAGTGGCTTTAGTCCTTTGTCTTCTAAAGGAAATTTCAGCTTAGAAGCCCTTTGGCCTAAGCCCATGGAACCTATCATGCCTCACAAAGACTTATTTTTCATTGCTTACCAAAAGTTTAAAGCAAAGAGAATTGGTGAATTGATCCTCTGGAAAATGTCCCCATCCACTTCCGACACTCCTATCCTAGATGAAACAATGCTTCAACCTAAAGAAGAACCAACCCATGAAACTCAATCAACACCCAAAACTTCCCCCACATCATCTAAATGACCACGCGATAATGATAACAACCACCTCTTGCCTCCTCATATAAAGCAAGTTTATAAAGAAAAAGAGAAAGTGATTGAACCACCTCCTATGGTTTTGTATGTTCCTCCCCTTAGGGAAGAAAATGAGCCTATGGTGGATCAACCTGCTCTTACACCCACACAACTTCAAAATAGAATCCAAAGAAACTGAGGTGCTAGGGAGCATAGGCGTCGGTGTCGTCTCCTTGGTCACATATTACAAAATAAATGAAACAAAGAAAATAAAAATCCACACGTGATAGAAGCAATGCATGCTTATCCACCTACCGAATCACAACAAAATGATCCAATACAACAACCAAAACTCATAATACACCTATCATTGGACATTTTCATTTGTCCTCCAGTTGTGATTAATCTGGATGACGATGACAACATCACTAAAATTGATGAAGAGGTGCATAATGATCTAAATAAATTATTTTCCTCTTCCATGAGCTTACATAAAAAATATCCTACAACAAGTGTAGAACTTGGCACTTCACCTAGGTTTTCCCTTGCTCTTGTCCCTCTAGCCAGTTGTCCACCTTCCAAACATGATTGGGAGGTGGATGACTTGTTAGATGGTTGAATTGCATTTTCCTTGCTAGCCTTTTTCATTTTTATTTTATTTTCTTTTGAGTTTGAGTTTGTATGTGTGTATCGTGTTCCCTCATAATGTGACATTTTATCTTCTCCTCCATTTTTGACATTCCTCTATATGTACCTTCATTTTTCTATATATCGTACATTGCTTTTTCCTTTCAAATTTGTTTTTTGTTTTCCTTTTGGGGATGATGCAAAGCATTGAGACACCCTATGTCTCTTCCATGTTGACCCACTAGGTCTTTTTATCTTCTTTTTCACTTTTTTTTTGTGTTTTCCATTTGGGGATGACACAAAGCATTGAGATGCCCTATGTCTCTTCCATGTTGACCCAAAATGCCTCTTTTTATTTTTCACTCATCTTTTTCTTTTTGGCTTGTATTTTCCTTTTGGGGATGATGCATGGTACTGAGATTGGAATGTCTCTCTCATGTTGACCCAAAATATTTTTCATTTTCTTTCGCCTTTTTGTTTTCATTTTGCTTGTGTTTCCATTTGGGGATGATGCAAAGTTTTGAGACATCCTATGTCTCTTCCATGTTAAGCCAAACACATCTTTATTTTTCTTTTTTTTCACTCTCTTTGTGTCATTCTTCTAGTTTTATGTGTATTTGGGGAATGATAATAGTTCTAGGCTATCTAATAAAACATTGCAGCAAAGAACATACTGACCCCAAATCCATAGATCCCTATGTGTTTGGTGTTTCTCATTTTGGGGGAAACCCCTTTCTTTCCTTTTTCCTTTCTCTCACATGATGCAACCTTACTTGGAAATGTATGACTTGGCATAGTGGCTTTTCTAGTTGGCTCTCATGTCATGTTTTTGTTTGCATTTTTCATTTGCTACTTTAAAGTAATCGCTTAGAAAATTGTGTGTAGAAATTCCTTTAAAGTGGGGGAATACATTGGCATTATTCATTTTGCATTTTTATTTTTCTTGGTTCTTAGTGCAACCTTGTTACTTTATACGATGCATTTGTCTTTTTGTGGACAACATTGGGTGTGATGTCTTTCATGAGCATGATCTATCTTAGCATATTGCATTCCTCTTGGTGGCCTAATGTGACACATTGCATCCCCTAAGTTGTGAATATTCTATTCTTTGATAGGTCAGCTCTTGGAGACATTAGAGACAATGTTCCCTAAGTTAAAGACATTGCATGAACTAAACAAGAATCCTTTGAACATTCTTTTGCATGTTGCATTTTGCATTTATATGGCCACCTTGCATAACATAGCTTGCATTCCTATGGTGCCATTGCCTTTTTTAATGAATTCTAAGAAGATGAGGCTTTTCTTGTCTCATGAAGCATGAAATGACATTTTCCTTTGTGGTTCCTTATTAAAGTTATCGGGAAGTATAAATTTGATATGGTTAAGCGGGAAGCCCATTCTGAGACATGACTTTTCCCCATAGCCACCTACATATGTGTGAGTACATACTAGCCATGAGTGTATGTTTCTTAATGTTTGGGCCTTCTCACCTGGTGGACAACCATGAGTTTGTCACCCTAGTGTGAGTATACATTTCTTACAAATATCCTAGATTTGATCCACAATGGTGTGGAAAAATTATTGAAGCTTTCTTTCATTCTTTGTTATCACATTCATGTTTGTTCCTCTATGCCTATGTTTGGTTTTCCATGGGATTGTGATCCTAGGAGCTTGATCATCCCTCTTGATTATTTTTGTCTCATCTTACTGGCATGAGGGCATTTGGATCCCTCTCGATGTGCATGTTGGGGTACTTTAGTGTGAGTTTATAGCAAGTTCATCCTCTCACTAAAGTGGGGGCTTAATCTGTTGCCAAAAAATGTATATAGTTGACATTTTTATGCTCACTTGAGCCTCTCTCATGGAATTTGGCTTGATTTTTCCTAGATTTAATGTTCTAATGTGTCCAACACATTCATATTAGGTCTTAGACCCTTGATAATTATTAAGACTTCTAGTATGTCTTTCAAAGGTATGGTGAAGTGTTGTAAACCACTTTCACACTTTTCTAGGACCCTTTCATTGTAATTCACTTAAATATCCCCTTTTATCATTCACCAAGTCTTATTTCAAAGTGTTGTAAAGAGTTTTAACAAATTATCATGCTTTTCTAGACTTTTCATCACTAAATTGACCCTTTCTTATGTTTAAATGACCCCTTAATGCACTTTTCTGCCTTACTTAAGTGTATTTTTTAGGATATTCCTGTTAGACCTTATTTAATGCAGTTTAATTTTTGACACCTAGTAAATTTTCCCTAGTGGGACAAAGTTGCCACTTGGGGAAACTTAGTCCCACTAGGCATAAAAATCAAAATAATTTCAATTTTCTGGCAGGATTTTATTGTGTTACCCTTGAGGTCAGCCTGTCATGTGTTATTTTTCATAAATAATGGAAAATAAAGTAATTTAAGGGTTTTTCCTCTCATTTTAACCCCCATTCATTTTCAAGCAACCCATTCATTCACTCTATCATTCTCAAGCATTCAAGCACTCTAAGCATAATCAAGTCATCTATTGGAGTACTTCATTGCATATCTTCAGATTTCTACATCGAGGGTTTGGTAAGTTTATGACATTGCATGTTGTTTATTTATCATTCTCTTCTCATTTCATTTCATTATCTAGGGTTTGATTACCAAAGTAGGGTTTGACT
The DNA here is from genome assembly GCA_007258455.2 of Sequoia sempervirens. Taxonomy (NCBI): domain Eukaryota; kingdom Viridiplantae; phylum Streptophyta; class Pinopsida; order Cupressales; family Cupressaceae; genus Sequoia; species Sequoia sempervirens. The sequence continues at coordinate 884,147,350 of VDFB02281492.1, read as the reverse complement.
AAGGAAAACCCCTATACTCTAACCCTTAACCCTTTTGCCCCTATTTGCATGTGTGTTTGCAGGTCTTGTATGCAGATTTGTCAAAGAGGAAAGTGTTAAAAAGGTGTTTATAATCCATCAAAGCCCTAATTGAAGCTTGGAGACCAATTTCAATCCATTTTTTGCAGAATCTGGACTAGACACCTATAAAAAAAGGAAGTACAGACCGAAAGCTACAGAATCCTACCCTAAATTTCTAGAAATTCCTAGGTGGACTAAGTCACCATTTGTGGTGAATTAGTCCTTCTACTAGGCCTGAAAATAGATTTTTACATTTCTGAGTACCCATTTGGCAGATTCTTGTTCCAGCAGATTTTCCCTGAAACTGGACTAAGTTGCCCAGCTTGGTGTAAGTTTCCTAGTAAACTTTTCCAGTCAACTCTATAGGATTATAGAGCCTCTCTACATTATACTTCAGATTTGAGGTGCACCTCTTCATTTTTTATTAATTCTATCATCATTTATTTGCATTCTTAGGTGTTTTTACTTACATCACTGTGTTTTCTTACACTTTGCATTTCTTAAGTTTTGCATCAATAATCATCTTTATTTTATAGTTTATTACATTTAGATACATTGCATCCATACTTACATTAATCCTGAGTGTAGACATTAGCATTTGGGTCCATTTCTCTCCTTTTAGGTAAAAAACTCTAGAAGAGTTAGAGAACCCTTGGACACCCAAAATCAGTGTCCACACTACGCTATGTGGACCTCATTTTAATAATGTAAAGTGTATTTAATCCAAATTTCACATTGAATATTGTGTCCCAAGCCCTAATTGATGTTTACATCATCATGAATAGGCCCCTATGGCCCAATATTGTGCATCCTGAGGAATAATTTGATGAAGTAATTGACAAAGTCACCATATAAACCTGATTTCCTTACTTGCCATCATTCCAGCTAGAAAAATGGCCCTTGTAGGACTCATTCACCATTAGGGGTGAATCAGTCCCATCTAGGTGGGATCCATTTATCCTTGATGGCGAATGAGTCCCATTTGAGCCATTTTCGGGGTTTAAGTGGGAAAAGTTGGATTTTAAGTTTAATTTTTCTCTATGTCAGCCTTACGGATCAAATTAACTAGAAAATTAGGTGTATTTCCTATAAATACAAGCCTCTAAACCCTAATTCATAATAAATCCAACACATTCATCATTTTTCTTCCACCTCATGTCAAGCAAGCTAGGGTTTTAACATTGTAAGTCATCAAGATCACTTTTTAGGCATTCAAGGACAAATTCTTCATCTATTGTTGCATAAAATTAAGATTAATTATCATGGAAAGGTAATAACTCCATTGTTTCATGCTTCATTACATTATTTCTCTATTTTGGTTTAATTACCTAAAATGGGTTTGACCAAGGAAAACCCATATGCCCTAACATTCAACCTTTCTCCTTCTCTTCTTGCGTGTTTGAAAATTTAGTCATCTTGGAGGCTTGGAAATCATTGAAAAATAGGTTGAAGACTTATTGGAGTCATATTATTCCTTGCAAAGTCAAAATATCTAATAAAATTCACTTTTAGTGCTGAAAATCAGACTCTTAGAGGTGGACACTATGAGCACCACAAATCTACAAAATAGCTTAAATTTCATAACACATTAGCATGTTAGTTCAAACTATGCAAATACCATAGTGCTCCTATGAGATAATCCATCATGTCTCACAATCTAAATAAAACAACTAATTAAGAACATAAAAGAGCGTAATGGATACCTATCCCATAGTGGATTGGTGCTACTTTGATGTGAAAAGTAGCCCTTTCCCAACCCTTGACAAGCTTGATGTTGTAGATGATAATGGGAAAAATTAGCTCTCAATTGAAGAGAGTAACTTTGCATAAGATTGTAGATTTGTGGAGGAAGATCTAAAGATTGTGGAGTATTGATACAATAGAGAAGCTCTTTATTTATAGCCAAGAAGGATAGAAGAATGCCAAATATGGAGGATGTGGGACTAAAGATAAGCCAATGATAAAGCGCCACTTATCAAATTTTGATAGGTTGAGGAATGAGCACATTTTGGTCAATGTGCCAAAGAGGGGGAGATTCAAATTTGAACTTGAGAGTTAAATGCTAAGTGGGGGACATGTAAGAGGGGATTTATTTCCATGTTGGAAGGGACAAGTCAACTTTCTTTTCAAATTCAAACTAGGAGAATATTCCCAAAAGATGCCATGTTGATGGAAAATGATGAATTAATAAATCAATAAATTGATTTATTTTTGCAAGTGGGAAAAGATAGAGGATGTGATGGGTGATTAGATTAGGTTAATCAGGATTAGATTAACTTAGATGATGCTTAGGTGATTTGACCCATTTTATTTGATTTATTTGATTTATTTAAATAAAAAAGGGATGGAATATGCATTTGGGATTTAATTAAATAAATTTTAGTTTATTTAATTAAAAGGGGGATGTAAGATAAAGGTTAATTAATTTGAAGGAGATGAACTTAGAAGATGGTTTATGAAAGATGAAATTTTAGGATTTGATTGATTTATTTGAAATGAGGCAATGATGAAGTAAATTTATTTAATTGAAGGATGGAATGTTAGATTTTATTAAATGAAGGTTATTTAATTAAACTAGTGGCTTGAAATGTATGCATATTTTGTGTGTCTACAAACACTTATCAAGAATCGAAGTGCAGATCGAGGGCTTTTGTTTCCACTTTTGAATTCCTAGAAATTCAAAAGTGGAATCATTCACCATTAATGGAAAATGAGTCCCATTTCCAGGTTTGAAAAGGGTTTTTTGTAGTTTTCAATACCTATTTGTTTGAAACGGGCTCCAAAATAGGTCTTTCTGCATATCACAATGTGTTTTCAAATAACTTACATTTCAATAGTTTTCACTTAATAATCAATATCTTTCTTTAGTTTTCTGCATTTAGATAATTCCATTTAGACATATTTCATCCATATGGCATTAATATTGAATGTGTACATTACATTTTGGCCCATCTTTCCCCTTTTAGGTGAAAAACCCTAGAAGGGCTAGAAAGACATTTGGAAGCCAAAATATTTGTTTACATTTTTGTGAACCTTCCTTTAGAAAACTTTCTTTTCTAATTTGGAATCCATCATTTTCCTAGAATTATCTTGCATTGGATTTTGAATTTGTTAAAGTTGCATTATGGGATTTCTAAAAAAATTTATTAGTGAAAGTACACATAGGTTGCATTTTTGCATCTTAAATCATTGAAAATCTCTAAAATTTTGCATTTGCATCTTACGCCTGCATTATATAGTACATAGACTGCCAAAACCAATCAAAAAAATCTAAAAAAATCTAAAATATCCCTACTAGGACTAATTCGCCACCTTGGGCGACTTAGTCCCTATTTAGCCCTGAAACTATCATTTACAGAGCTAAAAAACCTATTTTTAAGATTTTGTTTGCTGCCCTTACCCATCTATATCACTTGGTTGAGTTTCTATAACATGTATTTCACTAAATCTAGCTTAAATTAGCTCATTTCATCTGTTGTTCAAATTCAATTTTTCATTTACACCTTTTAATCTTTCAGATATTTGCATTTCATTTTACATTCTTACATTGCATTTCAAGTTTGCATAAATTAATTTTTTTACCAAATGTTAGATTCAATCTTCTCTAAGTTTGCAAAGAAAAATTTAGTAAATAAACATGATGGTCATTTATTCAACACATTCCCTAGTTATGAAAGTCTCTTCATGCAAGAGAGTGAAAATGACAATGTTAACCTTAAACTTACATCCCATCCTATCTGTCCTATTTGTGTGGATGGTGTGATAGAAGAGAATACAAACATAGACAACCATGATCATATTTGTTCTTATCATGATACCTCTTCTTTTAATGATGAAGGTACCTTGCTAAAAGAAGATACAATCATTGAGAATCATTGTGATCTTCTTTGTCCTTCTCCTCATCCCCTTTGAGAAGATATTTTAGTACAAGAGAATGAAATCATAGAAACATTCCTAAACATCACCTACCTAATTTCCATTCTCCTTTGGCTTGTGAGAGTGATTTTGAGGAAAATGAGATTATAAATGATGAGGATATATTGGTCTATAACAACCCTTTTTATGATCCTTCTCCTAAGTCTCCTATTTTGGAAGTGTAAACAAAAATTTTGGCAAACCTAAATGCTTTTTGATTCTTCTAGGGTTTTTCACCTAAAATGGTAAAGATTTGGGGCCAAAATGCAATGTTACATTCAAATATTGATGTGATTTGGGTGCAATATGCTTAGATAAAATGAACTAAATGCAAAAAACTAATGAAATAGATCAATTATTGAATATAAACTAGGAAATGCAAAGTGCTGAAAAACACAATGTTGTATGAAAACATGAACTAGAAACATAAACAAATGCAAATAGAATTGAAGGAAACTAAATGGAGTACACCTAGAAACTAAAAGTAGATTTGGGAAGGTTCTGGAATGTTGTAGAATTCAATTTTGATGCCCACTAGGACTCATTCACCACAGATGGCAAGTCAATCCTATTTTGGTAAAATCTACACAAATAGGTTTCGGGATGTCGAGAACTCATAAATTCAAAAAAATATTTTTGCATCCTAGTAGTGGGAATCATTCGCCATAGATGGAAAATTAGTCCACCTACAAAAATCTTCAAATTCAAAGGTCAACTCTATGGGTCCTAATCTGCACTTTTCTGATTGTTGGGTTGTCGAATATGAATCTAGAAAAAAGGGCAAAAAAGGGTCTTCAAGCTCCATTTAGGGTTATGTTGACTATGAGGACTTAGATGAATTTGCAACACATTTTTGACACTTTTCTCCTTGAAAAATATACCTACAAGATGTGCAAACACACATGCAAAGAGGGGGAAAAAAGGTTAAGGGTTAGAGTATAGGGGTTTTCCTTGTTCAAACCCTTGATAATGAAATGAAATAAGGGAGGAATGATGAACAAATAATATGAAAATGTCATAAAATCACCAAACCCTTGTTGTTGAAGTATGAAGATATGTCAGTGGCTGCTCCAAGATGCTTGATAATTGCTTGATTGAGTGATGAAAATGCTAGTATACTTGAATGTTAAGATGCATGAATGAACTATGTTGATTGGGGATTGAAATTAATAGAAAATCATGTATTTATACATACTTATTCCCTCATTTCCTAAAAATACATCACATGCTGACCTTAGGTCTTTAGGAATAAAAACCCGCCAGTAATTTGAATTTATTTTGATTTTTGTTCCAAGAGGGACTCATTCACCACTCTGGGCGAATGGGTCCCACTCAAGGCATATAAGTGGGTGTAAGAATTTATATTGTATTAAATATTGTTTGTCAGGTTTATGTTCAAAATACATTTAATTAAGGCTTGTAACTACATAAAGGGGCCAAATAAAACATAAGAAAGGTGTATTTGTTGATGAAAAGTCTATAAAAGCATGAAATTATGTTACAAGACCTTGCAAAACTTTAGAATAAGAATTGGTATGTGATGAAAAGGGATTATGTGAGTGAATTATAATAATAAGAGTCTATAAAAGTGTGAAAATTTCTTACAACACCTTTACAAGACATCATAAAGTCTTAAAGATTCATAAAGATTCAAGACCTAATGTGAATGTGTGGGCCACATTGCAACATTAAATCATGGAAAAATGAAGCCAAATAAGCACAAGGAGGGAAAAAACCAGCAAAAGTAAAAGGGTTACTTCTTCTATGTCCATAGTTATCCCCCACTTTAGTGAGAGGATGTACTTGCTTCAAACTCACACTAAAGTAGCTAAACATGCAATCAAGAGGGGTATAAATGCACTAATGCATGGTGATATGAGACAACATCAATCATGAGGGATGATCAAGCCCCTAAGATGAAGATCCCATGGAAAAATGATCATAAGAGAAAAGGAACGTGCATGAAAGTGATGAAAAGGAAGGAAAGAAGATAAATCTTCGATTGTCTGTCTAGATCATTGTGGATTAGATCTAGGCTATTTATTTGGAACAAGAAATGTGTACTCAATTTGGGCGACGGAACTCATGGTCATCCACTGGGTGAGAAGGCCCAAGTATACTCACTTTGGAGCCACAAAACTTATGGTTGTCAGTGGGGTGAGAAGGCCCAAAAGGTGAGAAATATACATTCACAGTTGGTATGCACTCACACACAAGTAGGTGGCTATGGGGAAAATTCATGCCTCGGAATGGACTTTCCCCTCAACCATATAAAAGTTAAATACCTCCTAATAACTTTAATAAGGTGCCACAAAGGAAAATGTCATTTCATGATTCATGAGACAAGCAAAGCTTTGTTTTCTTAGAACTCATGAACAAATGTGATGGCACCACAGGAATCCAAGCTGTGTTATGCAAGGTGGCCATGCAAATCCAACATGCAACATGCAAAAGACATTTTCAAAGGAGTCTTGCTTAATTCATGTGAGCTTTTTAACTTAGGGAACATTGTGTCTAATGTCTCCAAGAGAGGAATAATCAAAGAATAGAATATTCACAACTTCAGGAATGCATTGCATCTCATCAAGCCACTAAGAGGAATGTAATATGCTAAGAGTGATGACACTCATGAAAGACATCACACCCAATGTCATCCATAAAGCAAAAAATGCATCGCATAAAATAACAAGGTTGTACTAAGAACCAAGAAAAAAAATGCAAATGAATAATGCCAATGCATGCCCCCACTTTAAAGGAATTGCTGCACACCGTTCTATGAGAAATTGATTTAAAGTAGCAAATGAAAAATGCAAAAAGAGACAAGACATGAGAGCCAACTTGGAAGGCCCCTATGCCAAGTCATACGTTTTTGAGTAGGCTCTATCATGAAAATGAAAAAGGAACAAAATAAAAAGGGGTTACCCCCAAAAAGAAACACACCAAATAGATAAGGGATCTATGGATTTTGGGTCAGTATGTTCTTTTCTGCAATGTTGTGATTAAAGAGTTCATAACTGTCATCATTTCCCAAATACACATAGAATTGGAAGAATGACACAAAGAGAGCTAAAAAAAAGATAAAGAAAGTTTGTTTTGGGTAAAATGGAAGAGACATAAGTTTTCTCAACACTTTGCATCATCCCAAAAAGGAAAACACAAGCAAAGGAAAATGAAAAACTAAACAAAAATGGAAAATATTTTGGGTCAACATGGAAGAGGCATAGGATGTCTCAACGCCTTGCATCATCCCCAAAAGAAAAACAAAAAAAAAAGTGGAAAAGGAAAAATAAAAAGACCTTTTGGGTCAACATGGAAGAGACATAAGGCGTCTCAATGCTTTGCATCATTCCTAAAAGGAAAACACAAAACAAAGTCGAAAAAGGAAAATAAAAAGACCTTTTGGGTAAACATGGAAGAGACATAAGTTTTCTTAATTCTTTGCATCATTCCCAAAAGGAGAAAGGAAAACAAAAGAGAAAGGAAAAAGAGAAAGCAATGTATGTCATATAGAAGAATTAAGGTAGAAATAGAAGAATGTCACAAATAGAGAGAACAAAAGACATCACTGAATGGGGGAACATGATATGCACATACAAATAGAAAAGAGAAAGAAAATAAAATGCAAAAGACTAGTAAGGCAAACAAAAGTCAACCAATGAGTAAGTCATCTTCCTCCCAATCATGTTCAATGTATTGTGAGGGTGGTTGACTATCCAAAGGGACAATTGCAAGTTCCAAACAAGGAGAAGTACCAGGTTCTACACTTGTTGTAGAAGATTTGTCATTTAGGCTCATGGAAGGGGAAAATAATGTATTCAAATAATTATGCACCTCTTCGTCAATTTTAGTGATCTCATCATCATCATCTAGATTAATCACAACTGGAGGACAAATGACAATGTCCAAGGATGGGTGTATTATGTGTTGTGGTTTTTGTATCGGATCATTTTTTTGGGATTGGGAAGGTGGATCGCCATGAACTGTTGTTGTCACATGTGGATTTTTACTTTCTTTGTTTTCTTCATTTTGTAATTCACGAGCAAGGAGACGACGTCAATGCCTATGCTCCCTAGCACCTCGATTTCTTTTCATTCTATTGTGAATTTTTGTTGGTGTAAGAGCGGATTGATCCATCACAGGCTCTGTTTCTTCCCTAAGGGGAGGAACAAAAGGAACTATAGGAGGTGGTTCAATCACTTTCTCTTTTACTTTATAAACTTTTTTTATTCGAGGGGCCATGATGGGGTTGGTTTCATTATCTCTTGGATGTTTGGATGATGAAGGTGAAGTGTCCACTATTGGTTGATCTGGAGTTTTTGGTTTAGTTTCAGGTTCAAGAATTGTCTCATCTAGGATGGGAATGTTAGAAGTAGATAGGCATTGGTTGTGGAGGGACAATTTGGAAATTTTATTCTCTTTAAACTTTTGATAAGCAATGAAAAAGAAATCTTTGTGATGTTTTATGGGCTCCATGGGATCTGGGAAAAAGGTGTCTAAGGAGAAGTTTCCTTTAGTAGACAAAGGGTTAAAGCCACTATGGTGAACAATGAATATGTCATCGTCATGCAGAAACTTTAGAAATTTATGTATGAATAAAGGGACAACTTTCATAGAGTGAAGCCATGGGTGGCCTAGATGCAAACAAAATTGATCTAATTGTAGAATGATGGAGAATGTTACATCCATTGTTTTACATCCTATCTTTAGTGGAAGGATGATTGATCCTATTGTAGGGCACACAAAACCATTGTTTGTTTTGATCCATGCTCTTAGTTTGTCAAAACCATCTTGATAAAGATCATGTAATATGAAAAATTCCTTAGTGATCACATTCTCACCATAGGTGGGATCTATGAGTATCCCATTAGTGGGTTTATCATAAATACGGTTGGCTATGTAAAGATGGTCATCGGGAAGATTCAAAAGAATATCCTTAGAAGAGAAAGTAATATCAAGAGATTTATTAGGTTTTCCCTTACAAGAGATAATGTCTATCACTCCTACCAGATCATCCATAGGATTAGAATGTTCAATGTCTTTGTGGACAATCATCAGATCGTTGCTTTGAGTTTCACTAGCTTTGACAAATGACATAGTATGTTTTGGCATCAAATTGGTGAAAATTTTCAAATTTTGATTGGGTGGGGAAATAGATGGATTGCCTTTAACATTAACATTTGAAATGGATAAATGACCATAATCAATGAGGTCTTGCACTATGTGTTTAAGACACTTACATTATTCTGTGTCATGTCCATTACTTCTATGTTAATGGCAATAAGCTTTGGGTTGAAAGGTTGGAGGTAAGGGTTTAGTTGGATCCAATGGTTTAACCATAGGTAAAGTAATCATATGTTGCTCTATAATTTGGGACATGGTGTTATCAAGAGTGTTTGGTAAAGGTGTAAACTATCTTTTTGAATCTCCATAAGTAAAAGTTATCATGGCTTGAACAACTATTTCTTGGTTTTTGATGGGTTGATGTGGTTGTTGAGGAGGGGGGTTGAATTGTAAGAACCCTTTGTTTAGTTTTTGAAATGGTTGTGAATTGTTTGAAGTGCTAGGTTCAAATTTTTCAGTTCAGTTAGTAGTGGACTTGACATCACGACTACTAATCGAATTGTGATAGTCACAAAGGGCTATGCACAAGTGCATGAAAGAGTGAAATTTCATCATGGTCAATCTATCCTGAATTTGACTTTGAAAATTTTAAATGAACATCTTTTGGAGATGTAGATCAATAATCTTAACATCAAGTTGGGAATAAAGTGATTGATAGCATGAGATGAAATCAGTTAATTTTTCATCCACATTTTTTTTGCATCTCATTAAATCAGCTAGTTCCTTCTTTCAAGTCATATGCACTTGAAAATGATTGATAAATGCATCAACTAGTTCATTGAATTCAAACGAATTGAATTATTTGGTATGGATGAAAACCACTCTAAGGAAGTGCCTTTTAAAGTCCTAGGAAATAGTTTGGCCAATAGTTTATTGTCAAGGACAAAGTCACTACATAAGATTGTGTAAGCATTAACATGATTAGTGGGATCACCCTTCCCTACATACTTCTCAAATCTAGGTATCTCAATTCCTTGTGGCATCACTGTTCTTAGGATTTACAAAGATAGTGGGATGCTTTAGACATAATAGATGGGTTTTCCATTTTGGTTTTCATTGATGGTGGATAATTGTTTTTGCATGGAGGAGATGGTTTGGAAAAGTTGTGTGATGAGAGGGTCAGTGTAAGTGGTATGAGGTGGAAGAGAAAGTGGTGACAGAGTGTATGTAGTGGTAGAGAAAGTGAATGGAATGCTAATGGATAGTATGGTGGTAGAGTAGAAAAAATTCGATGCCACAAAAGAATTGGGAATGCTACCAGGAATAGTCGAGGAAGGAATCACAGTGCTAACCTGGTGCATTGTGGATGTGACTTGGGGAGTGGTATAAGTAGGTTTTGATGCCACTATGGAAGGAGGAGGAGTGTTAAGGCATCCTTGAATAACCATAGTTTTTTATGGTTGGGATGTGGCAGGAGCATGTTTGTTGTATATCTAATAATTTTTTTTTATAATGTTTAGCCCTTCATTACATTCAAGCAAACGATGGGTTTTTTCTATAGCAAGAATCATAGTAGTTGAAATGTTTTCTAGACACAAGTTTTGTTGCAAATGTGCTAGATCCTCATGAATGTTAATGATGTTTTCTTGTGAAATGTGATCATTTTATGTGTAAACTTGCATGTTATTGGAAGGAAAAGAATTGCTAAAGGTGGGATCCATGCCTAATGCAATATTATCAACACCAAGAGTAGTAGTTCGAGACAACCCAAGGTCCATGACGAGTGTGTTATCATGGGATGCCATGAGTTGTGAACTTCTTCTTGAGACTAAAGTATTATCAATAGGGCACCCAACACTCATACAAGGGCTACTAAAGACGGGGTGGATGCAAATGAAATGAAAACTAGGAGTAATAAAATGCTAATAATAGAAATTCTAGAAACTATAATAGAGATGTAATAACAAAAAATAGAAATACATAAAATTTCAAAAAAAATCTAGTGCAAAATGTGCAACTAGACTAATTCACCCAAGATGGCGAATGAGTCCAGGGATTGGATTTTTTGATTTTTTCAGAAATTTTTAATGCAATTTGATGTTTTTCAGATTGTCTTATGCAGAACTATGATGTAAATGTAGAAATTCACTATTTTAAAATTATTTGAAATCAAAAAATGAAACTATATGATCTTTTCACTAATGCACTTTTGAAAACCTTAGGATACAAAAAAATGAAAATCTGATGCAATGGTGATGCAATCTAAACCTAGGATGCAAATGAACTTGAAATCAGAAGTAAAAATGCTCCAAAAGTTTAGTTCACCAAGATGTAACCAGATATTTTGGAAAACCTAAATGCTTTGTGTCCCTTCTAAATTTTTTCACCTAAAAGGGAAAATATTTTGGGCCAAAATGCAATGTTACATTCAAATATTGATGTGGCGTGGGTGCAATATTCTTAGATGAAATGAACTAAATGCATAAAACTAATGAAATAGATCAATTATTGAATATAAATTAGGAAATACAAAGTGCTGGAAAAAATAGTGTTGTATGCAAACATGAACTAGAAACATAAACAAATGCAAACAAAATTTAATGAAACTGAATGGAGTGCACCTGGAAACTGAAAGTAGATCTGGGAAGGTTTTGGAATGCTACAAAATTCAATGCTAATGCCCATTGGGACTCAAGGAGAAAGGTTTATGTTGACTACGAGGACTTAGATGACTTTGGAACACCTTTTTGACACCTTTCTCCTTGACAAATTAGGGTTATGTTGACTATGAGGACTTAGATGACATTGCAAAACCCTTTGAACTCCTTTCTCCTTTTTGACCCTTCTAGGGTTTTTCACCTAAAAGGGTAAAGATTTGGAGCCAAAATCTAAAACGTTTAGGGCTGAAAAGGGTCTTCAAGCTCTAATTAGGGTTATGTTGACTATCAGGACTTAGATGACTTTGCAACACCTTTTTGACACATTTCTCCTTGAAAAATTAGGGTAATGTTGAATATAAGGACTTAGATGACTTTGCAACACCTTTTTAACATATTATACCCACATCACATCAATCTTTGAATGTAACATTGAATTTTGGCCCCAACTCTTTCCCCTTTTAGGTGAAATATCCTACAAGGGTCACAAGCATTTAGGTTTGCCAAAATATTTGGTTACATTTTTTGGAAACAAGCAACACTAAGAGGGGTGGTGAATTAGTGTTCTGCAAAAAATAACTTTATTATTCTGATCATTAACCCACTTGAAACATTCAACCAAAAGAAATATACGAAAAGAAAAAGAAAATAACCATAACACTGTAACACAAGGATTTTTACGTGGAAACCCTGTTAGGGGAAAAATTGCAGTGGATGGCCAATCCACAATATAACATGATTATACTCAAAAATAAGTTTACAATATGGTAATGCACTTGCATTCAGGCTCATTCCCTAGAGCTCACTGCTAAAAATAGGAAGGAACACTGCCTTACAGAGATTTGGATTAGATTCAAGAGAATGAACTAAAAGAATAACATCTAAAAATGCTTGATTGTAGTTCCAGTTAGGCTCAGTTGTCGATCTTCTATCCTTTTGATTGATACTGAACTTATGTTTTACTCTTGCTCTAACTCGCACCAAAAAATATTTATGCACAAGTGAAACTGTGCATAAAATCACTCTAACACTCTTTTGATATTCACAATACACATCGACACACCATGCATACACACCAAAATGATATAATAGATCATACATATATATCTGTGGCTAACAATTTAATCACAACAAGTTGACTTTAATAAAACTTAAAAATATTAGCAACTGTCGGCTCAAATCCTAAGAATTATCTAATGCACATCCACAATGGCCATCCACAACTTAAATTGGACCTAAAACATAATGATCAAAAACAATAATATTTAAATAAACATCCCTTGAATATCTACACCACATTTTAGCAATTGTGTTGGCCGCAAAATATTGATAAATAGAAAAGTATCAACCGGATCACCAAAATTACACATGACTTGGTACGGGGCACTAAGATTTTTGGATAACACAAGAAATACAATGATGAACCTTTCTTAAGATCCACAACTCAAAATAACAATTGGAAATCTACACATGAATTGTTGAACACCAAACTGTCAGATGCTCTATTCTTGTTGACTGTCCTCAATCTACCTGCTGATGTGAGAAAATGGTGTCATGCAGATCCAATTATTGACTAGGGTTACCATCAATGAAAACACCAGAAATATTCTAGTGTCTCTTTCCAAAAATCTCCCCCTTTGGCATTGATGGCAACACTTAGTGAAAAATGACTTAGTGTTGGATCAAAACTAACATGAATTACACTGTAGATTTTGAACTTCAAAAAGAAACTTAAATATCGGCTCAGAAAAGCAACTACCCCTATGATGACTATACATTTTTCACTATACACTTCTCCCAATTTGACATCAATGGAAAAATTTGGAAACCAAAACAAAATTCCAAAACTGTATAGGCAAGAACTTGTAACTTACAAAGATTTGAAAACATCTACAAAGTCTTAATTCAACACTGTTAAATTATCAAGACTCTCCAAAAATGTTATGTGACCACACATTAAATAGGATTGAGCTTCTGTAGATTCAAGATTCTCTAGATCACTAATTTCCACAACAACTTTCACTTCCTTCAAAGCACTCACCATTATCTCAATCTTTAGACTAATTAGTCCTTTGAGTTCACTTACTCTCCCAACAATCCTATCATATTCATTCTTTAAACATCTTATTTTTTCAAGTAGAGATGTTGCTTGACCTTGTTGCTGAGCAACATCACCAGCTAATGGATCATCAAAAATACCAAAAATGATAGCTAATTGATTTTCAAGATCCTTCACCTTTTTCTCATTACCTTCAGTAAACTTGGACAAAACCAAACATTCCTTATAGGCCTTTCCAGCTTTAGATATAGAACCTTGAATTCTCTTCATGTAGGTGGCTAATAGATTCTTATCCTTTTCAATGACTTCCTTAAACAACCTAAGTCTTTTACCATTAAACTCTTTTTGCATTTTATCCTCAGTAGATTTCTCAAGAGACTCGAAATGAGTACTTACAACATTTATGAGCTTCTTTAGCTCATTGGAAGAGGAATTAGATGGATCCATGACATGAGTAGGCATTAATTTCTACAGAACTCTAGATGCAAGGCTTAGCAATTCACTATCCTCTATGTGAGACTTCAATATCTTCTCGCTTGCCTTAGCTTGAGCAATTGATGTGACCTTCATCATTTGATTTGGGGAAAAAGTGGATAGATTGATTGAGCTTTCATCTAATTCAAGATCAAAATATTCCTGGTGCTCCATCAGAGATCTTTTCACTACCTTGGTAGTGTCTCTTGCCCCAACTTTGATTTCCTTAACTTGAGCTTTTTCTTCTTCAACCTTGGGTTCTTTAGAGACTGTTTCTGGATTGTCTTTGGGTTCTTCAACCTCTTCATTTTGCACCTCCTTCTCCTTAGCTAATACCACCTTAGGAACTTTAATTTCCATAAGTTTCTTTGTATTTTCCACATTAGGAGGAATCTAAAAATCCTTAGTGTTTGCATTCACTTCCTCATTTTCTAGAACATTTATAGTATTCATTTCCTCAACATTAATCTTATTATTTGAGAGAAACTCTTCCAAAATCTCTTTGGTTTCACCAACAATAGCATCAGTTTCACCAATCAATAGTTTATTCACCCTTGTCTTGCTCTTAAATTCCTTTTTATCCTTTTCAAGGAGTGAATTCATCGTCTCAATTGACATTTCTGGACATAAATCTGCAAGAATTCTCTTCCTTAGATTCTCTTCTTCTGTTCTAGCACTTAATCTTCTTGACTCCAAAATATCATACAAACTCTTTGTGAAGCTAGACATAATCTCAACAAGAAATTTATTGAAAATGTTTATATGTTTTATTGTGGCTTCTTCAAGAATTCTTTGACTTTATTTATCAAAAGTTTCATAAAATTCACAGAGGAGCTTAAGACTACCATCCTTGATAACAATGTTTTCAACTTCCTCAACTGACATACTAGGTTTATCAACTTTCACCTACTTTTCTTTTTCTTCTTTGTTAGAAGGTTTTCTCTTGTTTAACTTGACAGCCTAAGTTCTGGTAGCCTTCACTTCTCTCAAAGCTTCTTCTAATTTTGTTTCCTCATCTTCTGAAATAGGTTCATATGTTCTTGTGCTTTTATTGTTCTTCCTTTTACTGGAAGGATTGTCTTGAGCTAGCCTAGCTGTAAGAGTGGATAAGGACGAGGAACTCCTTATAGATCTAGTGTAGGAAAAAGATGCTCCCGAACTAGCATATTTTAATTTTTCTTTCTCTTTTGCTACTTATGCCTCATCTCTCCTCTTTCTTGCTTCTCTCAAAGATTCTATAGGTAAGCCCATACTTTCTACAAAGACTTCTAATTCTTTTCTTACTCTCCTGATTATCACTGGCTTTTTCAATTCCTCATGAACTTTCATACTTTTCTCTACATATGTTACAAACCTCTCTTTTCCCTGATCCAAAGGTGAAATCAACAAGTGTTCTGCATACATCTTCAAGATGTTCTCCTCTACTTTGTATCATATAGGCATGATCCATATTGTTTTTGGATCAACAACTTCCATATGACATTGGTCAATATCCACCATGAAGCAGATAGTATCTTTGTATTGTTCCAAAATTGAAGTTGGAATTCATTCCCTAGTATGCATCATATTCTCGAAATTTTTGAAGTAATCTGAGAGGGTAGTATTCCTGACCTGACGATCACCAATTCCAAACATGTTCCTTATTTGAATAGCTACAGGATCATCATTTTTCCAATGTACTCTTCCAACACCCGAAACCTCATCCATGAAATAGAAAAATAAAAAAATTAGTAGATTACCATATTTGAAAGTATTCTTCTTATATTTCTTTATTTTACTTAGACTCTCCATCAACTGACTTCTGAGCAGCTCACACAAGTCATATTTTTCATTTTTCTTTACCATTTCATAAGCTGCATAGATGGTCATACCGGATATAGAATTATCCTAGCTAGAATGGTATATCTTGTAGCCAATGACCATTGATGAAAATTTTACATCCACTTCAATAATATCTTCTATTTTCATTGGCCTTCTGTCCCATTGCACAATTGTTGCCTCAAGAACCTTCCCATTTGTCACAGATCTCAAGACTAGAAGTCTACCGGTAGAATTCAGACCCGTGACTACACATATAGCCTCTTTTGTGATCTTGAAGGGTATATTTAGTCACATTAACTTTGTAAAAGCATGGCTCAAAATGTATCTAACCCATTCACTTTCCTCAAATATGGGAAATTTTGCAAACTACATGAACTTCTTCTCCTCTAGGGTTTGGAAATCTAGCTTTACAGTAAGATCCTCTTTAATTATATGATGGAAATACATATTCATTATTTGAGAGCTTCCTAATTCTTCAATATTAGCATGCATATAAGCCCTAATATATTATGTGTGCAATACTCCATACGGTATAGATGAAAACACTCCTAAGGGCTCATCTCAACAGACTTATAAGGATGTCATTTTAATTTAGGACAGGATCTATCCTTAACTTCAACTACCAGAGGAGTAGACATGATTGCAATTTCACAAATTAATAGGCTTTTCAATAAATAACTTTTCATTGGATAGAATTTTGGTTGTTGATTCTTCTTTATGCTTTGAATCTCTCCACAATTCAACAAAGTTCACTCTAGGTCTCTTCAAACTACTTTCCTTCAAAATGAAAAGTGACAAATGAAGGATAAAATTGGTTTTTTATCATTCGCACAACTAACCCTAGTTCATCTAGTTACTCTATTTTCATGCACTAAGATAATTCTTCTGCTGATATTCTATACTGCATAATACCTTCTCAAATCGGTTGAACAACATCTAAAAAGCATTTGTGTATTGTACAAACCTAGATCCTAAACCTGCAATAACACAATAAACAAACAACAAATTTGATTTGAATGCAAGCTAGAATGTATATTCCTCAAGAAATTCATTTAAATTGCAAAAGAGAGAGGAAATGAAATGAAGAATACAACCAAACTTAAAAAATATCAAATCCTATTCTAAAGAAAAGTAAATTATCAATCTCTTGAGGGAATTGGTGCCAATTTGATGTGAAAATTGGCTCTTTCCCAACTCCAATGATGCAATGGTGATTTGGTGATGAAAGTTGATCCACTTTAATGAAGAGTGATGAGTGCTCCAAGATGAAAATCTGCATAACCTAGCTACAAATTTGAAATTATGGATGAAGGTTGCTAAATATTTGAGTATAGTAAGCTTACTCAAATGGTGGATGCCAAATACAATAGAGGACCTCTCTATTTATAGAATTACAAGTTGAAAGAATGCCCAAAATAGAGCAATGTGGGACTAAATTTCATTCAATGGAAAAGTTCCACTTGTCCAAATGTGAATGGGCCAAGCCAAGGATGTGGAAGTTTTGATGAATGTGCCAATAAATGCCTATATTTGAATTTTGAAATTGTTGAAATGACATGTAAGAGGGAAAGAAGGTGCATTGAATGGAACTTGGCTCAAGGAAAAAGCACTTTGTAGGTGGAGTAAATTCCTTGTTGGAAGGACAAATTCCACTTGGATTTTGAATTCAAATTTGAGGAATATTCCTTAAAAGATTCCTTGTTGAAAAAAATAGAGATTTAATAAATCAAATAACTCTATTTTCATGTGCAAGTGGTAAAAGATGGAGGATGGGACATGAGAAGAGATTAAATTAATCAAGGTTAATTAATTTAATGAAGGGATTAAATGATGTGACCTATTTGACTTAAATTTGTGGATTTATTTAAATCAAATATGAGAAGAATATGATAAAGGATTAATTAAATAAGGACTTTTGATTTATTTAATTAAAAGAGATGATGTTAGATTAAACTAAATAAGGTTTTAATTTATTTAATTTAATAGATAGACTTTAGAGATTTAATCAAATAAAATTAATTATTTAATTAAATAGGGACAATTAGATCAGACTGGTTAATTTAATTATCTAGAGAGGATGACTTAATTAGAAAACTGATTTATTTAATAAAGAGAGGAATATTAATGAATTTAATCAAATAAAGGCATTTGATTAAATGGTTAGACTGAAGGATGATTCAGGATGAAGCGGTGTTTGTAGTCAGGATCAAATGTCCAATGTTAATCAATACATATTATGTGTCTACACGTACTAACGGGACCTATCCACATTTTGATGTCAGTTAGCTGAGGGGGTTAAGATATTTTCTTGACAGCTCCCCTAGGGCAAAGGCCTAAAACTAATTCCCAAAGGAATTGCCAAAAGTAGATTCTGGTGGAGCTGGCATATTTCCTTCAATAGAGGGATTCTTTTTTACCCATTTCTTATGCATCTTCCTTCTGATCACATCAGTAGTGACTTTACCTTTTCCCTTAACATCTTGTTGCATGTTATATTTTACCGGACCTCTTATGTTCCAACAAAATCTAGCAGTGTGGCCAAATTTGTTGTAGTTGTAGAGAACACAACACTTCTCTGTCCAAGCCAATTGTTCCATTGATTTTGTCTTGATCTGCATTGGCTAGCAATATGACCAAATCTATTGTATGCATAGCATCTGACATCTCTATGAAAGTTATATGACCGAATTTATATGACCGAATTTGTTGCAAGAAAAATGATAACCATTGAATCTTTGAGCATTTGGTTTTCTTACCAGATTCCTTCTAGCTCCATTCAACTGATTTCCTTCCTTCAATCTCCCTTGTCCATATTTCTTTTGTCCATATCTAGAACTTTCTCCTTCTTCATATCCAAGACCTCGCTTGTCACCATCAGTCCTCTAGTCCTTAATCACTTCATTAGGTTTGGTTGAACTGGCTTTGAATTTCTCCTTGTACCCATTTTTAGTAGTAAGTCCATCTCTGAGATCATCAAGCTATTTTTCAAGAATTTTCTCATTATTTTTAGATTGTTCAAATTCATTGTCCAATTGGCTTCATTGTTTAGATTTTTATTTCAAGGATTGAGCAAGATTTTCTTCATTATTCTTTCTATCTTCAATTTTCGGGTATGTGCAGGATCATCATGGAGAAAATAGGCCGTTAAGTGGAAAAAAATTCAAAAAAATCAAAGTTACGCAACTTGACGTAAAAATTTGAATAAGTTATCTATATTATTTCAAAAATATGTAAGAATAGAATATGTAACAAATTGAATGTAGATTCAAAACTACTAGATTTTTTTTATTTTTTTTAAATCTATTTGGTGAAAATTTGAAATTTCAATGCAGTAGTACTTAAATTTCAGGAAAAATATAAGAAGTAGGTGTCTGTCTGACCACCCTAATCACAATAAAATGATAATATTTTTTTATAAGATTTTAGAAATTAGTAGAGGACTCATGTCCGGATGTGATGCATTTTTTTGTAATTTTTTTCCAAGTAAATAATTAATTATGAATTTTTATTACAAATTTTTAAAATATAAAAACTCTCAGACATGTCTAACCACCTTAACTTAATAAAACTTCATGAAATTCATTAATTTTTCTTTTTATCCTATAGTATGCAAAACATAGAATGTGACACATGTTTTGAATTCAAAAAATGTGATACCATTTGAAAGCTATAGATGGTTTTCAATTAGCCTATCAATCAGGACTTTAGTTTTTGATTCAAATAGAAAATGAATAATAATTACTTATTAAGTTCAAAGTAAAGAATAATTTATATTAGTGGAAAGCTAAGAATCTCCTTTAAAAACCCTTTTCGTTTCATCAATTTTGGGTTAAAAAAATCGTCAGCCACATACCCATCATATTGCCACTTTTTGTCCCATCATGATCCTGCACATACCCTTCCTTGTTCATTTTCATCATGATGGATTCCATCTCATGCTTCAGGGCTGTATTTTCTCTAGAAAACTTTTCACACTCTTCTATTTTCTTCTTTCAAGGCATGACTGAGTTGTTCATCTTCCATGCTTTTGTTCTTCTGCTTGAGTTGATCACATAATTCCTTTCTTTTCTCCCTTGATTCATTGATTTTGTCTTTCAATGACTGGATGAATTTTTTTGCATTCTCAAGACTTTCTTATAGTTCTTGGTTCTCATACTTTGATTGGTCAAGATCATCCAGGGCCACCGTAAATTGTTGTTGAAGACTTCTTGTATCCATTGTAAACACTTTCCGAGATCTCCCCAAGCTATTAAACTTCTTTCAAGGTACTAGCTCTAATACCAATTGTTGGAAACAAGCAACACTGAGAGGGGGGGTGAATCAGTGTTCTGCAAAAAATAACTTTATTATTCTGATCATTAACCCAATTGAAACATTCAACCAAGAGAAATATACAGAAATAGAGAGAAAATAACCATCACACCATAGGGTATGTGTAGGATCATGATGGGCCAAAAAGTGGCAATCTGATGGGTATGTGGCTGATACCTTTTTTTTTACCCAAAATTGATGAAACAAAAAGGGTTTTTAAAGGAGATTCTCAGCTTTCCACCAATATAAATTATGCTTTACTTTGAATTTAATAAATAATTATTATTCATTTTC
>VDFB02281492.1:884042401-884126598 GCA_007258455.2 Sequoia sempervirens | reverse complement strand
ATATTCCTTAAAAGATTCCTTGTTGAAAAAAATAGAGATTTAATAAATCAAATAACTCTATTTTCATGTGCAAGTGGTAAAAGATGGAGGATGGGACATGAGAAGAGATTAAATTAATCAAGGTTAATTAATTTAATGAAGGGATTAAATGATGTGACCTATTTGACTTAAATTTGTGGATTTATTTAAATCAAATATGAGAAGAATATGATAAAGGATTAATTAAATAAGGACTTTTGATTTATTTAATTAAAAGAGATGATGTTAGATTAAACTAAATAAGGTTTTAATTTATTTAATTTAATAGATAGACTTTAGAGATTTAATCAAATAAAATTAATTATTTAATTAAATAGGGACAATTAGATCAGACTGGTTAATTTAATTATCTAGAGAGGATGACTTAATTAGAAAACTGATTTATTTAATAAAGAGAGGAATATTAATGAATTTAATCAAATAAAGGCATTTGATTAAATGGTTAGACTGAAGGATGATTCAGGATGAAGCGGTGTTTGTAGTCAGGATCAAATGTCCAATGTTAATCAATACATATTATGTGTCTACACGTACTAACGGGACCTATCCACATTTTGATGTCAGTTAGCTGAGGGGGTTAAGATATTTTCTTGACAGCTCCCCTAGGGCAAAGGCCTAAAACTAATTCCCAAAGGAATTGCCAAAAGTAGATTCTGGTGGAGCTGGCATATTTCCTTCAATAGAGGGATTCTTTTTTACCCATTTCTTATGCATCTTCCTTCTGATCACATCAGTAGTGACTTTACCTTTTCCCTTAACATCTTGTTGCATGTTATATTTTACCGGACCTCTTATGTTCCAACAAAATCTAGCAGTGTGGCCAAATTTGTTGTAGTTGTAGAGAACACAACACTTCTCTGTCCAAGCCAATTGTTCCATTGATTTTGTCTTGATCTGCATTGGCTAGCAATATGACCAAATCTATTGTATGCATAGCATCTGACATCTCTATGAAAGTTATATGACCGAATTTATATGACCGAATTTGTTGCAAGAAAAATGATAACCATTGAATCTTTGAGCATTTGGTTTTCTTACCAGATTCCTTCTAGCTCCATTCAACTGATTTCCTTCCTTCAATCTCCCTTGTCCATATTTCTTTTGTCCATATCTAGAACTTTCTCCTTCTTCATATCCAAGACCTCGCTTGTCACCATCAGTCCTCTAGTCCTTAATCACTTCATTAGGTTTGGTTGAACTGGCTTTGAATTTCTCCTTGTACCCATTTTTAGTAGTAAGTCCATCTCTGAGATCATCAAGCTATTTTTCAAGAATTTTCTCATTATTTTTAGATTGTTCAAATTCATTGTCCAATTGGCTTCATTGTTTAGATTTTTATTTCAAGGATTGAGCAAGATTTTCTTCATTATTCTTTCTATCTTCAATTTTCGGGTATGTGCAGGATCATCATGGAGAAAATAGGCCGTTAAGTGGAAAAAAATTCAAAAAAATCAAAGTTACGCAACTTGACGTAAAAATTTGAATAAGTTATCTATATTATTTCAAAAATATGTAAGAATAGAATATGTAACAAATTGAATGTAGATTCAAAACTACTAGATTTTTTTTATTTTTTTTAAATCTATTTGGTGAAAATTTGAAATTTGTTAGGTAATAATTCAATTTAGGGAAAAATAAAGTAAATTATGCAACCGACCACCTAACCACAATAAAATAATAATATATTTTTTTTATAAGATTTTAGATATTAATGAGAGACTCATTTCCCAATATGCATTTTTTTGTAATTTTTCAGTAAATAATTAATTATGAATTTTTATTACAAATTTTTTTAAAATATAAAAACTTCGTATGTCTAACCACCTTAACTTATTCAAAACTTCCTTGAAATTCAATTTTTCTTTTTTTAATCCTATAGTATGCAAAACATAGAATGTGACACATGTTTTGAATTCAAAAAATGTGATACCATTTGAAAGCTATAGATGGTTTTCAATTAGCCTATCAATCAGGACTTTAGTTTTTGATTCAAATAGAAAATGAATAATAATTACTTATTAAGTTCAAAGTAAAGAATAATTTATATTAGTGGAAAGCTAAGAATCTCCTTTAAAAACCCTTTTCGTTTCATCAATTTTGGGTTAAAAAAATCGTCAGCCACATACCCATCATATTGCCACTTTTTGTCCCATCATGATCCTGCACATACCCTTCCTTGTTCATTTTCATCATGATGGATTCCATCTCATGCTTCAGGGCTGTATTTTCTCTAGAAAACTTTTCACACTCTTCTATTTTCTTCTTTCAAGGCATGACTGAGTTGTTCATCTTCCATGCTTTTGTTCTTCTGCTTGAGTTGATCACATAATTCCTTTCTTTTCTCCCTTGATTCATTGATTTTGTCTTTCAATGACTGGATGAATTTTTTTGCATTCTCAAGACTTTCTTATAGTTCTTGGTTCTCATACTTTGATTGGTCAAGATCATCCAGGGCCACCGTAAATTGTTGTTGAAGACTTCTTGTATCCATTGTAAACACTTTCCGAGATCTCCCCAAGCTATTAAACTTCTTTCAAGGTACTAGCTCTAATACCAATTGTTGGAAACAAGCAACACTGAGAGGGGGGGTGAATCAGTGTTCTGCAAAAAATAACTTTATTATTCTGATCATTAACCCAATTGAAACATTCAACCAAGAGAAATATACAGAAATAGAGAGAAAATAACCATCACACCATAGGGTATGTGTAGGATCATGATGGGCCAAAAAGTGGCAATCTGATGGGTATGTGGCTGATACCTTTTTTTTTACCCAAAATTGATGAAACAAAAAGGGTTTTTAAAGGAGATTCTCAGCTTTCCACCAATATAAATTATGCTTTACTTTGAATTTAATAAATAATTATTATTCATTTTCTATTGAATTACGATTAAAGTCCTGATTGATAGGTTGATTGAAAAACATCTATAGCTTTCAAACGTTATCACATTTTTTGAATCCAAAACATGTGTCACATTCTATGCTTCACATACTATAGGATACAAGTTTTTTATATTTTTTAAAAGTTGTAATAAAAAATTGATATTTAATTAATTACCTGGAAAAAAATTACAAAAATATATGCATCACATCCAAACATGAGTCATCTACTTATATCTAAAATATTATAAAAAAATATTATCATTTTATTGTGGTTAGGGTGGTCAGACAGACACCTTATTTTTTCCTTGAAATTTAAGTACTACTGCATTGAAATTTCAAATTTTCACCAAATAGATTTTTATTTTTTTTAAATAAACCTAGTAGTTTAGAAACTACATTTAATTTTCTATAGATTCTATTCTTACATATTTTTTAAACAATAGAGATAACTTATTCAAACTTTTACATCAAGTTGTCTAACTCTGATTTTTCTGAATGTTTTGCCACTTAAGGGCCTATTTTTTCCATGATGATCTTGCACATACCC
Source organism: Sequoia sempervirens (assembly GCA_007258455.2). Classification (NCBI taxonomy): domain Eukaryota; kingdom Viridiplantae; phylum Streptophyta; class Pinopsida; order Cupressales; family Cupressaceae; genus Sequoia; species Sequoia sempervirens. Next base: position 884,123,128 of record VDFB02281492.1, on the reverse strand, counting down.
CATAACACAAGGATTTTTATGTGGAAACCTTGTTAGGGGAAAAACCATAGTGGATGGCCAATCCACAATATAATCTGAGTATACTCAAAAAGAAGTTTACAATATAGAAATGCACTTGCATTCATGCTCACTTCCTAGAGCTCACTGCTCAAAATAGGAAGGCACCCTGCCTTATAGAGATTTGGGTTAGATCCAAGAGAATGAACTGAAAGAATAGAATCTACAAATTCTTGATTACAGTTCCAGTTAAGCTTAATTGTCAATCTTTTGTCCTTCTGATTGATACTAAACTTCTACTCTACTCTTGCTCTGATTCACACCATAAAATCTTTATGCACAAGTGAAACTATGAATAAAATCACTCTAACACACAATACACATCGACACACCTCAAATACACGCCAAAATTATATAATAGATCATACATATATATCCACGACTAACAATTTAATCGCAACAAGTCAACTTTAATAAAACTTAAAAATATTAGCAATTGTCAGCTCAAATCTTAAGAATTATCCAATGCACATCCACAATGGTCTTCCACAACTTAATTTGGACCCAAAACATAATGATCAAACACAATAATATTCAAATAAACATTCCTTGAATATCTGCACCACATTTTATCAATTGTGTCAACCCAAAAATACTGATAAACAAAAAGATATCATCCGGATCACCAAACTTACACATGACTTGATACGAGGAACTAAGATTTCTGGATAACACAAGAAATACACTAATGAACCTTTTGTTTGATCCACAACTCAAAATACCAACTGGAAATCTACACATGAATCATTGAACACCAAACTGTTGGATGCTCTGTTCTTCCTGATTGTCCTCAATCTGCCTATTGGTGTGAGAAAATGGTGTCATGTGGATCCAATTACCGACTAGGGTTGCCATCAATGACAACACTAGAAAGCATTTATAGTGTCTCTTACCAAAAAAATCTTGGTGAACCTAATGTGAGTGAATTATAATAAGAATATTTGGCATTTAGTTCATTTCATCTAAGCATATTGCACCCACATCACATCAATCTTTGAATGTAATATTGCATTTTGGCCCCAAATCTTTACCATTTTAGGTGAAAAACCCTAGAAGGGTCACAAGCATTTAGGGTTTCCAAAATATTTGGTTACATTTTGGTGAACTTGACATGAGTGAATTATAATAATAAGATTTGACCCTTTTTCCTTTTCGACCCTTATAGGGTTTTTCACCTAAAAGGGTAAAGATTTGGGGCCTAAACCTAAAACGTTTTGGGCTGAAAATGGTCTTCAAGCTCCAATTAGGGTTAAGTTGAATATGAGGATGTAGATGAATTTGCAACACATTTTTGACACCTTTCTCCTTAACAAATTAGGGTTATGTTGACTATGAGGAATTAAATGAATTTGCAACACCTTTTTAACACCTTTCTCCTTTTTGACCCTTCTAGGGCTTTTCACCTAAAAGGGTAAAGATTTGGGGCCAAAATGAACTATTACATTCAAATATTGATGTGTTATGAGTGAAATATGCTTAGATGAAATGAAATAAATGTAGAAAACTAATGAAATAGATCAATTATTGAATGTAAACTAGGAAATGCAAAGTGCTAGAAAGCCTAGTGTTGTATGCAAACATGAACTAGAAACATAAACAAATGCAAACAAAATTGAATGAAACTGAATGGAGTGCACCTGGAAATTGAAAGTAGATCAAGTAAGGTTCTAGAATGTTGTAGAATTCAATGTTGATGCCCACTAGGACTCATTCGCCACAGATGGTGAATCAATCCAGTTTCTAGTAAAATCTAACAAAACAAATTTTAGGATGTCGAGAACTCAGAACTTCAGAAAAATCTTTTTCCAGCCTAGCAGCGGGACTCATTTTCCAAATATGGTGAATCAATCCACCTATAGAAATCTGCAATGTCAAAGGTTAACTCTATGGGTCCTAATCCACGCTTTTTCTGATTGTTGGGTTGTTGGATTTGAATCTGCAAAAAATAGACTGAAAAGGGTCTTCAAGCTCCAATTAGGTTTATGTTGACTATGAGGACTTAGATGAATTTGCAACACATTTTTAAAACCTTTCTTCTTGATAAATCTGCCTACAAGACCTACAAACACACAAGCAAAGAGGGGAAAAAAGGGTTAAGTGTTAGAGTATAGGGGTTTGTCTTGGTCAAATCCCACTTTGGTAATCAAACGCTTGATAATGAAATAAAATAAGAAAGGAATTATGAACAAATAGCATGAAAATTCCATAAACTCACCAAACCCTTGTTGTTGAAGTCTAAATATATGTCAATGGCTGCTCCAAGATGCTTGGTAATTGCTTGATTCAATGATAAAAATGCTAGAATGCTTGAATGTTAAGATGCATAAATGAACTATGGTGATTGGGGATTGAAATGAATAGAAAATAATGTATTTATACACACTTATGCCCTAATTTCTTAAAAATACATCACATGATGACCTTAGGTTTTTAGGAATAAAAGCATGCCAGTAATTTGAATTTATTTTGATTTTTGTGCCAAGAGGGACTCATTTTCCACCCTAGGTGAATGGGTCTCACTCAAGGCATATGAGTGGGTGTCAGAAATTGTATTGTATTAAATAATGTTTCTCAGGTTTTTATTAAAAAATAAACTTAATTAAGGCCTGTAAGTGCATAAAGGGGCCAAATAAAGCATAAGAAAGGTGTATTTGTTGACGAAAAGTCTAGAAAAGTGTGAAAGTATGTTACAAGACTTTACAAAACTTTAGAATAAGACTTGGTAAGTGATAAAAAGGGGGTATGTGAGTGAATTATAATAAGAAGAGTCTAGAAAAGTGTGAAAATTTCTTACAACACTTCACAACACCTTTACAAGACATCATAAAGTCTTAAAGATTCATAAAGATTCAAGACCTAATGTGAATGTGTGGGCCACATTGCAACATTAAATCAAGGAAAAATCATGCCAAATAAGCACAAGGAAGGACAAAACCATATAAACTAAAAGGGTTACTTTTTCCATGTCCACAAGAAGACATTAGGGAACAAAGGAATGTAATCATAAATGATCATGATAATCATACTTGTTCTTCTCCTATTATCTCCCCTAGTTGTAAGGAAGATTCATTGATGTTAGAAAACACAACCAATGAGAATCATGAGAATCTTACTTTTCCCCTTTCACCTAAGGCAACCCTTATTGAGCAAGATATTTCAACCATTGATCATTTCCCTACTTGTGCTAAAGTCATTTTAGAAGAACCAATCCATGAATGTCAAAAACATTTGATTCATAATTCTTCTAAAAACTCTCCTCCTAGGGAGAATACCATGGTGTTAGAAATTGACAACAATAGTAATGTGTCTTGCTTATATCAAAAGGTGATTCTAGATTTCCCTTTATTAGAGATACAACAAACCAAGACTATTGAGGTTATGCATATGTAAGTGTCCATTAGATCCCCCTCAATAAATGAACCTCATACATACCCTGTGGGACATCCTAAGAAGCCTCTAATTCTCTACCCACCTTCACACAAAAAACAAACTCAAAATCAACTTGAACTTATCCTTTATCCCCCTTCAAAAAAACCTAAAACCATAAACCAACCCAGACTTGTCCTTTACCTGCCTACAAAAACTATTTCACAACAAATGAGTCATAATACCATTGCTCATACGTATAACACTCAAAAAAATCCATCACCACCAAAACCAACACCAACCTCATTACCATTGCCCAATTCTATACTGCTTAGTGATCCTCAATTAAGGGAGCATGATCTTGTTGAGCAACTTAAGAGCACTCCTGCAAAGATATCCCTATGGGATTTACTTAAGACTTCACCTACCTATCACACTATGACTCAAATGGCCTTACAATAAGTTCCTATCCCTTCTAATGTGCAACCAACTAACATAGCATCCATAATCCAAGGAATAAACAATGACATTGTTTTCCACCAAGGTGAACTCGCCTCTTTGGTAGTGCGAAAAAAAAATGATCCTTTCATAATCATATATCAATTCAAACAATAGGGATAAAGAGAACTCTTGTAGATATTGGTTCTTCCCTTAATGTGTGTAGTGTGAGCCTTTTGGATAGGCTTGGAATTGATCAATAAAATATTCAACCTGATTATTTATCCATTAAGGGCTTTGACAATGTCAAAAAGAAACCACTCAGGGTGATCATAATACCTCTTATAGTTGGAGTGGCCACATTGAATACACCAATCCATATTATGCCTCATGAAATTTCATATAATCTTATCTTAGGTAGACCATGGATTCATGTAATGAATGGCATACCTTCCACTCTTCATAAAAAAAGAAATACATTTAAAACAACAAAGTATACACCCTTGATGTTGATCCTAGGCCCTATAGTCTCTTATAGCCTGAGAAACACAAAGAAAATCCTTGAAACACATCAACATCAACTACACATGTGGAACCCAGACAACAACAAAAAAAAGAACAACACACAAAGCTATTAGATGATGATTGGGGTTCCTTAGATTTCACACCAACACTCATGGAAGAGTACAAGATCATAAACAAAGATTCAAATGAGGGAAATGAAAATGCAGTCATGACAACACAAAACTTAGACAACCCTTTGAAAGCATCCACCTCAACCACTTTAGACAAAAACATAACAAATTATACAAAAATATTTGATGAAAACAACAACGAACAACCACTTGATTCAAAAGCAATGAAAAATATTTATGGATGAGGATATGAGCATATGAAACAACTTGGATATAGTGGAAAAGGATGTGATGCTATTGAACAAGGTATCTAAAACCCTCTAGATCCTATCACACAACAAACAACTTATGGTCTTGGTTATTGTCCTTTGATATAAATTTCCAAACCTTCACTCAACATCAACACCATTACAAATAGTTCATCAAAGATAACCTTCACCATCGTACATCCTAAACTAATTGACACTAGTGGTCTTCATGGTTATCCTTTGCAAACACAACCATCTTTACTTAATGTCAATATTATCTTACAAAACACTCCTGAATTTAATTTGTTAGATTTTACACCCTCCTGCCAAGGAGTGAACACAATCTCACAATCTAAAGAGTCTTGTGTAGATATGACAACTAATACTAAGAAAGAGGTATCCTTTTCGCAAACTACAAGACCACCTTCTACGATTGATCAAGAGAGTATCTTTTTGAGACTCCTGCAAGATCACTTGATAACCCTTCCTCCAAGAAATTGAAAGAAATTCTATTACAAGACTCATTTTGTGCCTATCATAGAGTTCATGGTCATTCAGAACTAATGAATGTAAGTATTTGAGTAGAAAAATCCAACATCTTAAGGATTTTTGTGTTTTTCCTTATGTGGGGGCACCTAATTTCTCTAATTGATATTGATTTTCAGTCTCACCTACATTTCATCAATTAGTTCAGCTCGCCCTTGTCCTGCACTAAGTGGGGGCAAGGGGTTTAGTAGCCTTGTCCACGCATGTCACTTGTCATTGCCTCTTTTGGTTATTTGTTAACCTTTCATGAACATAAAGAGCAAGCTTGGGATGTGGACGAAATGCCTTAAGTTGGCTTGCATGTGACATACTACCTTTTTAATGACATAGCTTCTAGGAAACATATGACTTGGTATAGGGCTTTCCAAGTAAGCTCTCATGTATTCTTATTCTACTTTAAAGTAATTGCTCATAGAAATGGTTTTAGCAACTACTTTAAAGTGGGGGCCTACATCGACACTCGCATTTCATTGTGAGATTTTCTTTTTCTTGTGATTTCCTCTCTTAGAAACATCAAGTACAATGTTCCCCAAGATGAGACCTTGCACTTGTCCTCTCTTGAAAATAAGATGAGACCTTTTACGCTTGTCCTCTCTTGAAGAAATTAGGCACAATGTTCCCTAAGTTATAGACCTCGCATGAACTAAGCAAGACTCCTTTGAACATAATTTTCATGTTACATTTTTCATTTACATGGCCACCTTGCATAACACAGCTTGCATGCTTGTGGTTCCATTGCATTTTTTCATGAGTTCTAAGCATACGAAGCTTTGCTTGTATCATGAAACATGAAATGACATTGTCCTTTGTGGCACCTTATGCACCATAGAAAAATGGACCCTTGTCACTTTCATGGTCTTTTAATTCTTGCTTCATGATGTTTGGTCTATTTTTCTCTGATTTTATGTTGTAACATGGCTTGAAAATGCATATTTAGGTACTAAAATTCAAATAATGATGTCTTGTGAAGGTTTTGTGAAGTGTTGTAAAACATTTCTACACTCTTCTAGACTCTATTCATTACAATTCACCTAAAAATCACCTTTTCATCATTCATAAAGTTCTATTTTGAAGTTTTATAAAGTCTTGTAACAAGATTTCACACTTTTCTAAGCATAACTTAACTATTTACCCCTTTCTTATGCTTTATTTGACCCCTTTATGCCCTTATAAGCCTTAATTAAGTGCAATTTTTAATGTAAGCCCGATAAACAACATTAAATGTAAGATAATTCCTGACACCCATTTTCAGGTCCTAGGTGGGACCCATTCGCCATGGGTGGTGAATGAGTCCCCCTTGGCTCCAAATTCAAAATATTTTAAATTTTCTTTCTAGTTTTTATTCAAAATCACTTGATGTCGACCTGTGATGAGGTACTAACAGGTTACTAAGGGACAAGAATGTATAAATAATCATTTTTCCATCCATTCTAACCCCCATACATTCAATCATTCAATCACACATCACATTCAAACATTCAAGCACCTTAGAACATCAAATCAAGCACTATTCAAGCATTTTGGAACATCCATTGATATAGATTCATATTTTCATCAACAAGGGTTTGGTAAGTTGATATAATTTGCATGTTATTTGTGTATCATTCTCTTGAATTTCATTATTTCATTAAGGGTTTGATTACCAAAGTGAGGTTTGACCAATGAAAATCCCTATTTGCTAACCCTCAACCATTTCCCCCCTCTTGTATGTGTGTTTGCAGACCTATGTATGAAGATTTAACACGCATTTAGGTGATTGAAGATTGGTCAGTAGGTCAACTAGGTGCTTCAAGTCAAATAAATTATATTTCAATCTCGGAGAAGGTTTTCTATCTATTTTTTTGTAGAATTGACTTCGACAACCCGACAATAAGATATTTCTAGATTTGGTGTTGCAAAGTTGTCTCTTGTTTTCTCAAAATTTTGGGAGAGGACTAATTCGCCACCAGTGGTGAATGAGTCCCACCTTAAGATAGAAAATCTAGGTTTTGTTATATTCTAGATCCCGACAATTAGAAACTTGCTCCTGATAGTTTTTCACTAGTAGTAAGACTAATTCACCACCCTGGGCGAATGAGTCCCACTATTGATTTTTAGTAATTTTAGATAGGATTTAGACCATTCCATATTTCTCAAATCTTTCTCAGGTGCACTCTGATTCAGCCTTTCTCCTTCTATTTTGCATTTTATTCATTATTAGTTCATTATTTTCATATCACATTATTTTTCCCACATTGCCTAAATCTTAGTTTTGCATTCATAATTAGTCATTTAAATCACCTTATTGCATTTAGATCACTTCATTTAGCTTAGATAACATCACACAACATAATTTTAATGAAATCTTTAGCATTTTTGGCCCTACCTCTCTCCTTATAGGTGAAAAATCCTAGAAGAGCTAGAGAAGTGCATTGGTGCCAAAAATCTACGGTTCATTTTGGTGAACCTACATTTTGAACACTTTTCATTTCTAATTTCATTTTCATATTGTATCCTAGATTACAATTGCATCAACATTCAATTAAGATATTGTTTTTTTTCTTTCAATCTAGGATTTATCATATTGCATTAGTGAAAGCTTTGTTTAGATTTCATTCTTGCATTACATATCATTGAAAAAATAGAAAATATTCATTCTAAATCCTTAATTGCATTCTGAAAAGCATTAGAATCATGTTAAAATCTCTAAAAACCACAAAAAATATAATACTGGGACTCATTCTCCACCCTGGGCGAATCAGTCCCTCTGCACTTTTTACACAACAGTTTTAGACATTTTTTGGATTTTTTTTGCAAATTATAGTCTTCTATAGTTACCTTTTGTTTTCATTTCCAGAATCTCTATTTTTAGTCATTTATTGCATCTTAGTTTACTTGCATCATGGCATTTTCTTTTAATAAGTTCTGGAATTCCTTAAAATCCTCTGTAGACATGTTGAGTTGTGTCTTTGGTTGTGACCCTAATGACATTGAGCTGCCTCATGCTCCTTCAACTCCTCATGATTTTCCTTCTCATGATGTAGACATCATTGGAGAAGATGATAATAGAATGAACAAGTTCTACAATGAATGCCCTGATAACCTAGAAGCCAATGCTTTTTTTTTCCCATCCATGAAGTCACAAGATCTTCCTACTATTGCACCTCCTGATCACTTTGCATACTTACATCCTGAAATCAATGAAGGATATAAGGTTCCTCCCTCAAGTCGACCTAGTTCCTCTAAACAAAACTCACAACCATTTTATGATCACAAAGTCACAAACACTCCCATAAATCTTGAAGAAACATATGGTAAAGGCTTTACTATCCTAAGAAAACAAGGTTGTGACACAAAACATGAACATGGCATTCATCAACTTCTTGAACAATAACAAACTGAAGCACATAGAATACGATTAGGATATCAAGATCCTTCTCATCATGATAGACCTCCTTTTCAACCTAGGAGAATTTGGGATGATGGTATAGTGATCCTTGATGCTCCTCCTAATTTGAAAATTCTCCTTCCACATGAACAAACATTACCCCCTTCTAATGACAAGGATGCTAGGATTCCCATGGGTCCTCTTCCTCCTTCTATTCATGAACAAGGAGAGTCTAGCAAATGAAAATTCCCTTACAAATTGAAGAAACTCAAGTTTCCTACACATCCTCCACTTGAATGTGGACAAAGACTTCAAATCCTTTTAAAAAAAGGTCTTATACTTTTACCACCTATGAATAGGTTGGTCATTTGTCCTAAAGATTCTAATATACCATTTTGTAAATATCATCGCATTCTTGGACATTGAACCAAAGAATGTCAGACATTGAAGGACATAGTGGATAATTATCACTTCACTAATACCAATTGCTTTCCTCTTCTCCAATAACCACCAAATCCCATCATAATGCCATAGTTGTAGAATTCTTTATTCTCACTATCACATGATCCTTTTCCATCACTCACCTTGGCTCATTCTTGCCTTTACACTTTGTGGGGGAAATAAATTGTTAGCCTTGTCCTTGTAATGCATTTTTCTTTGTCTCTTAACTATGTTATTCGTTTTCCACTTAGTTGCTTAAGATTGAGAAACCAATAACTTAGTTAATGGTTAACTTACATTTGCATTACTTATGTGTGTATCATGCTCCCTCGTATAATGTGTTCAATGTTTTTTCTCTCATCATACCCTTCTTCTATTTGTACCTCTCTTCTTCTATATGTTGTGCATTGTGTTTTTCACTTTTGTTTTGTGTTTTCCTTTTGGGGATGACACAAAGCATAGAGATGCCCTATGTCTCTTCCATGTTGACCCAAAAGGTCCTTGTCTTTTTCACTTTTGTTTTGTGGTTTCCTTTTGGGGATGACGCAAAGCATAGAGACGCCCTATGTCTCTTCCATGTTGACCCAATTGGTCCAATTTTACTTTGTCTTTTTCTTGTGTTTTTCCTTTTGAGGATGATGCAAGGCATCGAGACTGAAATGTCTCCTTCATGTTGACCCAAAATATTTTCCCCTTTCTTTCTCCTTTTTGTTTCCTTTTCACTTGTGTTTTCCTTTTGGGGATGATGCAAGGTGTTGAGACTGCAATGTCTCTTCCATGTTGACCCAAAATGAACTTTCTTTTTCTTTCATTTTCCCTCTCTTTGTGTCATTCTTCCAGTTCTATGTTCTTTGGGGAATGATGACAGTTTGGAGCTCTTTAACAAAAAAATTGCAGCAACAAACATACTGACCCCAAATCCATATATTCCTTATGCGTTTGGTGTGATCTTTTATGGGGGGTAACTCCCTTTTTTTTTTTTTTCCTTTTCATTGATATGAAGTAGCCTAACTTCGAAGCATATGACTTGGCATAGGGATTTCTAAGATTGGATCTCATGTGTTGTTTTATTTTTTGAATTTTCTTTCCTTTTCTACTTTAAATTAATTGCTCACAGAATGATGTGTAGCAATTCCTTTAAAGTGGGGGGCATACATTACCATTAATTAATTTACATTCTTGGTTCCTAGTGTAGCCTTGTCATTTATATGATGCGTTAGTAACTTTGTGAATGACATTGAGTTTGATGTCCTTCATAAGTGTGATCTATCTTAAAATATTACATTCCTCTTGGTGGCTTGATGTGAGGCATTGCATCCCCTAAGTTGTGAATACACTATTCTTTGCTTGGTCATCTCTTGGAGAAATTAGACACAATGTTCCCTAAGTGATTGGCCTTGCATAAACCTAACAAGACTCCTTTGAACATCTTTTCCATTTTACATTTTTTCATTTTACATTTTGCATCTTTTTCTACCTTGCATAACGCAACTTGCATGCCTATGGTACTTTCCTTTTTATTCATGAGTTCTAAGCATACGTAGCTTTGTTGGTCTCATGAAGCACAAACTGAAATTTTCCTTTGTGGCACCTTGTTAAAATTATTAGGAGGTATAACTTTGATATGGTTGAGCGGGAAGCCCATCTAGTGGTATGACTTTCCCCATAGCCACCTTTGTGTTTATGAGTGCATACCAACTAGTGTATGTATCTCCGCTTTTGGGATTTCTCACCCTCCGAACAACCAAAAGTTCCATTGCCCCAAAGTGGGTATACTTGGGCCTTCTCACCAGGTGGAACACCATGAGTTATGTCTCCCCAAAGTGAGGATGCATTTTATTTTTCTCACAATCAGCCTAGATCTAATCCACAACTAATTGGACAGACGATCAAAGCTTCATTTGATTCTCAACATTTGTGTGTTTCTTTGTTGTTATGCTTAGTTTTCCATGGGATCCTCATCCTAAAGGCTTGATCATCCCTCTTGATCATTGTTATTCCATCTTACTAACGTAAGTACATTTGAACCCTCCTCTCCACATTCATGGCTACTTTAGTGTGAGTTTGAAGCAAGTTCATCCTCTGACTAAAGTGGGGGCTAAATGCACTATAGAAAAATGGACCCTTATCATTTTTATGGTCTTTTAGGCCTTTCTTCATGATGTTTGGTCTATTTTTCTCTGATTTTATGTCGTAACATGGCTTGAACATGCATATTTAGGTACTAAAATTAAAATAATGATGTCTTGTGAAGGTGTTGTGAAGTGTTGTAAAAAATTTCTACACTCTTATAAACTCTATTCATTAAAATTCACCTAAAAATCACCTTTTCATCATTCATCAAGTCCTATTTTGAAGTGTTGTAATGTATTGTAACAAGATTTCACTCTTTTCTAGGAATAACTTTCCTATTTACCCCTTTCTTATGTTTTATTTGACCCCTTTATACGCTTATAAGCCTTAATTAAGTGAATTTTTTAATGTAAGCTTGACAAAAAACATTAAATGCAAGATAATTCCTGACACGGTCCATTTTCAGGTCCTAGGTGGGTCCCATTCACCATGGGTGGTGAATGAGTCCCCCTTGTCTCCAAATTCAAAATATTTTAAATTTTCTTTCGGTTTTTATTCAAAATCACTTGATGTTAGCCTATGATGAGGTATTAATGGGTTACTAAGGCACAAGAATGTATAAATAAGTTTTTTTACATCCATTCTAACCCCCATTCATTCAAGCATTCAAACACCTTACAACATCAAATCAAACACTATTCAAGCATTTTGGAGCATCCATTGATATAACTTGAGTTTTTCATCAACAAGGTTTTCATAAGTTGATAGCATTTGCATGTTATTTATTTGTCATTCTCTTGCATTTCATTATTTCATTAAGGGTTTGATTACCAAAGTGGGGTTTGACCAAGGAAAACCCCTATTTGCTAACCCTCAACCATTTTTCCCCTCTTGCATGTGTGTTTGTAGACCTATGTATGTAGATTTATCAAGAATTTAGGTGATTGAAGATTGTTCAACAATTAAAATGGGTGCTTCAAGTCAAATCTTATATTTCAAGCTTGGAGAATGTTTTATGTCCATTTCCTGCAGAATTGACTTCGACATCCAGACAAGCAGACATTTCCAGATCTGGTGTTGCAGAGTTGTCCCTTGATTTCTCAGAATTTTGGGAGAGGACTTATTCACCACTAGTGGTGAATGAATCCCAACTTAAGACTAAAAATCTAGGTTTTGTCAAATTCTGGATCCAGACAGTTAGAAACTTGCTCTTGACAATTTTTCACCAGTACCAAGACTAATTCACCACCTTAGGTGAATGAGTCCCACTGTTGATTTTTAGTAATTTCAAATAATATTCAAACCATTCTAGATTTCTCAAATCTTCTCTAGGTGCACTCTGATTTATCCTTTCTCCCTTTTTTTGCATTTTATTCATTCTAAGTTCATTATTTGCATATCACATTATGTTTTCCAACATTTCCTAAATCTTAGTTTTCTATTCATAATCAGTCATTTAAATCACTTGATTGCATTTATATCACTTCATTTAGCTTATATAACATCACACATAACATAATTTGAATGAACCCTTTAGCATTTTTTTCCCTACCTCTCTCCTTTTCGGTGAAAAACCCTAGAAGAGCTAGAGAAGTGCATTAGTGCCAAAAATATATGGTTCACCTTATTAAAGTTATCAGGAGGTATAAATTTAATATGGTTGAGTGGGAATCCCATTCCAAGGCATGAATTTTCCCCATAGCCACTTTTGTGTTTGTCAGTGCATACTAGCTATGAGTGTATGTTTCTCACCTTTTGGGCTTTCTCACCCGGAAGACAGCCATGAGTTTCGTCGCCCAAGAGTGAGTATGCATTTTTTGGATAAAAAACCTAGATTTGATTCACAAGGTGTTGGAAAAATAGTCAAAGCTTGATCCACCTCATTTTCATTTCTCTTCTTCCTAGTTCTTTCCATTGCATGATCGCGCATCTTGTTTTGCTGCCAATAGTTCACTCTTGTGCCTCTCCTTTTGCACTTATGTTGGTTTTATTTAGGATCTTAGATCCTGGGGGCTTGATCACCTCCTTCATCTTTGTTATCCTAGACCATCCAGATTGGTACAATTGGACCCTTCTTGAATGTCTACTTGAGTGTTAGTTTGAAGCAAGTTCATCCTCTCACTAAAGTAGGGGCTAAATGTGGACACAAAAAAAGTATCCCTTTTTTTGTTCTTGATATGGGAATAATTGATGAAAAATTGGACATAATGAGGCATTTATTTAGTGTTTTGAGGTTTTTTATGGTCCACACTAGGTCTTGGACCTTGGTAAGGGTATGTGTAGGATCATCATGGAAAAAATAGGCCCTTAAGTGGCAAAAATTTAGAAAAATCAGAGTTATGCAACTTGACGTAAAAATTTGAATAAGCTATCTATATTATTTCAAAAATATGTAAGAATAGAATTTGTAGAAAATTGAATGTAGTTTCTAAACTATTAGGTTTTTTTAAGAAAAATAAAAATCTATTAGGTGAAAATTTGAAATTTGAATGTAGTAGTACTTAAATTTCAAGGAAAAAATAAGAAGTAGGTGTCTGTCTGACCACCCTAACCACAATAAAATCATAATATTTTTTTTATAAGATTTTGGATATAAGTAGAGGATTCATGTCCCGATGTGATGCATATTTTTTTGTAATTTTTTTCCAAGTAAATAATTAATTATGATATTTTTAGTACAACTTTTAAAAAATATAAAAAACTCGTATGTCTGACCACCTTAACTTGGTCAAAACTTCATGAAATTCAATTTTTATTTTTTTAATCCTATATTATGTGAAGCATAGAATGTGACACATGTTTTGATTCCAAAAATGTGATACAATTTGAAAGATATAGATGTTTTTGAATCAACCTATCAATCAGGACTTTAGTCGTAATTTGAATAGAAAATAAATAATAATTACTTATTACATTCAAAGTAAAGCATAATTTATATTGGTGGAAAGCTAAGAATCTCCTTTAAAAACCCTTTTCGTTTCATCAATTTTGGGTAAAGAAAAAGTCGCCAGCCACATACCAAACATATTGCCACTTTTTGGCCTATCATGATCTGCACATACCCGTAAACTAAATAAAATGCATTTATTGGTGACTTGTAAAGGTGTTGTAAAGTGTTGTAAAGTGTTGTAAAAGACTTTCACACTTCTCTAGACTTAATGGACCTATTTTTCCCTTAAATTCAATGTTATAAAATGTATTTAATTGCATTATAACATCAATGTAGAAGGATTTTAAATTGATTTTGACTTTAATCTAGTGTTGTAATGTGTCTTACACATTCACATTGGATGTTGTGCCTTTCTAGGCTATGTGGACCTCATTTTAATGATGTAAAGTGTATTTAATCACACTTTCACATTGAATTTTGTGTCCCAAGCCCTATTTAACCGTTTCATCATCATTAATGGGCCCCTATGGCCCCACATTGTGTATCTCGAGATAATTTTATGAAATAACCAAAAAAGTCACCATATAAACCTGATTTCCTTACTTCCTGACATTCCAACTAGCAAAATGGCCCCTATGGGACCTAGTCACCTTTAGGGGAAAATCAATCCCATCTAGGTGGGACCCATTCACCTTGTTGGGTCTCAAAAATGTAGTTTACAAATCCTAAGAGGATGTTAGGCTCTATGATCAAACTTGCAATGTTTTTGAACCATCAAATGGAGTTAACCTATATGGTTGATGAATCCTTACACTTTAGGCTCTACTAAACCTAAGCAGGTGGACCTTGAGAGATGAAGCAAATCAAAGGGTTGTGTGACTTAATTGGATTTAACGATCTATCCACAATGACATAAAGTGTGGAATAGATGAAGGCTTGTTAACTACTCCTACTCCTAATGTGGTAATTGGAAATTTAGAATATGAAAGTGGATAAGTAAGGTATAATGAAATGTGAATTGGACTAGTGCCTTCTTGGGTAGGTTTAGTCAATGAAGTTTTATGATAAGTGACTAGTATTGGTTATAGTTCTAATTTTTTGGCACTTATGTTTGCTTATACCTTGTATAAATGTACAAGAATGTGATTGAAAAGCTCTACTTATTGATCCAATCGATCCTATTAGGTTACTATGACTTATTTAAAAGGATTTTAATCCTTCTTTGAAGGAACCAATTAAAAAGAATCACACAATGATTGAAAATGTGTATTGACAAATGAAGTATATCCTCAATTTGGAAAACAAGATAATATTGAGTTTGAGATAGTATGGCAGTCTTATCAATTATAGGGCTCTTTTTACTGATCCAAATGCTACTTCCAAGTTACTACAATCAATTAAAAGGATTTTAATTCTTTGATAGAAACCAATTAACTTGATTACACAATAACAACAAATGTGTTTGAAGAAAATGAATATCAACTTGGATATATAATTTCAAATAGAAGAGAAATAATAGTGTGGAGATAGCCAAATAATTTTTCAAATAAAAAAACAATAGACACTAATGTGAAGTCACACAAAATTAAAGATCTATTGGTTTCTGCCAAAATTTATGCATGCATCATGGTCCTTTATAGTATAATCTACATGATATATATTATGAAAATCTCTTCTTTTGTATATCTCTCTCTTCTCTCTTTTTTTTGCTCTTGTTCTTCAATAATCACATGTTCAACTTATATAGAAATATCTTGAAGAGGGTATACCTCTTCGTAAGTGTCTTTTGGGACTTTAACAACACATAAAATATTAACATTAAGCTCTAATGAGCCACAAATGAACTTGTGTAACATGATTTGGGTAATCCTATCTCAATTACGTATCAGTGTCATCCACAACATTCCTCACCGCAATCTCCATAGTAATCATCTTTTCTAAATTATCACATGCCTCTTCTAATGTTGGATCTTCATCCTTAGCTACTTCTAAGGCTCCCTACAGTATTAGTCGGCATTCTTTTATCCATTCATTTTGACTTTTTAGTTCTCCATTATCACTGAACAATGCAGGCACACCTTCTTTTGAAGCATCAATAAAATCTTTGGCATATGCTTGAAGTTCCTCATAATAGTCTTTATGGTTCCTTATCAAGTCTTCAATAGCTGTAATGGCCCCAGTATTAGAATTATTTCTAGTTTGTATCTAGATTGGAGTTTTTCTCGAAGCCTATCATTTATCCTTTTATGTTGTTGAATGACAGTGTAACTCTTAGAGTGAGTTACCTACAACTTGTCCATCCAGATCATCATAGTAGTGTACCTCTTTTGGAGTATTATAGAAAGTGTGTCAAACTTGGTGAATTGTAGATTTTTGGCTCCAATGTACTCTGTAACTCTTCTAGGGTTTTTCACCTAAAAGGAGAGAGCTTAGGCCAAATATGCTAACTAGTTCATTCAAATTATGCAATGTATGATGTTATATGAGCTAAATGAGATGATCTAAATGCAGTTAGATGAACTAATTGATTGATTATGAATGCAAAATCTAAGAAGTTTGCTATGTTGGAAAAAACTTTGTGTTCTGCAAAAATGAACTAGAAATGAATGCAAAGCTAAACAAAAATGAATGAAACTTGAAGTGTGCACCTAAAAGCTTGTAGGATATTGGAAATTACTTCTAAAATATTGTTGATGCTAATTTTCAAGCCTAGAGGTACTCATTCACCGTTATGGGCCAATTAGTCCGAGTTCTGCCAAATTGTACCAGAGCCCGTTTCTGACAAAGGGTATCTAAAAATACAAAAATACAAAAAATGACATTAGGGTGGAAATCATTCACCACCCATGGAAACTGAGTCCACTATTGTGTTTCTGGATTTTCAAAGGTGGGTTCTAAAGCTTTTGATCTGCACTTTGATGTCCTATAGATGTTCGCTTTCAAAACTCTAATTTGCGGGTCTGAAAATGAGATTTCATTGATATTTTGACTTGTTGAATGAGAAGAAAACTTGAAAAAAACTGTAACTTGATCTTCAATGATTTCCAAGCTTCCAAGAGTCCTAATTTTGCATACAAACAAGACAAAAGAGAGATATGTTGAATGTTAAGGTATGGGGGTTTTCCTTGGTCAAACTCCATTTAGATAATTAAACCAAAATGATGAAAGAATAGAATGAAAAATGCAATAATTGAATAGATTACCTTTCCATGATGATAGATCTTGAAATTCTACAACAAAACATGTAGAATCTACCCTTGGATGTCTTAGGAAGCTAAATTAATGACTTGCAATGTGAAAGCCCTAGCTTGCTTGACTTGAGATGAGAGATTTATGGATGAATGAATGATGAGAGATAAGAGATGTCAAAATGAGTTAAAGGACTTATATTTATAGGCAATTTACCTATTTTACCCATTAATACCTCATCACAGGCCGACATGAAAAATTAAATTCAAATTTCACTTTATTCTTGCTCAAAGCTCAAAATTAGGCCAAATGGGACTCATTCACCACACATGGTGAATGGGTCCCACCTGGATGGAACTGATTCACCATGCATGGTGAATGGGTCCCACAAGGGCTATTTTGATAGCTCAGGTTCCAAGAGATAAGGAAATAAGGCCTAAAATTCAACCTTGATGGGTATTTGTTCAATTTAGGCCTTGGGATGCACAATATGGGTTAATAGGGGCCTATTAGTGATGATGTAAAGGTTAATTAGGGCTTGGGAAACAGAATTAAATGTGAAAGTGTGATTAAATAAAATTTTACAACATTAAAATGAGGTCCACATAGCTTAAGAAGGTGCAAGAACCAATGTGAATGTGCAAGACACATTACAACACTAGTTTATCATTAATTTTAATTTTAAAACCTTCTAGATTGATGTAATAATATTAATAAACACATTTTATAATGTTGAGTTAGGGAGAAATAGGCTCATTAAGTCTAGAAAAGCATGAAAGTATCTTACAACACTTTACAACACCTTTACAAGACGTCATTGAAAGCATGTTATTTAATTTGCAAGGGTCCAAGAACTAGTTTGCGTGCATAAAATTCCTCACAATGCTAGATTAAGACCTCATTAAGTCCAATTAATCATGAATTATTCTCATGTCAAGCAAAGGGTACTTTTTTTCTATGGTACATTTAGCCCCCACTGTAGTGAGAGGATGAACTTGCTTCAAACTCACACTAAAGTAGACATTCAAGAGAGATCTAAATGTATAGATGTAGATGAAAAAGAATGAAAAAGATCAAGAACATAGTCAATCCCCCAGGATCTAAGATCCTAAGTCAAACAATCAAGATACAAAATCATACAATGGCAAGAATGAGAAAGATGAAATTATAAAGGTGGATCGAGCTTCAATCATTTATCCACCTAGTTCTGGATTAGATCTAGGCTTGTTTTCTTAAAAAGAAATGTGTACTCACTTTGGGCCAACAAAACTTCTTGGTTGTATGTCGGGTGAGAAGGAGAAAGGTATACTCACTCTAGGGCCATGGAACTTTTAGTTACTCGTAGGGTGACAAATCCAAAAAGGTGAAATGCATACGCTAGTTGGTGTGCACTCACAAACACAAAGGTGGATATGGGGAAAAATGATGCTACTAGGTGGGCTTCTCACTCAACCATATCAAAGTTATACCTCTTGATAACTTTAATAAGGAACCACAAAGGAAAATAGTTTTTGTAAATCTTTTGAATGTCATGTAAAAATTTTCTTAAAGGGGATTTTGTTTTGTTCATGTAAGTTCTTCTTCTTAGAGAGTATTGTGCCTAATGTATCCAAGAGAGGAAAAATCAGGGTTGTCAAATCATTATCCATGGGATGCCTCATTCACATCAAACCCAATGACACCACAAAGGAGAGGACACATCACAAGAAAAATTAAATCATGCAACAAAATTTGAATTTTTTTTGTCTATGTATGCCCCCACTTTAAAGTGGTTGCTACACACATATTTGTGAGCAATTTCTTTAAAGTAGAAGAAGAGAGAAGAAAACATGAGAGCTTACTCAGAAAGTGTTATGCCAAGTCATATGTTTCTGATAAGATATGCCATGAAGAAAGGGAGTATGTCACATGCGATTCAATCTTAAGACATGTCGTCCACATCCCATGCTTGCTCTTATACATTCATGAAAGGTTAGTGACTAGGTCAACAGAGACAGCGAAAAGTGACAATGAGGAAAAGGCTATCGAATCCCTTTCCCCACTTAGTTTAGGACAAAGGTGAGCTGGGGATGGATGAAAGTGTGTTTCAAGTAGAGGAATTAGGTGCTCAAACACAAGGAAGAGAAACACACTCCTTGAGAGGGTGAATGTGATTGTTGTGCAAAGTCTTTAATGAAAAGGGAGATAAGTATGATGTATTGGATTTGGTTGTGTGTTCGTTGCACCCAAGTATAGGAGGAAGATTGTAACCGATACCATAAAAATCTTCGAATTTAGAGGAATGGGGTGTGTGTTGGTGAGAAGGATTGGTTTCTTTCCAAGAACACAAATCCTTGTTAATGTGATGTGTCATTGCTTCATGAGGGATGGGAGTTATATTGTACCCATCGCCACCATGAAGTAAGTTGGTAGAACTAAGTTGAGCAAAAGGAATGCAAGGTGGGTGGGTTGAGAGTGGGGTATTTCACACCCTCCCTTAAAGGTAGGTATGAAACTCCAATCACTACTAGGGCTTGTGTATGAAAATGAATCATTTGTATATGACTCTTTGGACCATGAGGGTGAGAGTTTGGAAATATTATGGGAAGGATGGGTAGAATATAACAATCCCCAATGATTGCAAAATATTTTTTTGTAGGTGAAGAGTTAGGACCAACTTGTATAGGTTCAAGTTTTGATCTAGGAATGAAAGGATTGGGGGAGTTGGAAGTGTTGTGATTAGTTCACACATAGCTTCGCTCATCTCTATCAATAGTGTATATCTTGTTGTTGTATTCAAACTTCATGACATGGTGAAGGATAGATGGGATTCCTTTCATAGCATGAATCCATGGTCTCCTGAGGATAATATTGTATGCAAGGGGTCCTTGCATGATATGAATGAGGTAGGCAACACTACAGGTCCGACCTCAATAGGTAATGTAATCATCCCAAGTGATTTCCTATGAACATTGTCAAAGCCACGAATATGAACATCATTAAGTTGAATGAGCTTTTTGTCCATGCCAAGTTTGTGTAGGAGATCGATGCTACAAACATTAATTTATGATCCATTGTCGATGAGAGTGTTCCTAATTAGATTTTCATGAATGATCACATTTATCATCAAGGGATCATTTTTGTGTTGAATTTCAAGTGGGGATAATTCATGCTTAGGGAATGTGATTTTTGACTGAGTGGCTTGTATGGGACAAGGGGAAGATGTTACATGATTTGGTTTTATGTAAGATTGGATCTCTTCCTTGTGTATTTCCAACATTTCATGGAAGAGAAGTTTGACTACTGGTGAAAGTTGAATGAGCTCCTATACAGATATATTAGCAAGAGTCTTTTTAAGATCTTCAACACTAGGCACTTTTTGAGGAAAAGGTAATGGTGTAGGAGTGTTATGTGGTCCTCTAGATGTTTGAGTCACTAAGTTACAACTTAGCAACTACAAAACATTATTATGAGTAGATTGCATCATGGATTTCAAGACAACTCTGAATTGTTTGTGTTTTTCACTAATGGGAGGTGACTTAGGAAGCTCACTAATTAAAGGAGATCTCACTTGTCTCATCATAACCTCAAAAGTTTTGTCTTGATTGTCATGATATGTTGGTGAAGGGGATTCTAATTCCACTAGAGTATCCTCATCTAGGGAAGTTTTAGTGGTTGAAGGATATGTGTCAATGTTCATATGTTTGTGCACCATGAGATTCTCCCTAGGAGGAGAGTTTTTAGGAGAACAACAAGCCAAATGTTTGTGACATTCATAGGTTGGTTCTTCTAAAAGGTTTTCATCGCAAGTAGGGGAATGGTCAATGGTTGAAGATTGTTTTTCAAGAGGGTTTTCCCTAGGTGAATGGGTACGACTAAGATATTCATGACCTTCATTAATTGTGTTGTCTAACAAAGTATCTACTTCACAACTAGGAGATATACTAGAGAGGAAGAACAAATGTTGTTGTCATGATCATCTTAGGTTGGGTTATGTTGGTTTTGAATGTGTTTTCCACTAAGATAGGTAAAAGGAGAGAAAAAAACTTGGATTCTCAAAACTCTCATTAATTGATTCTTCTACTAAAATATCTTTATCACTGAAAGGAGAGATATTATGAGCAGAACAAGTATGATCGTTAGGAATGGCCCAAGTTGCAATCTCTTTCACTAAAAGATCCTCACAGGGAGGGGATAGGAAGTTTTTCTTAACATTTCTACATATGCAAGGTGCTAGGATTGTTTGAATAAGAATGAAAAGTACATTTATCCATTTCATGCAATATTTCAGCAATATGAACAATGTATATGAAAAGATACAAAACATTCTTAAATCCAATATATCCAAAATTTGAAAAATGAAAACAATGTACATGTAAGAATGAAAAGCACTTTAATCAAACTTATGCAAAGTCTTAGGAATAGAAATATTATATATGCAAAATTGAAAAGTACTTTTATCAAAGTTATGCAAAATTGTAGAAATGGAAGCATTTTCAGATGTAAGGATGTTTGCAAGTGAAGTGATTTGAAGAACGGGTGATCTAAAATGATGTTTTTGAGCTAGATGCATAAAAAAAATGTTCTAGAAACTTTCTAGACTTATACTATATGATGCTAGGAGGCTTAGGAAACATAGAAATGAGGTTTTTGATGCTATAACAGTCAGTCAAAAATCTAGAAAGGGACTGATTCGCCCAGTATGGGGCATGAGTCCCAGTACTATTTTTGCAAAAAAATTAGAAATTTTGAATGGTTTTTGATGTGTTTTCTATTGTGAGATGTAGAGATAAGATGGAGATGCAAAATTTAAAAAAAAATTAAGGAAATTGTATGCAAAAATGCAAGCTAAATGCACTTTTTTTAAAGAAAAAAATTGAAACCCTAGATGCAAATTAACTAATGCAAATCTAATGCAAATTCAATGCAAGATAGGATTATGATAGAAATGGACACCAAATCAGAAAATAAGATGTTGAAAAGGAAAGTTCACCAAAATGAACCATAGAATTTTGGCTCCAATGTACTCTCTAACTCTTATAGGGTTTTTCACCTAAAAGGAGAGAGCTTAGGCCAAATATGCTAACTAGTTCATTCAAATTATGCAATGTATGATGTTATATGAGATAAATGAGATGATATAAATGTAGTTTGATGAACTAATTGATTGATTATGAATGAAAAATCTAAGAAATATGCTATGTTGGGAAACAAATTGTGTACTACAACAATGAACTAGAAATAAATGAAAAGCTAAACAAAAATGAATGAAACTTGAAGTGTGCCCCTAAAAGCTTAAATGAGACCAAAAATTACTTCTAAAACACTGTTGATGCTGGTTGTCAGCCCTAGAGGGACTCATTTTCCATTCTGGATGAATCAATCCTAGTTCTGCCAAAATGTACCAGAGCTCGTTTATTACAAAAGGTTATCTAAAAATGTAAAAATCTAGAAACTCACCTCGGGGTTGGACTCATTCGCCACACATGCATAATGAGCCCACCTTTTAATTTCTATATTTTCAAAGGTGGATCTGAAGCTTTCGATCTACACTTTGATTCCCTATAGGTGTCCGCTTCTAAAACTCTGATTTATAGGTCTAAAAAGAGATTTTGTTGATATTTTGACTTGTTGAATGAGAGGAAGACTTGAAAAACTTTGCAACTTGATATTTAATGATTTCCAAGCTTCCAAGAGTTCTAAATCTTCATACAAACATGACAAAAGAGAGATATGTTGAATGTTAGGGCATGGGGGTTTGCCTTGGTCAAACCCCGTTTAGGTAATTAAACCAAAATGATGAAAGAATAGAATGAAACATGCAATAATGGAATATATTACCTTGCCATGATGATAGATCTTGAAATTCTTCAACAAAACATGTAGAATCTACCCTTGGATGTCCTAGGAAGCTAAATTAATGCCTTGCAATGTGAAAGCCATAGCTTGCTTGACTTGAGATGAAAGATTTGTGGATGAATGAATGATGAGAGATAAGATATGTAAAAATGAGTTAAAATACTTACATTTATAGGAAATTTACCTATTTTACCTGTTAATACCTGATCACAGGCCAAGATGAAGCAAAATGAAACTCAAATTTCACTTTATTCCTACTCAAAGCCCAAACTTGGGCCAAATGGGGCTCATTCTCCACACATGGTGAATGGGTCCCACTTGGATGGGACTGATTTTCCCTGCATGGTGAATGAGTCCCACAAGGGCTATTTTGACACGTCAGATGCCAAGAGACAAGGAAATAAGGTCTAAAATGCAACCTTATCTAGTATTTGATAAATTTAGGCCTCAAGATGTACAATATGGGTTAATAGGGGCCTATTAGTGATGATGTAAAGGTTAATTAGGGCTTGAGACACATAATTCAATGTGAAAGTGTGATTAAATACACTTTTACAACATTAAAATGAGGTTCACATAGGTTAAGAAGGTGCAAGAACCAATGTGAATGTGCAAGACACGTTAAAACACTAGTTTATCATTAAGTTTAAGTTAAGAACCTTTTAGATTGATGTAATAATATTATTAAACACATTTTATAATGTTGAGTTAGGGAGAAATAGGTTCATTAAGTCTAGAAAAGCGTGAAAGTATCTTACAACACTTTACAACACCTTTACAAGATGTCGTTGAAAGCATTCTATTCAATTTGCAAGTGTCCAAGACCTAGTGTAGATGTAAAAAATGCCTCACAATGCTAGATTAAGACCTCATTAAGTCCAATTAATGATGAATTATTCTCATTTCAAGAAAAGGGTACTTGTTTTCTACAACACACTTGGCCTTGATCACTTTTGTGTGCATTTGTTGATTATTCATCTATAATTCCTCACACTTGTCCTTTAATTGGGATCCTTCTCCTTGAGTCAACATTTTAGTAGATTCTTTGAATGCATCCTTGGATGTGTCTCTTAGAAAATCATTTTCTTTAAGCATCCTTTCATTGTTCAATTTGTACATATCCCATTCTTTTTAATCAACATTTGAATTTGTGTCTTGTTCAATTTGGCTACATTTATGCTAATATAAGCTATGACCACAAGATCAATTTCACCCACTTTTAAAGTCATCACATGACCAAATGCTTTCTCTTTATCAATAATTACAAGCTTCTTATGTGGGGGGTATAAAGCCCAAATCATAAGAGAAATCTCGTCAAGATTGTATCTCGACCTAGTGTATACCTTTGTTGCCCCTTCTAAATTGAGCTTGTGGTTTGCACTATTATTGTGCAAAAAGCTATCAAAAACTAAAGTAGAGCTTAAGTCCAAACTAGGAAAAATCATCACACCAGACTCCTCTAATAATTTTCTTCCCTTCTTTGGAGTCATGTTCTTCATTTCATTCTCCATATCCATTTTCAATGTGTTCAAGAACTAGATTTCATTGTTGGGTGTGATGTCTACAACTGATTCCCTTATTATTTTTCCCTTTTGTTTGTACAAGAAAGATTTAAATTCAAAATATTTAATAAACTGGTCATCTGAGACAAAATAATTATAAGCCAACTATCTAGCATTTGTGTTAGATGGTTCCCCAACTTCTTGTTCTCTATTTGGAGGTCGATACTCTTCAATCCTTATCTTGGGGATCTTATTACATTGGATTTGGGGTTCATTTTCTTTAGAGGATTCCTCACTACTAGAGGATAAAATTACTACTTCTTATATCTCCTTTATCTTCTCTTCAGTTTCTTTAATGTAATTATCAATTTTCAATTCAACCTATGTTTCTTCTATGTTTCTAATAATATCATCATGAGGATATGGTACATGAACATATCCACTTCAATTCTATTTTTTCCTACCAAAATCAATAAAGCCTTCAGGATCAAATCCTTTCCTTGGTGTAGCCTTCTTCATATTGAAATTATGTGACAATTTATCCAAAATGAGATCTTATCCTTCTTTTGATACTATAGTAAAATCCCCAAAACACAATGTACTAGGCATGAATGACTATTTTTCATGCACTCAAGTTCATCACATTGGAAAAATCTAGTTGACTGACAATCTCTAGATATGCAATTTTTTCTAGCACATTCTTGGGTAATAGGAAAGGTGTGACTTCAAAACCATAAACCCTAATCATAGTGGAATCAACAAAGCAATACCAGTCACCCCAATTATGACTTACAATCGGTGGTCCATTTAATAATCTTTTGATCTCATTAGACAATGAATAATTACAACGGTGATCATAAAACCTATATTATATCTTGACAAAGTATTCTTCAAAATAAACGTAATTAGAATTGAAAAATTTGTTGTCCTAAATGGAGGTCCATAATTGTATCAGTAATGGCTGACCCTCTTTATCCAACTATGTGATTCTTAATTCCTCTGGCCATATTCCTAACTATTGTCCATAGTACAATATAATGTGCATGAGAAGGGAATAATGTTTAAAGTGCATTGTGGGAGAACCATTCTTGATGGCTATTAGCCCTAAGTCAATCCCTCTGGAAATGTCTAAAGAATAATCAAAAGGTCTTGCATTGTGACATTGTATGTCTACAACGATCACCATTGGCCCTATAGACATAAATTCAGAGACCTTTGTTCCCATTATTTGACCCACTAAAAAGTATGTATATTTTAAATAGGGCTTGAACAAATCAACATGGAAGGGAGGTTTGTTATCATCCTCAAGTGGCACTAGGTTTTTGTCTTCTCTAGGCCTATGTAATGGTAACCTCCATCCTTTGTAGGTAGTGTCCATTGTCCAATTTTCCTTTTCTAAATCCTCATGCACTATAGGCTGATCACATGTGCCATCTAGGCTGAAAACTTCACAAAGTGCAATTTTGGATTCATGTATGAAAGGTTCTCCTTGCGGGTTGAAAATGACTTTAAGGTCTGGGTTATAATAGTTGGCCAGAAGTTTTATAAGGTCTATATTGACAAAGACATTGGGAACAACTAGCTTTCCCAAATTGGAAATTCCAAGGGTTACAGATTGGTTCAAATCTACTTCAACAATAATGAAACATGAAAAATTTGTATCCCCTAATGGGGGTCCACACATCACCTACAAGTTTGCATTTATATTCTAATCTTTCTAAATCAACCCTCAATCGTGTAGACCTTCTAGCTTTTGGACCTGAACCAAGAAATTGATCAATGATGTCTTGGTTTAGTTTCCATTCATTTATTTTCAATTCCTGCCCCATTTTAGTTTTCTACTTCTTATTTCTAGACTGGCTACTTTCACCTTGTTGCTTCTTATTTTTTGTTTTGCAAAACTTTCCATCTTATTTCTCTACAAGCTGGCAGAATTGAATTACAATCTATCAATTGCAAGGGTATTTTGTATGCTTAATTGTACATTTTTGGGCACATTGAATTCCTTTACTTATGCTCAATCTCCCATCCTTCTTCACTACAAATTTTGAAAATTCTTTTGGTTCAATCTCTTTTCAATAAAAAATGTTCATATAAGGTTCATTTGTGCAGCCATTAATGTCCACCACTAGAAATGAATGCAATAGGTTTTTTTGTTTTGAAATGTCAGAGCAATACAACAATATTGTATTGGTGGAACCCCTCTAGTCTCAGGCCAATCTGTGTCCTTTATTTGGCATCATCTTTTTTTATACATTCATAACTAATTGCCAAGACTAACTGAATGTCTTTTTGATATGAAGTGTCCCTTTGGTTCTCTTATTCAGTGAGGAAGAAAACTTAATACTCTCACCAATATTGTACAACTTCTGTTTCTCTTTCTTTTAAATTCCTAATGTTTTGAGGAGAACATTATGAAGTCTACCTAATATCAGGGTGGTATGGACCATTATAAATCCTTTTAAGCATCACCCGATGTCTTTTTGACAAATAGTGGTCATTCCATATTATCATCGGGCTAACATGTATTATCACTAAGAGAATAAGATGCCTTTCCCATATACTTGGTCTCCCTGATATGTTTCCTCTACCAATTTTTTCAATTTTTTCATTGGGATAAGTTGGTGGGACTTTCCCTAAAAAAATTTCTAGTTTCCCTCATCGGAGTAGCCCACATAGTCAGAGAGATCTGAGGAACCCACTCTGATCATACATGTCTCTCTAATACAATTGTTCTCTTGTTTTATCAGTGAAATTATGTATGTTTCTCATTGATAAGGTCTCCATCAACATGATGCACGAGCTTGGTGTGATTTGAAAATTTCCCTCCAACTAGCTTGCTTTTGCTGATAAGTTTTTCATCGGTGAAATGTGTAGACACGCAAAGATGAATACATGTCAATCCAATGGTTTAATCAAATAACCTTCATTTAATCAAATCTAACATTTCATCCTTCAAATTAAATAAATCCACTTCATCATTACATCATTTAAATAAATCAATTAAATCCTAACACTTCATTAATTAACCTTTATCTTGCATCATCCCTTTAATTAAATAAATCAAACATTCATTTAATTAAATCCCAAATTCATATTTCTCCCCTTTTGATTTAAAAAATCCAAATATTCCAGTCAAAGGGGTCAAACTCACCTAATCATCATTAAGCTAATCTAATCCTAATTAGCCTAACCTAACCACCCATCATATCCTCTAGATATCCCCACTTGCACAAATAAATCAATTTATTGATTTATTAAAATCCTTATTTTCTTTCAACTTGGCATAAAAATAGAATATTCCCTCAAGTTTGAAAATGATGACAAGTTGACTTATCCCTTCCAACATTGCATTAACTTCTCATTTTCATGTCCCCCTCTCAACATTTATTTCACAAATTTGAATTTGAATTTCCCCCTCTTGGGCACATTGGCCAAAACTTACACATCCCTCAACCTATGAAAAGTTGACAAGTGGCCTCATCTCATTTGTCCAAAGTTAATCCCACATTGCTATCTTATGAGCATTCTTCCAATTTGAAAATCTTTAAATAGAGGGCTTAATCTTCATCAATCCATCTACATCTTCATGCAAAGTTACTCTCTTGGATTGAGAACTAATTTTGCTCTTCTTACTCCATCACCATTGAATTTGCAGCATTTGAGCTTGTCAAGGGTTGGGAAAGGGTCACTTTTCACAACAAAGTGACACCAATCCACTATGGAATAGGTGTGCATTATGTATCTTTCATGCTTTCAGTTTAGTTTGTTTTGTTACCATGTTAGGAAGCATTTTGCATTATTTCATAGGAGTATTTTGATGAATTTGTAGGTCACTAATGCATGCTTGAGGTTTTAGTGTTTGAAGATTTTAATAGATACTCACATATGGCACTAGAAGGAGGGCTTGATCCAATTTTAAAAGCCATTCACACGCACATTCACATAATCTAATTTTTGTGCTTATTTGATTAAAAAATTGAGCTAATTTTATGATGATTTATTTTGATTGGTGAAAGGGAGCTAAATATCTTCTATTAAGAAGAGGCATTAATCTATATTATGATAGGCATATAAAATCACGCTTTTAGTTTTTGTGTTTAGCAATAAAGTCACAGTCATAATTTCCTTTATTTTTAGTCGACAACTACAATAATGCAATCATTTTCATGGCTTGGATTAATAAAAGACTCAACTTGTTTTATGAAATAAGCAATAACATTGATTTGTGATGTGATAAATTTTGTCACAGATGGTATTTTATCCATCGACTTGCTTTTAAAGTGAAAATAAAGATAGTATACGCATAGGCTATCCTATGTTTTCAGCATATATTTTCCTCTGTCCATTTCATGGCCTTATTCACAAGAATTTCCTCGATATATGTTTAGGTGTGTTTTCAGTTTTGTATTTATTCTGCACATCCCAAATTTTCCTTTCCCTTTCCCTCAATTGTCACCATTCATTCCTGCTATCACAACAAATCTGTCTGTCAATTTTATGAATTCAATCGTTCCCTTGAGCCATTCCAAAGAAAACAACATTTTCATTTCCAAATCCTACGTCTAGGCATTTATTTCCCAAGACCTAAGGCGAGACTTATGGATGTGATGGCCATGGCTGTGACTGCCTATTGGTGATGATGTAGTCAACGTAATGTATGAAATTCACGTACCCCTCTATACTTCCATTTTGGCATAGGTTGCAATGGATGCTAGAAAAGGTTGTGGAAGTCGGTTCTACATCTACTAATAGCTTTTGCAATGAATCCTTTTTGTGCATATTCTGTAAACCTTGGCATTCCATCAGACCACATTTCTCTGAGGGTCTTCATTGATAACTTGTGCCTTTTCATGCTCCTTCACCTCACATGCCTGGTTGTTTAGGTCGATTCCTTTGATATCATCTGCTAAAAGTTATGCCTCTACTTCACACACCCTTCCACTTGCCAAATCTCTAGTCAACTCCCCCTCCCATATGTCTCGCTATAATTTTCCATTCCTCCTTATTCACTTTTTCCTCTTTGAAATGAAGTGTGATTTGTAAACTATGAGGTCGTGGGGGGTTTAAAGACTGATTTGCGCGCCATTTCCTCCTACCTTGCAATATTTACTTCCAGAGGGCATTCTCTTCCCTTGTGAGGACCTGCTACTGGTTTAGGTACAAAAGCACCACCAAGTTTGTCAAACATCCAATGCTTAGGGGAATTGAGCCTCTTTAAGTGATTTTTTAATCCACATGCCATTTTGGATTCGCCTCTGCACTTGTTCCTGTTGAATGTGCTACAACAACTATCAATTTTATTGCTGGCTTCATCTACTTTCACCTGCTTAGCAACAAAGACACGTCATTCATTCAATCCACAGAATTCAAAACATCCCAACGCTGTTCCATAGGAAGCTCAATGTGCGCTATTCAATCCTAGCTCTGCGCATTTATTTCCCACATGTACATTGCTTGTTTATGCCTGCAGATGTGTTGGTACGATTGGCATAAGAAGCAATGCGAACCATAAAGAAATATGGGAAATTTGTCTGTTCATCTAGTATTTACGTAATGCTTGTCTTATGTCTATACCTTCACATTTCTATGTGCATATTTACTTGGCCACTTAAAGTATTTACTTTTAATGGACACTATGCACTGCTCCAAAGCATGCATTCTAGAATAGAAAACAATCATAGGAGGCTATTCAATATTTGTAGAATTCATCTTTAAGCCCATTATTAACACACACTTGACAGTTTCTCATGCCTCTTAAAATCTGTTGTGCGCCTGTCTTGCATTCATTACACCCTATCAGAAACAATAGAATTTGTCTTTACACTTGCCAAGTACATTAATTTGAAAGTGTTCGAGTCTTTTTATTACAGGTTGGGAGTATGATGCTATAGTCATTGGGTGTGGCTTTTAGGCCTACCAATCACATCAGATTGAAAGCTTCTTGAATGGTTATTGAGCACAACTTTTGTTTTCACCTGCTATCTGCGTTAGATTAAAATCCTCTTGAGCCTTTCAGCGAATCCCTTGTCGACTGGTGCATACGGTCAGAGGGTCGATGTGAAATATCAGTCAAAGAGGAATGAAGGGGCATTAAGTGAATGTGATGAACGGTCAAATTCTTGGTGATCATAGTGCACCTCAGGTATGAGCAATATTGAACATCACTTTCTATGAGTGACAATCGAATCAAGCAACACCTTTAGAAGGCACATTTAAAAGTTGGCTTCCAATTTTCAATTAATCATCAAATGAAATAACTAGCAGCAACTTGCAGAGAACTGCGTACCATGGGCTTAAATTGAAAACAATATATTATGATCTGAACTTATTTGGTTGCATAAATTGAAATCATTTTTTTTGTTATGTTAAGTTCCACTTTTCTTTTTAATACTTGCCTAATCATTCAGGTGGATTTAAATCATTGTTGCATATGTTAGTAGTTAAGCCTTTGACATTGATTCAAACAACTTTAATAGAGTATCAATGCATTATTTATAATTTCTTTTTCTTCAAGGAAAAGGAACTCTTACATTAAATGCATTCATTTCATTTGAAAATGTATTCATCATAAATCTCATTTCTAATATTTTATTTTGTAATGTTTGTAGGTGAAGGTTAATAGAAAAATCAAGCATTGGAGTCGAGCAAAGAAAAGGAAAGAGTGGAGTCGAAGAATTAAACATCAGATTTTAAATTTACAAAGGGAATTTTTTTAATGCTCATTATGATAAACTAGAGCTTCCATTTTACGCTTTAGTTTTCTGTTTTAGATCAACTTAAAACCTTTTTGGATTCTAAAAGAACACTTCCATTTTTATGACAAAGGGATTAAAACGAACTTTAGGACATAAACATACTAAAGTTAGTTTTCGGATTTAAAAATTGAACAAGGAAATTTCTCACACGTGATTTGGTGCTTTAAAACAAATCAAAATAACTGATTTGTGGGATCTAAAAAGAACAAGTACAACTTTATTTTTGTGAGAGCTTACTTGAACTAACATCATTGAAAAAGGACATATGCGCTTCTCTTGCGCTTTATAGCGATCTTGAGAAACAAAAGGCCTTTTTTATGATCTTAGGTTGAGACAAAGCAATCACCTCAACACTTCGATTTGGGTTTAAAATTGACCATCTTGTGTGAGTGTGAGTAGAGCATCATCACGTATATTCTCTTTCTTTGTGTCATCAAAGAATGACCAAGTTGCTGATTTTGTCTTTGCTTGCTTTTGTTTATCTTCGAGGGCCTGCCTTGGGGAAAAATTACTCACCCAAGGGAATGACTCAACTGGTAACACTCTAAAGCCAAGAGTATTTCTAACCGGGATATAAATGTGGGTATTGGAGTAAATGCCAGTATCATGCCATTGGCTCCAACAAGATGGATCTGAAAGGGGACTCTCGTTCTATGGGTTAATCTCCACGAACAAAAATTCTAAACTAAAACCCTTGTTTGTAGTGGCCTATTAACCCATTCATTGAGTTTATCAAAGTGGTGCATTGGAACTTAGATTCCAAGAAGTTACTTGCCATGTCCGATCTTGGTTAAAGTATAGAGGTTAAGACTTCATTCTTAACATACCTTTATACTCTATCCTTGGTTACATGTAAAATCATCTCTTCTTCTATGAAGGGCATGAGGCAAGCCCACTAAGAAAAATGTACCAATTGAGCTAGGACATCATATTGCTTGTGGTTTGAAAACACTGTGCTTGTATCCAAAACATCAAAACCAACATTCCACGAATCACCAAAATTGCAAACCCTTTAGGAGAGGAAAATATCCTTGAAAAAATTCACATGTTATTGCTTTCCCTTGGGATTCGTATCCTTAGAGGCTTCTAAACATTTGGATTTCATCTCAATTTTCTCCTACTAAGGTCAACAATAGGTAACTTTTGCCTCAAATTTCCTTGGTTTCTGCATAATACACTTTGCGGGATAAGGGGAAAGTTGAGGCATTAGACATCTAGATTCAAAATATAATCAAGAGCATGTTTGTGGTAAAAAGAATCCATTAAGCAAAGATTGAATCAATTGGACCCCGCATATGTGCTTGGCATCTTTTGGTCGTATGGTTTTCATGCAAACATTGATCTTTTGATTTTGAATTAATTTTAGAGAAAGGCATGTTCTTCACTATCTTGGTCTAGTAAACAAGTCCTTCTTAGGTTCATTTAGGATCAAAATCAAACATTTCACCCATCCCAAAAATTTATCAAAATCCATCCCACCAAACAACTTTAGAGCTTTGGAAACATCATTCTTGACTTGGGTAAATCATCAAAATCAAAATCATTTTATTTAGTTAGGTGTATGGGAATGCATCCTTTCTCATACATTTAATTAAATCAGTAATCATTTGAAAAAATTCATCCTAAGATCACATATAAAATCTTAGGGTTTACAAGTTCATTATCCAAAATCAAACCAATCAAAATCAAACCCTAAGTCTAGCATTGATCCAAAATCCCAAAACATTCAACACTCATATCATTTACACCTTTCATCCTTCATCTCGTCATTATTCCTAAGAACCTTAGAGGTCACTTTTGCAACAAGGTCAAAACACAAGGAGAACATGGAATACAAACTCGATCCATACATCATGAGTAATCCAAATCAATTGAACTTTTGAAGCCTTACAATGTCGATTGATTATCGAAACTCGCACTTAAACAATCCATACATGGGATCATTACCTTCTACAAATGTCAATGGCACAACAAGTGTGAGTATGCCCAAATCAAAAATTGGAACACATTTCCCGATGGTAGATCTAATTCCAAACCTACAAATCCACCAACCGAACAATCAATGCATGAGCCTTCAAATGAACAACGTCATCCCACCAAATCCATACATGCAGAATGAGAATGTACCAAGTACAAGTTTTCCAAACATGAATCCAAAAAACTTTGGGATGGATACATTTGCAAATCATAGGAATATTTCAAACATCAACAATGGTCAATTTCAACCTATCATGCCGAATCTGAACATCATCCCAAATCATAACAATGTCCAAAATCAATTTGTCCATGATCCCATTCAAAATGACAAGTATGCATCCCAAATCTGTGTGAACAAGAACCAAATCAACTATATCAAGGGAGTCAAGAGCGAAATCAAGATCAAATTTGGTGAGACCAAATTGCTACACTTACCAAAATAGTTGAATCATTACGCCAAGAGACATCTCCACCACCATTACCCATATCAACATCATTCCTTGGTTTAGGGCTTCCCCCTTTACCTAGCACCAATCACTCCATCCAAATCAATCCACCTAACACCAATCAAGCCATCACATCAAATCCTTTGAATATACCATCGACATCACACCAATAGATGGTATCCAATCAAACAACAACGTTGATCCTGAAAAATCAAAACATGTTCTCCCAAAGGCCTATCACCTCGATCACTCCAACCACCCCTATCACACCCATCATATCTCAACCCCTCACTACTATGATCACTCCAATCATATCTCAATGAATTGTCACTACATCCAACACCATTCCAAATCCGCCACCACTACCACCAAAACCAAATGTAGCAAGACAATATAACATTACACTAAAAGCTCACCAAGCCTACCAAAAGGCCATCCAACAATATCTAGCCACACAACAAGCAAGAAAACCTCAACAAGTGCAACAAGCCTCTCAAGCTACCCAACAGACACAAGCACAAACATGAGGGTATGTGTAGGATAATTATGGGCCAAAAAGTGGCAATATTATGGGTATTTGTAGGGTATGTGGCTGATGACTTTTTTTTAACCCAAAATGGAGGAAACGAAAAGGGTTTTTAGAGGAGATTCTCAGCTTTCCACCAATATAAATTATGCTTTAATTTGAATTTAATAAATAATTATTATTCATTTTCTATTAGAATTATGACTAAATTCTTTATCGATAGGTTGATTGAAAAACATCTATAACTTTCAAACAGTGTCACATTTTTTGAATCCGAAACATGTGTCACATTCTATGCTTCAAATACTATAGGATTTAAAAAAGAAAAATTAAATTTCATGAAGTTTTGACCAAGTTAAGGTGGTCAGACATACGAGTTTTTATAATTTTTAAAATTTGTAATAAAAAATTCATAATTAATTATTTACTTGGAAAAAAATTACAAAAAAATATGCATCACATTCAGACATGAGTCCTCTACTTATATATAAAATCTTATAAAAAATATTATCATTTTATTATGGTTAGGGTGGTTAGACAGACACCTAGTTCTTATTTTTTCCCTGAAATTTAAGTACTACTACATTGAAATTTCAAATTTTCACCAAATAGATTTTATTTATTTTTAAATAAACCTAGTAGTTTAGAAACTACATTCAATTTTCTATAGATTCTATTCTTACAAGTTTTTGAAATAATAGAGATAACTTATTCAAATTTTTACATCAATTTTCCTAACAATGATTTTTCTAAATTTTTTGCCACTTAAGGGCCTATTTTTTCCATGATGATCCTGCACATACCCATGAAAAATGATAACTATTGGGGATAACGATGAACATTCAACCACTAGTAATAGCATTGACAATCTCCCCACCACAATTTTTGAAAGCGATGATCAAGATCTATCCATCAAAGAGCACATTGAAGATGTTTCTATCTCATCCAAAGATCAAATCAACATAGGTCAAGAGTCACTTTCAATCGTGATCAAAATCCACCAACAATACTCGAAAATGATCCAATTCAAGAAATGTCAACATCATTTGACCCTATGGTTGCAGACATCGGAAATCCCTCCACCACAATTGTTGAAAAAAATGTTCAAAACCTATCCATCAATGATCACATTGAAGATGTTTTCACCCCATCCAATGATCAACTCACCATACATCAAGAACCACTTTTTAGTGATTTATTTCAAGGAGTGTTAAGATTATTTGATCCTTTTGACATAATGCACAATCCATTGACCTATGATCATGTTAAAAATGTCTCTACATCACTTAATGACTTAGAGGACATATCTCAAGAATTTATGCCAAAAAATGATCAAAATCTTTCGCTAAGGTTTAGCAATGGTCCTTTCCAAGACATGTTGACTGCCTTTGACCTCATGGTTACAGATACTAAAGGAAACTTGAACTCGACACTTGATCTAAGTCCACTCAAAGATCAAGAGGATATTGAGTTGTTTCCCATTTCTAATGATGACATCCAAGAACCCTTTGTAAGCAATCCATCCTTTGAAATTGACCCATGTCAAGAAATTTATCCAAAGTGTGTCAAAAGCAATCCCAAAATAAATGAAGATCAAGAATTTATATCTCAAAGATACTATAATGATCTAACAGGCACTCTCCTATCTATACAAGATGTCACAAATGATGATCATATCCCCATAGCACATACTCCTCCATCTGCCCATGAGATGCTTTATGTGGATGGACACGTAGATGATCTTTATCTAGAAAAATATTTTGCTACACAAAAGGAGCAGGTTATGGATTCCTACAGCCAAATAGAGTTGTCAACATCATAATTAGATATATCCCAAATTCATATTGAGGAAATCATGTATGAAGACATCCAGTATTATCTACTTGAGGAAACAAGTTAGACAAAATAGTATAATCTAGAGTTAGCAGAGCAAAAAGTTGAAACAATGTCATCTACAGTAGTCATTTATCAAAGCATATTTACTGAACAAGACATCGAAGAACAGGAAGAATCAAAGCATGAAGGTACTAATTCCACAATATTGGGGGAAACTATGTCTCAAGCAAACATCAACATAGGGAGCATGAAGAATCCTTATCATGAAATTGATGTCAATACTACAACCAGTCATGCCATGAATCTTCATCCACCCATCACCCCATCCACGAACTAGGACCAACATCAAAGGAAATATTTGAATCAAAGTACGAAGAACGTTATCAAAAAAAGAAAAGCTAAGAAGCATAATGAACAAATCAAATACACATGGATACCAAAGAATACAAAGAAATATTATCCCTATCAAACTCCATCAGTCAAAGAAACTATGGGGAAAAATAAAAAAGGGAAAGGTATCCATCAAAGATGTCCACAAAAGAAAAAGCAGGCTTTTCAAGCGACATACAAAGTGTATCAAGCAGTTGGTCCTAATTCCACACACACTTTCGTATCCACCCATCATTGCTCATCTTCCCAAGTTTGGAGAGTCAAAGGTGCCAAACTATCAACCAATCCATCTTTTATCCCTAAACACACTCCATCCACACCCCCACACATGATATCCAATTCTCACATTGACCATGTGTTGGCAATGACCCTTCATCATAAGGATTCAGAAGGCACTCTATCAAGATGTGTGCACAAAGACAAAGTTAACTCTGGTATTGATAAAGTAGATCAAGAATCCCAAAAGTTGAATTCAAGTGCATGTATCTTAGCAAAACAACTTCTTCAAGTAGGCTATCAATGGCACATCATGATAGGGGAATCTACATCAGCAACACCTTGTGATTAGGCATGAGCTTAAAATCTTTCAGAAAAATAAAAAAAATCAAAAAATATGAAAATCCAGAAAAAATCAGAAAAAGGATTAAAAATAGTAAAAAAACAAATCGTCCTCTAGTGAAAACCACTATGGTGGCACTTTGGGAAAGACCATGATGAAAACCTAGAAAATAGGTGTCATGAGTAGAATCAAGCATCTACGTGCGCCAGTTCAGGTGAAAGCATCTTATCCCATCTGTAATAAAATAAGCATTCCATCCATCTTATCCATAATAAATCCATTCATCCATAAACCATTTATCCAATCCATGTGCATATATCTAAGTCCATCATCTGAGTTATCTTGATCTTGATGAAATTTTGGGGCACACTTTACGCTTGCTTATGGTAAACATCTTGACATGGGCCGTTTTAATTGATCTTATCCTATGCAGCATTATCCAAATGAGCATTCTTTATCTAAACACTTTATCTTATCGCAAGATAATCCTTGAAATCCTTTGCGTGCCTACCATATCCATCCATCCATACACCTATCTAAGCATCCATCCATGGCATTCTATACATTGCTAGACACTGGGGGCAGATATTTACATCTTGCTTCGGGAATAAATCTTGATCTATATCCTCCAACTTATGTGGTGATCCAAAAATTGGAAAACATGAAATGAAATTGGTCAAGCATTTGTAATCCAAAATATGAATCACTAGCCCATGGCATATTTTGACAAGAAGACATTCCTTATCAGTCTTCATCTTTCATTGAACATCAATCCAAGTAATTACTACCAGTTGCATCTAATTGCACTTCAAATGTTACATGAAATCATTTGAACACCTTTTGTTCCAAATCAAGCTTCATCAATCATGATCAATCAAATCCAATCAAAAAATCATCATCTCGGGATATCCTTGTGTTTATTAACACTATCCTTGCATTGTTGTGTATCCTCAACAATGTTATCATCCTCAATCTGATCAACATCTCAATCCTTGTGTTGCTTAACACTATCCTTGCATTATTGTGCATCCTCAACAATGTTATTGTCATCAATCCTAATCAATCAAATCCTTGTATTGTTGTGTATCCTCAACAATGTTATCATCATCATCAATCCATCGATTTGATCAATCCACCTTAGCTTGGTCTTCAACAAAATCCCAAATAGAGAACTGATATCCTCACACATATCCATATCCAAATCGTCAAAATCATGCGAACAATCCAAAAACATTCAGAAAAAATCAAAAATCCAAAAACATTCGGAGAACATCAAAATCCAAAAACATTCAAAAAAACATCAAAAATCTAAAAACATTCATAAAACATCAAAATCCAAAAAACATTAAGAAAACATCAAAATCCAAAAAACATTCAAAAAACACAAAACAAAAACATTCGAAAAACACAAAAACACAAAAACATTCAAAAGACACAAAATCCAAAAACATTCATAAAATCTCGAAAACCCCAAAACATTCAAAAAAATCAAAAATCCAAAAAGATTTGTAAAAATCTCAAAAACCCAAAAATAGCCTCAAAACATTCCAAAAACATCAAAAACATCCAAATATTTGAAAAAATCCATCCATCTCATCTCGCTTGCACCCACAATAATCAATCATCCATAATAAACTATCGTCACCTTCATCCTTTGGCAAAACAAATAGAAACAACCACAACAATCAACAAAAGAAAGCTTCAATCATAAAATCAAAAGCAAACAACAAATCTTTAAAACAAAATCAAACTCGTGATCATTTTCAAACATGTCAATCAACCTTATATCAATAGCCTATCTTATCAAAACTATCATCATCCTATATAATGCATGTCCTAGGATATATCATTCCAACAATGGGAATCATCTTGGATATCACTTTGGATTCTTATCCTATCAAAACACATCCCTTTGGCTAGAGACATGAAGAACATTGGCTTGTTTTCATACTTGATCTTTTCTTTTGATTTATCTTATTGTGCTCATTCCAAGGATTTAGAGAGATAGGAATGGGGCAACAATCATTATCTTTTGTCTGTTGTGCTTGTTGGATGTTCTTGTAAAATAACTTGGTGAATACTTGCTTTGTTAGGTACGTCCTAGCAAGGTTTCCGTATGTCAAGTGTGAACAAGAATACTCCTATTTGTATGTCGAGTCAAATTCCATCGTACTAGATACA
Organism: Sequoia sempervirens; assembly: GCA_007258455.2. Taxonomy (NCBI): domain Eukaryota; kingdom Viridiplantae; phylum Streptophyta; class Pinopsida; order Cupressales; family Cupressaceae; genus Sequoia; species Sequoia sempervirens. The sequence continues at coordinate 884,083,865 of VDFB02281492.1, read as the reverse complement.
ACGCCATCCTAGTTCTTTATACCTTGATGCATCGTACCTACGTGTGTTATCAAACATAAGGTAAGTAGCCCTTTTAAAATCCCAATCCTTGATAAGCAAATCATCATCATCTATCATCATCATCATCTCTAATAAAGTATCTTCAGATCATGGACTTGTTGGATCCTCTTGTCATCATCTAATCTCTTCTTTTCCACAATAACATCATGTCATGAATAGTTAATCATCATCACCAATGAATCCATCATGCATCCATCCTACATCCATCCTACATCCACAAACCATCAACATTCGGCATATCATCTCACATACATGTTCATCATCATAATATAGATCTGTTAGTCTAAACATCTCATAAAATAATCCATTGCATTATCATAGCATATCACATCATCCATCTCATCCATCATCAAAACATATCATCATTTAAGTTGTTTAAGATAATATAGATTTGTTATTCTAAGCATCTTAAAACCATCTCATTAACATCATTATCCCAACCATCCATGTATGTCCATCTTGGACCTCTTTATCGCGAGATCGACCCTCAAATCAAATGTTTTCGCTCGATCTCTCGAGGGGCCAATAAACTAGTGTACTTCTTTCCAGTGGGGCATCCAAAAAAATCAGAATTTTTTTAAATTTTGATCGCTTCTTTCCGCTGGGGCATCCAAAAAAATCAGAATTTTTTAAAATTTTGATCGCGGAAACTTTATTCTTTGAACCAATGCAACATGTACATTGCTTCAAAGAGGGGAAAAATGTAGACACGCAAAATATGTATACATGTCAATCCAATGGTTTAATCAAATGACCTTCATTTAATCAAATCTAACATTTCATCCTTCAAATTAAATAAATCCACTTCATCATTACATCATTTAAATAAATCAATTAAATCCTAACACTTCATTGATTAACCTTTATCTTGCATCATCTCTTTAATTAAATAAATCAAACATTCATTTAATTAAATCCCAAATTCATATTTCTCCCCTTTTGATTTAAATAAATCCAAATATTCAAGTTTATTGATTTATTAAAATCCTTATTTTCTTTCAACTTGGCATAAAAATAGAATATTCCCTCAAGTTTGAAAATGATGACAAGTTGACTTGTCCCTTCCAACATTGCATTAACTTCTCATTTTCATGTCCCCCTCTCAACATTTATTTCACAAATTTGAATTTGAATTTCCCCCTTTTGGGAACACTGGCCAAAACTTGCACATCCCTCAACCTATGACAAGTTGACAAGTGGCCTCATCTCATTTGTCCAAACTTAATCCCACATTGCTATCTTATGAGCATACTTCCAATTTGAAAATCTTTAAATAGAGGGCTTAATCTTCATCAATCCATCTCCATCTTCATGCAAAGTTACTCTCTTGGATTGAGAACTAATTTTTCTCTTCTTACTCCATCAACATTGAATTTGCAAAATTTTCTCTTGTCAAGGGTTGGGAAAGGGTCACTTTTCACAATAAAGTGACACCAATCTACTATGGAATAGGTGTGGATTATGTATCTTTCATGCTTTCAATTTAGTTTGTTTTATTATCATGTTAGGAAGAATTTTTCATTATTTCATAGGAGTATTTTGATGAATTTTTAGGTCACTAACCCAAGCTTGAGGTTTTAGTGTTTGCAGATTTTAATAGATGCTCACAAAATGTTATGCATTGTCTTCCCGATTATGCACACCTGTTACATTTGGGATCTTTCATTATTGTAACTTTATTCTTCTCCTCCCAATATGTAGAAAATATTCAATAAAGGGCTATGACTTGTTGATTGGAAAGACATGCACATGATCTTCCCAATAAGGATCAATTGCTGTTAAATTTTTTGCTCAACTATGATCAAGGAGAAGCATATATGCCAAAGGCCATATTCATTGGATCATTAATTAACATGGGTTATAAAATGGATCTGGTCAAATGAATCTCTATAATTTATGAAATTAAATGTAACAAATAGTGAATAGGATTTTTAGTCCTAACAAACCCTTGATGGCTAATGAGTCCCATTTGAGCCATTTTTGGGGTTTAAGCGGGAAAAGTTGGATTTTAAGTTTAATTTTCTCCATGTCAACCTTAAAGATGAAATTAATGAGAAAATTAGGTGGATTTCCTATAAATACAAGCCACTAAACCCTAATTCATAAGAACTCCAACTCATTCATCATTTGTCTTCCACCTCAAGTTAAGCAAGCTAGGGTTTTAACATTCTAAGTCATCAAGATCATTTTTCAGGAATTCAAGGATAGATTTTTCATCTATTGTTTCAAAAAATCAATATTAATCATCATTACAAGGTACTAACTTCATTGTTTCATGCTTCATTACATTATTTCTCCATTTTAGTTAATTATCTAAAAGAGGTTTGACCAAGAAAAACCCCCATGCCCTAACATTCAACCTTTCTCCTTCTCTTCTCATTTGTTTGCATATTTAGGAATCTTGGAGGCTTGGAAATAACTTAAGACTAGTTTGAAGAGTTATCGGAGTCATATTCTTCCTTGCATAGTCAAAGTATCCAAAAAAACTCACTTTCAATGCCAAAAATTAGACTTTCAGAGTTAGACACCTGTCAGGAACTAAAGTGTAGACCAAGCGCTTTTGTTTCCACTTTTGAATTCTCAGAAATTCAAAAGTGGACTTCACCACTAGTGTAAAATGAGTCCCACTTCCATGCCTAAAAAGGGTTTTCTATAGTTTTGGATACCCATTTGTCCAAAATGGGCTCCATAATAGTTTCCCGGATCTAGGACTAATTCACCCAAAAAAGTGAATGAGTCCCAGTAGGCCAAGTTTTCAGCATCAATAATATTTTAGTAATCATTTCTAGTCTTTAAAAAGTACCTAGGTGCACACATTCAGTTTCATTCATTTTTGTTATAGTTTACTTTCATTCCTGGGTCTTTCCACATATCACAATGTGTTTTCAAATAACTTGCATTTCAATAGTTTTCACTTAATAATCAATATCTTTCTTTATTTTTCTACATTTAGACATATTTCATCCATATGGCATTAATCTTGAATGTGTATAATGCATTTTGGTCCATCTTTCCCTTTTTAGGTGAAAACCCCTATAAGGGCTAGAAAGACATTTGGAAGCCAAAATATTTGTATATAGAGGGTTTAATGTAGATGATAGAGGGTAGAGATTTAAGGGTTTAATGGTTGAGGGTATAGGGTTGAGGGATTAGGGTTGAAGGTATATGGTTGGGGGTATAGGGTTGAAGGTTTGGGTTGAGGATCCAATGTATAGGGCGGAGGGTTGAGAATTGAGGGTTAAGGGTTTAATGTATTGGGTAGACTTTTGAGGGATTAAGGGTTTAAGGGTTCAAGGTTTAAGGGTTGATGGTTTAAGGGTTTATGGGTTGAGGGATGAGGGTTTAGGGTTTAAGGAATTAGGGTTGATGGGTTAGGGTTGAGAGATTAGGGTTGAGGGTTGAGGGTATAGGGTTGAGGGATTAGGGTTGAGAATCCAATGTATAGGGTAGAGGGTTGAGAATTTAGGGTTGAAGGTTTAATATATTAGGTAGAGGTTAGAGGGTAGAGGGTTGAGCATTTAAGTATTTAAGGGTTTTTGGTTGAGTATATAGGGTTCATGGATTAGGGTTGATGATTGAAGGTATAGGGTTGAGGGTACAATGCATAAGGTAGATGGTTAAGAATTGAGGGTTGATGGTTTAATGTATAGGGTTGAGGGTTAAGGGATTGAGGGTTTAAGGGTTTAAGGGTTGAGGGATGAGGGTTTAGGGTTTAATGGATTAGAGTTGAGGGTTAAGTACCTAATGTATAGGGTAGAGTGTTGATAATTGAGGGTTTAGTGTATAAGGTAGAGTGTTGAGGGATTAAGGTTTTAAGGTTTGAGGGTTTAAGGATTGAGGTTTTAAGCATTTAAGGGTTTAAGGGTTGAGAGTTGAGGGTTTAGGGTTTAAGGGATTAGGGTTGATGGTTGAGGGTATAGGGTTGAGGTTTTAGGGCTGAGGGATTAAGGTTGAGGATTCAATGTATAGGGTAGAGGGTATAGGGTAAAGTGTTTAGGGTTTAGGATTTAAGATATAGGGTTGAGGGTTAATGTACAGGCTTAAGCGTATAGGGAATTGTGATCAAACTTCATATCACACACAAAATGAGACACACAGAACAGTTAGAAGATGCCATAATTAGTCAAAGAAAAGTCTCATTGATATACCTCAACCCAAGCCCTAAAGGCTTTGGGGGGTTTAGGTCTCAAAAAATTAGAATTATTATCAAAAATTTCCTAGCCAAACAAATATGGAGATCTTTCTGGTCTGGTGGAGAATGGAAAGATATTTTAAAAAGTAAATATATGGCTGACGGTATGACCCTCAAAGCTTTGCTAGATTCTCTTGTCCTCCCACGTGGTTCAGCTTGCTGGAATGATATAATTGCTGGCAGAAAAATTCTGGAATCAAGGATAGGATGGCACATCAGAAGTGGAAATCAAGCTAGATTTTGGGAGGATAAATAGCTCTTTAAGGAATCCCTTATTAATATTGAAAGATTCAACAGATGGGCAGAGCAATGTAAAGCTGCTTTTGGGGAGCTTTTCAAAGATTATTGGTTTGAAGGAGATTGGGTGAGCTTATGTGTGATCAGTCAGGATTTTGCTCAGCTTCAATCCTCCTTAAAGGTTGTCAGCTTGGGACAGAATCAACAAGATGACACCCTTGTCTGGATGGATAACCCTTCAGGTAACTACTTTGTCTCTTTTCCTATCTCTTTGATGTCCCTTTCTCAAGCCCCCCTCCCTTCTGGTCTAAAGCTTGGATTAAACACCAAACTCCAAAAGTTAATATCTTCTTCTGGATAATGCTTCAGAATAAGGTTCTCACGGTGGACAATCTTTGTAAATGGGGATTTCAAATCCCCAATAGATGCTACCTATGTAAGAGTGAGGCAGAGTTAGCCAACCACTTGTTCCTCCACTGTCCATTTGCTTCCTTAATCTGGGGAAAATTATTAGCTATCTGGAATCTCTCTTGGGTATTCCCCCAGACCATTGAAGAGTTCTTCTTACAATGGAAAGCTCCTACTCAAAATCCCTATATTCGAAGGTTATGGGCCTTCTTATTCCCTTTTGTTTCTTGGGGTGTATGGAAGGAACACAATAATAGAGTTTTCAAGGATTTGGAGATGTCGAAGAATAATGTCTTTGAGAAAATATTTAGACTCGTACAGGAAACCTTTCATGTGATTCCTCAAAAAGCTCTTAATCTAGAAGTTGTGTTGTGCACTGCCTATGATTTAAGGATAGAAAAAGATTGGAATATTAAAGTGGACATTTCATCTACTTCCAAGCCAGCTAAGAAAAGTAGGGAGGGTGTTCACTGGACCTTTACCCCAAACAGCTGGTCTAAGGCCAACTTTGATGGAGCTACGAAGAGTAACCCAAGTTTGGCTAGAAGTGGAGGTGTTCTAAGGGATTCAAATGGAAACTTTATGACGGTTGTGGCTATATCCCTTGGCCATCAAACCAACCATGTGATGGAGGCTATAGGAGCTTTTCAAGTTTTAAAGTTAGCTTATAATCTGAATATAAGAAACTTATGGCTTGATGAAGATTCTAAAGATATTATTGACTATCTTTTAGGAAGGACCCCACCCTCATGGACGATAAAGAATTGGATAGATGATGCAAAGTCTATTCTAGAAAAAATTGAAAAAGTTAAAGTTTCACACATCTATAGGGAAGCTAACAGTGTGCTAGATTACTTTGTGAAGGAAGGGGTTATGAAGCAAGGACTGAACACGTGGAAAAATTATAGGGACTTGAGAACTGAAGTCGGGGCATTACTAGATTATGATGTTACACATGGGAAAGAGGAAAATACAATTAATGATTAAAGAAAAATGGGCTAGGTACATCAAAATCAAGAGATTTTATGGGGCCGCGTCATGTTACTTAGAAGGCAAGAAAAAGTGGCATGCTTTGTGGGTGCATTGGAACAACTGCATAATTCTACAACAGGTCCTTAATGCTGGTAGAGTCTACAGTAAGGAGGAAATGAATATGGGGGGGACAGGAAAATAGTTGAGCCTAAAAGCTATGAGGTGCACACTAGGAATGACAAGGTTTGGGAGCAGATTGAAAAAGGTGGGTTGGTCCCATATCTAGAAAAACTTCATGGGACAGACTCTGTGGCTACGAATTACTTCGAGAAGAACTGGAACAATGACGAAATCATTCTCTTTGGAAGAAAGTTGAAGTTGGACGAATAGATTATAGGGGAGATTACTAGAATGTCTACCGAGGGCGTGAAGTTTTATCATGACAGAATGTTCCTGTAACGCCCCGCCTTGGTTACTGTTAAAATAAAGTGTAAAGAATGAAATTAACCGAACAAATTTTTTTTTAAAAATATTTAATTTACACAATTGCCATAAGGTTTCCAAGACGACGTTACTTAAACCTAATAATTAAACTCAACACATTATCATAATCATAAACCAACTTAATGCCATGAATGGTTCAATTTACAAAATTAATACAATCGAATATCCACAAGATCATATTACAACAAGAGAGATTTCAATGAATCTCAATACATAAAAATTATGGTACAATATGAACGCTCTTATACAAGAGGTATATTTACAAAGAAGATAGAGATCATATCACAACTAACATCCATATCCACGAACATGCTTTGCATCCACAGTCACAGACAATGAAGTAACTGGAACCAGCTGCAAGCATAGGATCATCTACAAGAAAATCCAAGGAAGGTAAAGCACGGTTTCCTCCCAACCACGTGGAACCCGAAGGTCCACTCCCTCCGTGCTAGGAGATAATGATAGGTCCACAAGCAATGAAGACAGAACATTACGTTTACATGGTTTATAATTCACAACACAACATAACAATTTCAAATCATAATAGATAAAATCCCAATAACAAATCACAACTTATAGAAATCTTAACACAAAGATCACCATCATGGTATACACTAAGAGTGTCATCACATTGTCAGGATAGGTTACCCTGGTGAATCTTCCTAGACTACCAGCCCTCTCCAAGAGTTACCCTGGTAGCCTCTACCGATTCCCGGCCCCTATGCAGACCAATGTGGAGTCACTTCATCTTTCGAGAAGACAAGATGATGACTAGCCATTCCAGGCCTTCTCAGCCTTTTCTCAACCTAAATGAGCATTAAGAAAGTAGGCGAGGCAAACATTATCTGAATTAGTGTTTACAACTACCCAACCCCTAATACATTAGTTAGGTTTTCACTGAATTAACACACCTACGATAGGTTACCCAGACAATCACTTTAGGATTTCGGCCCCTAACGCAAGCCACTCTTTCTATAACATGACTCAACATAAAATTCCAGGGGTTGCTTCCAAGTACAAAGATCAAAATCACAGTGTTTACATTCTCCATTGGAGACTAACCATAAATCTCTATTATGCTTCTATAAACAACATCAAATTATGCAAAAATTACATCCCCAAGTAAAAATTCTTGTAATTGAGCAATATGATCAATATGTAAAACACTAAACAACACTTTTTCCTCTTTCTTAGCCTTCGAAGAAAACAAATTAACCATCATTATCGTTATGGATATATACACAACCAATAGTTTCATTTAATCTCTCTCAATGAATTAAAACTTTCTAATAAACAAACTATTGAGAGTAACATAAACTAAAGGGTGCTGAGTTTACAATACGAATTTTGCTTAACTATTTTTGATGAAATAAAAATAAACATTTCAATGTTGTGTGTAAACACTCTGAACAATGAAATTTAACAAATTTCAATAAATAAAGAATATATTTAATTTAAACTATAGAAGTTATTGTATTTCTAATACTTTCAAGATATAGATTTTACTAATATTATATTATTAAAACAATATAAATTCTCTATATATTAAAATTCTAATACCTTAATATTATAAGAAACAATATAACTCAAAACTAAAGTTACTAAAGACTTTAACATAACTAACATTTGTGCTTATTCAATATCTAACCTTAGATAGATCTACTAACATGATTATTTTTTTTAAAGAATCTGCCACCGAATGATTCTTATAATGATGACTCGTATCAAAGACAGTCTTACGCCTATTTTATATTTCCACTGGTAGTATGAGGTGTGTTAACTGAAACTGAAATTTCTATTCATGCAAAAGATAATTCGTTCTACATTTAATCTTGAATGGATCAGATAAGATCACGTCTGATAGACATATATTTAAAAACGGCCATGCATTACCATTACAGATTATACTTGCAAAAATCAAGAATTCACATAATAGTGGATAAATCTAAAGTTAAGATTATGGACAGAGAGGATTACAAGTGGTGTTGTATTTAACAACACAAGGATATCTAATAAAATCAGGTGCAAAAATCTCAAAGTGGATGCATGCAGTTATAACTTTAAGAGTCTCAAGTTAGAGGATGTCAAACAAGGCGTGATTTAGACTTGTACATGGGCGTATCTTACCAATAGATCTTTCTCCAATCCCTAACTAAAGTTGCGCAAATTTTAAAGCAAGAATTGTTTAATTTGGTAAATAGATATATTATGAGGAAGTATCAACAAAAGAAAAGATCTATGGTTGCTTCAGCTTGATACAGGGGATACATATAAACTAGCACATTACATGCATGCAAGGTGTGAAGTAAATGTAGACTTAGGCGTGTCTTCTTTGTACATGTAACAGAAAGGATCGCAGATACAAAGACTTCAAAAAGAAAGAAAATCAAATACCAGATATGCTTAACGCCACACTAAGGGAATTTGATCAAGCTTTTAATGCTAATATATTCATAATCCAAACTAGTTATAAAATGTCCTCTTTTCTTTGTCTTAGATCTATATAAATTTTAAAGACATGAATATGTTTATACTTGTTGTTTACATGTGATATCAGACAAATGTAAACATTCTAAATTGATAATGATCAAAATCTAAAACTGGTTGTTAGATCCATGAAAAGTCTCACTAAATAAAGGATTAGTTATGAGCAACGATTTGGAATAAAACATCGAATAAAAGAAATTTGACATGATGGACAAGGATTAGAGACTATGTGCTTTGAGAATACTTGTCATCAGATCATTGATCAAAGGTTATATAGAGGAACAACTAAAGCAGATAGCTACGCACATTCACATAGAGGAAGATCTATGGTAAAGATCAAAAGTTCAATCACCTATCAAGAAAATTGGCTTCAAGATCCATTATGTTGAGTTTTAGTAGAAACTATTCACAGATCTAATGAATAGGTTATATATATGTATAAAATCCGAATAACACTGATCTATAGGCAACTGAATAAAAATTTGTAGAATGATTTTATACTTTTCTATTTAAAAGTTCGAATACCCTTCTAATTTTGTTTCTTTGTTGTTTGTGTAGGTTTAGAAAATCTACGAAATTCAGCATTACGTTTCCAAAATTGAACTCAAGAATTTAAAATAAGAAGAAAACCTGATTAAATTTTGATATCCGGCTGAAAAACTAGTCCTTGAATCTTCTGTCAATTCCAAAATCAATTCACTAGACTTCAATGAAGAATTTCCAATCAACCCAGCTTCAAAATTTCGCTTAAAAAACAAAATCCTAAAAGAAAAATTCTTCTGAAGCAATTGTCGTGTAAAAATCCGCTAAAAAATGTTGCCATCAAAATTCTTCCCGTGAATGTTAAAAATCCCAAATCCTTCCTTTGATATTGGTTCATGCAATTCAATTTCAATCATCCAATTTAACTAATAGTTCATTTCACATTGTAAGTAGCTCATTCAGTTCAACTCATTCTTTAAAATATCATAACAGACCTCTAACCGACAATCAAAGATACTTATCTCATAGAAAATATCTTTCCTTAAAATATCTATTTCACATAATTCAAGTTGCACAATAAATTAGCAATATTTATATTTTAATTAAAACTATTGCAAAGAAATAACTTTCACTTTCAAATTCAATAACTCATTTAATTTAATTTAATAAATTAAATCTCAAACATTTATTAATACAATAACAGACATTTGATAAACTTTAAATATTATTTGACAAACGCAAAGCAACACAAACAAAAATGACAGAATAAACTGAACAATAACATGGGTAACACATAGATACTCGTTTGATAAAGAACAATGGTTCAATAGGACCTGTCAATACCTCCAACAACATATGTTTATTGAATTAGGGTATGCTCAGACCTGTCAAGCAGATGGAGCCATTACCCAGTACCTGTGTCTATAGGAAACATCAATGTTAAAACATATATATACTCATGTTAGAAAACACACCGTGAATAAGAATTTCAGTGTAGCAGGGTACTCACGAATGAGTAATGCTACATTGTCTTCTTCACCGACACAGACAAACAAGATAAAACATAAACAAACATCTTAGCATAATAACCACATGAATAGTCATAAGCAAATAAACCATATCATGAACATGTCTATCTCAGTATCATCAAACTAACACAACCAGATAATCAGTATGTCAATGTATCATCTGCAAAATAAAAACAACATAATATCCAAATTCACCTCTGAAAAGAAACAATATAGTATCATAGTAGACTAAAGCATCTATTAATCAAACTGAAATCAAACTAAGACAGGATGTCACAGTGGGAGGGACACTACAGTTCTCTGATGAGGTGGTCATCAGATTTCCTAAGAAGGACAAGGAGAAATTAAAACTAGTTAAAATCTCTAATAGCTACTTCGAAATTGATACTATCAAGGCGTTGTGGAGAAAGGTACTTTCTATTATCATGCAGTATATCACCCTGGATGGGATATTTACTAGAGTGTATGGGCATCATTTCGCCATTCTTAACCACTTCCGCCATATGGTATGGATTTATTTTCCTCACTACTTGTTATGCTCACTAAGTAATAGCCTTGAGGACCATAGGAAAAACCCCTGGAGATACCCCATTCTTCATCCTGGTCTTATTAGGTTAATTTACGAACACTATCAAAGCATGTTGGCTTTATCTAAACCTATGGCCTCTTCGGAGTCTGAGGACTATAATACCGATAGTGGGGTTTTAGAGACTCAGCCAAACAAGGAGAGAATTGTTGATACCCACCCGGTCTAGTAAGAAAACCCAGTCTAAAAAATCCTAGTTTGTTTAAGCTAAACCTAAGTCCTTTCCTGACTGCTCTACCCCCTTAAATAATCCTGCTCTTAAGGGTTCCCCTACCAACAAGTTGGTTTCCTATTCTACGGATTCCATAGAATATAAAGTCGAGAGCCCTAAAGCCAGTAGAAATTATGTGCCTGCCCCTCCTACCTCTTTCAGATTCAAAGGCACCAAATTTCCTAGCTCCCCCAATTTGGGTGATGTAAATCTCATATTAGACAGGGTTCAGTCTGGTAACATTCTGGCCTCTACTAGAAACAACATCAATGACATTTTCAAGGTCTTAAAGTGGGACTATCAAGAAATTAATGAGCTCAATCAAAGAAACATGGATTTGTATAGTAAGTCGGAGGAGCTGGAGCTGAAGCTGGACGCCCTCACCAATGAAGAAGGGAAACTGAAGAAGAGCAGTATTGGTAAGAAAGGAGGTGATATTGAGGAGAAATACAAGTCTATGGAAGAGGAAATGGTTAAAATAAAAAATAATTTGAACACAGTCATGAACAAAATCATAAAATGGCTAGGCACAATGCCATTATTATCAATGCTATGTCTGAAAAGCTGGAAAAAACATAACAAGGTTCGTTGGTCGTAGACTTGGAAGAGAACAAGGAAAACAAGAATGAGGACCAAGGTATCTCTAAAAGGACCCAAGCCAATCTTAAAAGGAAAGCGCCTCCCACAACACAGATGGTTTAGATCTTAAAGAGGGGAGTTTAGGACATGAACGAGCTAGAAGCTGAGACTGTTGATCTTTTAAAAACTCAAATTTAGCTGTTGTTGGCTTTCTGTCTGGTTTTTTGGTTATGTGGCCTTCGTTGGCCTTTTTGTTGGCTGTGGGTGTTTACTATTGTTATTTTTATAGCCTTTCTGACTGTGATGTCTCTTTTGACTCTTTCTTTATTCTGTAAACTTTGTGGTTTCGGGTCCCTGTAAAACCCATTTTTTCCTCTTTCATAAACAAATTTTGCTAAGTTCCATCATTTCAAAACATCAAAATTCATTCATTTTCATGTAAAACTTTCAAATTTTCCAAAATTTCCACCACCATGAAAATTCATCAAAATTTAAAATTTTCAAAATCAAAATTCTAAGAAAATCCTTTGGTGGAAAATATTCCCAGCACTCCTCTTAATCTATAAAATACATATTTTGCACATTTACCAAAAAAAAATTGGCATCTGATAATGACACATTTTGGAAAATCATCAAAATTTACTTATAAAAATTAATCTATAATAAAAATCCATGAAATGAAAGGTGTTGATAGGTTCTAACACCCCACCAATTCATTTACAAACTTTCAAAATGAAAAATAACAACTATTTGACAAGATATGAAAAACTTACCTCATTTTCAACCAAAATTTGAAACGAAGAAAACTTTGAACATACCCCGTGGATGCATGATTCCATACATGAGCATGATATCCTCCCCATTGCTACGTTGATGCAACAAATCCCACTCAATTTGATTGATCGTGGGTCGAGGTTGTGTCGTAGATATAGTAGGTGATAACTTGGGACACACTTAATAACAATAAAAGACTCAAATTTTTTACTCAATTACGTTGGGCAAGATTGGAAGTAGTTGGGTTGTACTTCTTAGCAGTTTCGTACTTTTTACTCACATAATGTGTAAGTACGACCGTTAAGAAAATCCCAAATTTCAAATCCATAATATTAATAGTATTATAGAAAGATGTCCAAAGTCAAACTCAATCACAAATAGAAAGGAATGGGTAAGCCTTTCTTTTAAAAAATTGCATGGCTGACTATTTGCAGTGAGAAATTTAAAACAAGGACGGTGACACTGCCGTTGAGACGATAGGAAATGATTAGCTTGCACTTCGTAGTAGTTTCGTACCTTTCAGTCACATAATGTGTACGAAGGTGTTCATACAGTTTAAACTCGGTGTTATCGTACTTCGTGGGTTTCTTCTAGACTGTATATATACCCACCTCTGCTTGTAACTTGCAATGAATTGGAGCAAATGAACAACTCAGAAAATATTAAACCAGGTGAGAAGTCAAACAAATCTGCAACAAGGAAGCTGCAGTTTACTCTGATTTTAGAATATCATACGCGTTTCTCCGATTTCCAAACTCTGCAGCCTTCCTGATTATTTCATGTTAATTACAACGAAGGAGATCACCATACCTTGCACATCACTCTTCCTGTGAACATAAATGCTTTGAACCATTCAAGGAGAGACCCATCCTGGAACTCACAAACACGGAGAAATTTACCACCATTGACAATTTCAAATTACCCAAATTTCCAAGTTTTCTCTAAATTTAGGCATCTTGTATACTTTTATGATTGATTTCTTAGAAGAGAGACATATCATGGCTTATGTATTGTGTAGGCTCTAGTTTTAGTTTTCTTGGTTTTCATTGTTTTGGCTCTCATAAATACTATGTTATTTACATTTGGGTAAGCATTTCTCTACAAAATTTAGATGGCTGACTATTTGCAGTAGAAAATTAAAAACTGAGACGTTGACCTTGTCTCCTGTGTATTTTATTATCATCAATTTCACTGTAATTTCCCCATGGAAACCAACGTGGACACGAAGGAATGCATACAGTCGAGTCTTCGCGTTATTGTATTTGGTAGGTTTCTCTCTAGACTATAAACCCACCTGTGCTTGTAACTTGTGATGAGTTAGTGCAAATGAATAAGTTGTGATAAATTACATAAATCTGGGAAATTGTTAAGCAAGGTGAGAAGTCAAATAAATATAGAACACGTAGCTGCAATTTCTTCTAATTTTAAAAGATCTTCTCCGCGTAACACTGATTTCCTGACAATTTCATGTTTACTACAAGGAAGGAGAACATATCTTCCAAATTACTCTTCCTGGAATTCGAGGTAATGATAAATACACTACACCATTCAAGGCAAGGATCATTATCTCCGATTTCAGTTACATCATATTCATTTGCTCTGTTTTCAGTTACATCATCGTCATTTGCTCTGCGAATTACAATCATGACGAGAACAATCCTGAGTGTTCAGGGAATGTATAACGATTCCCATGAGGGAAAGATAAAGAGATCGCTGGAGGCACGACATGGAGTTGAGAATGTTACTGTTAATATTCAACAGAGAACAGTCATTGTAGAGCATAGTTCACAATCTGGATCTGACTTGGGTATATTATGTCATATAGCACCAATAATTGTTTTCTTATTTAGGGTCTCAAAATATGAATTTCATTTACATGTGAATGGTATGAAGGCATAAAGGTTGTTCCATGATGAATTTCTAATCATATTTGCATGATGTTGTTGATGATATGTGTGCAGTTCAAGCGCTGGCAAAGATTCGTTTTACTGCTCAAGTCGTTCAGACAACAGATCTATAGCAAATCAAGGAAAAATCCATCATGGACGTCACAAACACGCACATATTTACCACCATTGACAATTTCAAATTACCCAAATTTGCAAGTTTTCTGCCGATTTAGGCATCTTGTATGCTTTTAAAATTAATTTCTTAGAAGAGAGACATATCATGGCTCAAGTATTGTGTAGGTTCTTTTAGTTTCATTGGTTTTCATTCTTTGCGTCTCATAAATAGTCTACATTTGAGATATGCTTCGATGGTAAAATCTCATGTGCACTGACTATAATGTATTTGGTGGTCGAAACTCTTCTTTCATTATTTAAGTGATGATCTTTTTAATATTAAATCAAAATAATTATTTTTCAACATGTTATTGAGTTTTTGAGAACAACTCTTTCATGGTTATTTTTATGAAGGAAGGGCTTTCGTTTCCATTTCAAATATGATAAAATAGATTTCAATCATTAACAAGTTTAAAAAATTTAAGATTAATTTATTTTTGAGTAATAGTTCTCCCTTGCATCTTACATAATTTGATTTCTATGTATCATTTATCAAGTCAAAATTAATTTGAAATCAAAATTTACAATTATCATTATATGGATTGTATTTAAAATTTTGTCATGAACTTATAGCATAAAAGTTAAAGTTTAATTATTCACTACGAGAATGTGTTAAAGTTAAACTTGAAATTAAGATTAAAATTCAACTTAATATGTATTAATAATGATAAATATTTATGTGGACAAAGATAAAACTTACTTCTACAATAACTTGAAATTTTCTTGTATGCCTCTAAACAAAAATACAAAGCAATAATATATATGAAGAAATCTAGGTGTCTTTAATGAAAAACCCATGAATGCATTCTTAATTATATTGATATTTTTTATACTGTGCATGAAGATTTATAATTAGAACATATAGAATGGTGTAATTGTTAATGCATAACTACAATTAATCCCTAATATTTGGGTAACCCATGAAATCTTGAGAAATTTGCAATAAACTATAAGAAAGATAAAGGATTATATTTCAACAAAGAATGTCATAACTTCACCTTTAAGCCTTTTGTATATGCCATTATAGGAAAAATTTAACATTTTAAAAGAGAGATATATTCATGTAATTTAAAATATATTACAAACCCGAGATACACTAAATACCTTGATCTATTTCAAATACACATGACTATTAAAAATTCCAAATGTCATTAGGTGAAGTTCTTTTCAAATATTAAAGAACCTTTTATAATTTTTTGTAACAACCAAAAGAACAATAATAATGGGCCAATATACATGACTATAGAAATACATATGGTATCCCTTAAAACATCTTAGTTTGATACAAACACATGTAGATCATGGAAAGGTCTTTTCAAAATAAATCTCTAAACTTATCACAAATGATTCCATTAACCCTATCAATGATTGCCTCATTTTATTACATCAAAATATAATATAGATAATCTCTTTCAAGTTATGGAAGGCTTCAAAACCTCTTTGGTCTTTATAATTTTTATGATTTTGTCAATGAAACCTTTAGGGTGTTATGTCTATTAGTCCTAAATGATTTCAAGGCTTAAATCAATAGCCTTAAGTCTTAAGAGATGCTCTAATTCAATACTCATTACATTAACCACTCTATATATGAATGGGATATAATAAAATCATGCTTATTTCCCTAGCTCCATATTTAGAGTCAATGATGTTAGTTTTTCATGTGAATTATATGGAAAATATTCTATCTGTGGTAAATTTTGAAAGACCAACGTTTTACTCTTTCAAATAAAGAAACCTTATTATTGAATAATGTTGCATAAAGAACTAGTTAGACGTGACTTTTCTACTAATCATTAGTGTCTACTACCTTTCAATGAACATTGATAGGTGTCCATAATAACATAATTCTACTAGGATAGGTGCAAGAAATTTACCCATGAGATCATAATAGCAATTGTTTTGGGAGACTATGAGTATGGAACCTCACCCTTGGATGGTCTTCTACAGTCGCATAAAATTATCAACGATGGATAATTGGATGAACTATTGGAAGAAGGATAAATTTAATACATCATTAGATGGAGAAGATAACAAGGGTACCTCAAAAAATTATGAATTTATTGGCCAATTGGTGCTATATTATAACCACTCATCCCTCTCTAAAATAAAATTTAAGGGTTTGGTCCAACCTAATTATTTTGGGATTATGTAAACATCCCAAACTCAAGTAATGCATCTCATAGTCAAAGTCCACCTTAAAAATGAAGTTGAGCATAGAACAATAATCCCTCACATTTTTATAGAAATTGGTGATTAAAATTTGAACAGGTAGGAATTCAATATTTTTTACTATAATGATTTAGATAAAATAAAAAAATTCCTAGTGTATCGAGTATTATTTAAGCTTCTTTAGATACAATAAAATTATTTCATATAATGGTAAATTTACAACATATCCCTAATGGACTCCACATGAATTATTACATGTAGAGTTATTCTTTGAACCAACATTATATTGGGATCATAATGTTCTACATGTTCTTGGACAATCTAAAGACATATTAGTGAACTCAATCAATCATATATTGGAAGAGTGCAGACATTTACATGTTCTATAATGAATCTATGCACTACTTCTGTTGATCTCTTGGTAGGTTTGGTTAACTTTTGGTCATATATATTATCCAAAAGGTTAAAAATAGAGAATACTTAGAGGACTTATCATTCTTGAGTTATTTTATGTTAGAAATGTAGGAAGGTATTCTAGGTTACTCTAGCACTAAGGAATATAATTTTTGTTTAATTGTTCTAGTGGGATATAAAATCACTTCTTAGATACAACCCTTCTCTTTCCCTCTATCATTTTTATGCCATATGTTTCTTTATCATAATCACCTTATCTTGGGAGTCTTGAGTAGGAAAAGTGATCCTAGATCCAATTAGGTTTACTAGGATTATCTCCCTTTCACTTTGAAACAACTTTCAAACATAAACCAACAAGGGTTTTATGATTGAATTTCAACTACAGGGGAGGGACAACATCATAGGGTTTATGTTTTTACTTAGTTTTGAGGATGATAAATTTTATGTATGTTTTAATAGGTCTATTTGACATGTAGCCCTAGTCAGATGAACCTAATATTCCAAAAATAGAAATTAGATCTTATAAGGGAAAATTATTGTGCACTTGTGATATAAATATGATGCTAAAATAAAAGTTCTAGGGTGTGGGATACCCTAGACTAGCCTCCTCTTTGTTTGTATCTTAAAATTATGAATTGTAGGCTATGATTGGCATTGTGTTTTATAAAATTATCTTTTGAGTAATAGTTTTCTCCCTTACATATTATCTAATTTGATCTGTGTGTATCATTTATCAAGTCAAAATTAATTTGGAATCATAATTTACAATTATCATTATATGGATTGTATTTTAAATTTTGTCATGTGTTTATAGCATAAAATTTATAGTTCAATTATTCTCTACAAAAATGTGTTAAATTTAAACTTTAAAGAAATTCATATTAAAATTCATCTTAATATGTATAAATAATGTAAAATATTTATGTGGACAAAGGTAAAAATTATCTCTACAATAACTAAAGATATTTTCTTGTATGCCTCTAAACAAAAATACAAAACAATAATATGTTGGTGTGAACCACCTCCTAGGAGCATAACTTGCAAATTAATCTTCACACACGAGAGAAGAAACCCAAGGCTATTTCACTAGAGATGAAAAAATGAGATGAGATATATTTCATAATGTAAAATAGTGCCTTATAAAGGCAAGATGCAAGTTAGTAAGAGAAAAAAAAACAAAACTATATGCACCTAACTATGCACCTAAAAAATCAAATATTTTCCTAAGTAAAACCTAAGTATAGTAAATATCCTATTTACCCTAACAGCCCCCCTTAAGGGAAAATTAGGGAGTTTTATTATGCAAAATGAAGATGCAATATGGATCTCGACTTCACAACCATGTTAGGTACCCATTTACAATGCAAAAAGAAATCTCTCACAAGCAGAGAAAAGGAGAAAAACCCTATGGGAAAAAATCCCTCTCCAAAAGAGAGAAAAGAAAAAAAAAATGATGCATGGATGGAGGACTTAATAACACCCCCCAAGGACTACATACATCATGTAGATACAATCAATGGACCCCCCATAAGATGGAAAGAGAGAGACTATGTAGGCCCCGCATAATGTGTAATCACCTACAAAAAATGGTAAGTGCCTGAAGATAGAACATGATCTAATATCAACAAACAACTTGTATCCCTTTTGGAAGAAACAAAACCAAGTACAAATGTAGGTATGCTTCTCATTCTGGATAGGAATTATCAAGTGAAATCCAAATGTAGGATGAAAATGTCTCAAAAATCTACTCATGTGTCACCAACACCTTGGAAGATGATGCCACAAACCAATGAGGAACATTCCCAATCACAATAGGAGGTGAGAAAAAGGTACCAATGGAAACTAATTTTGAAAATTCTCCAAAGATAGACATGGAGTGACAACAATTGTATCACAACTATCATCAAGAAAGAAAATTAATCACTCAAATGTGTCTTCAACATGTCTGAAATGTTAGATTCCATGAACAAAGAACCGATGTTCGATAAATACAAATCACAATCAAGAAGACAATGATAATCATGATGCTCAGGAATGATTGAAGTACTTACTGAAGGTGGATCAACTATCTCTAAAAAAGAATCAAGAACCTCTGACGCAACCACAACCTCATCTAAAGTCTCATAAACCTCCAAAGGAGCACAAGAATGGTTTATTTTCTCTGAAGAATAACAAGGAAATTTGGTATTGAAAAGAGGGTCATCGAGAGATGGTGGAGTATCAGGATCTCCATATGATTCTTGAATGTAAGTCCAAAGAGCATAAGGGCTTTCAAAATGAACATGTGAATCCAAAAGGTCTTCATCATTTATATTCTCATAACTAACTCTAAAGACTTGAGCCCTAAATCCTTTCCAAATCATATACCTACCACATGTGTCTAGAATAGGAACTTCATTATACAAATATGGCAATAGATTCTGCTCACTAATATTAGTGAGAATAAAATCACTCCATTCCATAAAGTTTCCTTTCTACAAAGAACCCATTATAACTGAATTCTTCAAAAAAATTCAAAGATAGTGCTTTCACAAGTAAAAAAACTTCCAAAAAAAAATTAAACCTAATTTGGTGCAAAAAAAGATGCAACCCATTACCTGATCTCCATGTTGACACCAAGAAAATTCCATGAAGAACACAAACAAGATATCCTCCTTTGAGACTTGCTCACAACAACCAAAGGGTGTAAGAGGCTATTTAAATAGCAAAAAAACACATCACTCTAACAAAGTGGGATAACTCTTTCCCTTTGAGGAAAAACACAACCCCAAAACTCAATGCTAGCAAGAAAATGGAAAAAAACATAGAAACCCTAAATAAATATTTAGGGGAAGACTTTAGGAAAAACTCTCAAACTCTTATGCTCATCTAATAATAAAAAACCATACTCCAATTCACAAATTTTCCTGCAAATAAGAATAACACCTTCTGCGAGGAACAAATCATGGTTGCAAAGGAAATAAACCCTTTGAATGAGATTTATGGCCTCCATAATGAATGAAATGGTAGCTGCTTCAATTCACGCCCCCAGTGATTGAATCGATCTGCAAACAGAAAACACCACTCCAATGCAAGAAGAATCACACCAAATAATCCCCTTCCAGAAATGCCTCCTCACGCCAAAAATTCATGGCATAAAACAAAGAAATTGTGCCCTCATTAAAAAAAGAGGCTTCAACAGATTTATCTTCAATTAAAACGTAGGCCTACAATTAAAAATCACTACCTCCAAACATTCAAGAGTCTATAAAAATCTTTGATCGCTTAGTCTCTTCAACAAAAAACATGCAGGCTTCCAAAGATTAATCATACCAGCATAGGAGTGAAAATCATGGCTCTTCATAGTCAAATCAAATGCCTTCAAATTCAAATTGAGCCTTCCAACAAGAGAATTACACCAATGATATTATAATGCATTCACCAACAACAGGAAAATGAAAAATAATTCGAAATAGGGAAATTTTGAAATTAAAAAAAAATTCAAATGCCATTTTTTTTTTTTTAGCAATTAAAAGATCTCAAATTTTGATGAAAACTCTCAATAGCAGAAGAAGGCGCAAATTGAAGGAGTTGATACCATGTTGGTGTCAACCAACTCCCAGGAGCACAACCTGCAACTTAATCTTCACAAACAAGAGAAGCAACACAAGGATATTTCACCAGAGGTCAAAAAATGAGATGAGATATATTACATAATGTACAATAGTGTCTTATAAATACAAGATTCAAGTAGGTAAGAGAAATAACCGACAAAACTGTATGCACCTAACTATGCACCTAAATAATCAAATATTTTCCTAAATAAAACTTAAGCATGGTAAATATCCTATTTTCCCTAACATAATATATATGAAGAAATCTAGGCATCTTTAATGAAAGAGCCATGAATGTACTCTTAATTATATTGATATTTTTTATAATGTGCATGAAGATTTATAATTAGAACATGTAGAATGGTGTAATTTTTAATGCATAACTACAACTAATCCCTAATATTTGGGTAACCCATGAAATCTTGAGAAATATACAACAAACTATAAGAAAGATAAAGGACTATATTTCAAAAAAGGATATCATAACTTCACCATTAAGGCTTTTGCATATTCCATTGGAGGAAAAAATTAACATTTTAAAAGAGATATATATTCATGTTAATTTAAAATACATTATAAACTCAAGATACACTTTAAATACCTTGATCTACTTTAAATATAAATTTGACTATTAAAAATTCTAAATGTCATTAAGTGAAAGTTCTTTTCAAATATTAAAGAACCTTTTATAATTTTGTGTACTTGAACCATAGATTTTTGGGAAGCATTTATAGGCTACTCTTACACTCTTACGATGTTTCACCTAAAAGGAGAGAGATAAACCCCACTCAAAAGTCTAGGTGGTTCACTAAAATTAGGAAATGTAAGATGTTATTAAGGCTAAATGGAACGATCTAAGTGCAATTAAATGAAATATTTGACTGATTATGAATGCAAAACCTAAGAATTATGCAATGTTGGAAAACACAATGTGATATGCAAACATGAACTAAACATGAACAAATGCAAAACAAAAATGAAGAAGGCTGAATCATGGTGCACCTAGAAGTTTGATGAAGATTCTGGAGTATTCTGAACATTGACACAAATCACTGAAAATCACTAGTGGGACTCATACACCACTGATGGCGAATCAATCTTGCTTCTGATGAAAACTTTTAGAAACTGGTTTTGAGTTTCGGGATTCGCAATCTGACAAAATTTGGATTTCAAGCCTTAAGGTTGGACTCATTTACCACTGATGGTGAATCAATCCTCTTCCAAAATTTTGTGAAATCAGGGACCAATCTTGTAGCACCAGATCTGAGGTTGTCTGCTTGTCGGATTGATAGAGTTGGGAAAGGGTTGGGAAAGGGTCACTAGCACATGTGACACCAATCGAATATGGAATAGGTGATTATATTGCTTTTGAAATGTCTTCTTGATGTTGTTTTTTTTACTTGTGGCATTTCTTTAGCATATATATTTTATTTCATAGAGGTATTTGTAGATTTGTATGTTTAGACTAACCCTTCTAATGAGTATTTGAGGTTGGTCTTACATGCAGATTTAGGGTACTTCATTGTGGCACTAGAAGGAGGGCCTATCATTATCTTATTCTTGTGGTAGACTTTGCAGAAACTATAAAGAATCTCATAATCTAAGTTCACTTTCAGGCTTCATGAATCTTACCTTTTCTTTTATTTTCATCCAGCTAATTAAGTGATGTGAGCTTTTGGTGCATTGATGTCATAATCATGCAACTTTCTTTGCAAAATGCTAAAAAAAAATTTCTAAGTCATTTTAAGCAAATGGTATATTGATGTCATAATCATGCAGTTTTGCTGTAAAATATTTCCTAAGTTAGTTTAAGCAGAGAATTTGTGTGTTCAGAAGTTGATTCATTTATTTTGTTGCTCTTATATTAAGGTGTATCTCTGGAATAGTCAAAGAAAGTAGTCATACCCCCTCCCAGATCATTTCTTTCTGTTTTCCTTTGAAAGGTTTGATATATTTTCAACCATAGTGAATGCCTTTGCTTACCCTACAATGAAAAACATAGCTTCAATACTGAGTAGTAATGGTATGCCGCCTATCACTTGGTTCACATATTTGATAGGGTGCAACATTTATATCGGCTTTTATTTCACTTATGACAGCACCATGCTTTCCTTTTAATATATGATGATATTGGCTCATATGTTGCACCTAGTAGTCAAATACACAACTATACATATTTGCTGCTTGAACATGCTTTAAAGGAATTATGAATTCCTTCTCCTAACCACTTTAATCCTACGTTCTAGAAGACACTTGATATAGCATATGAAAATACATGATGAATGGCTCATTAGGCATGCTCTTGATTTAGACATTCGATAGAAGTGGGTCATTATGTTTGTTCTGACTGTGAGCCTTCTTTGAAGTTAACCTCTGACATTTGTTGCTTTATTCCAGCAAGGCACATTAGAAATGAGGGGAGCATATCTTTAATAACAAATGCTACAAGTTTTTAGAAGCCTGAAAAAGATCCCAACCACCACCGAATTGCATTAACTTGAATTCTGCAAGTTGTGCGTCCCTTTGAAAAATTATGTCAAAAGAAAATTTTTACATGCTTTTTCATTCACTTGGGATGGCACGATTTTGTATTACAACATTAAAGCCTTGAAGGGAACGCGTCCTTAATAAAGTTACTCATTGGTAGCTGAAGTTTGTGTCTACCAGTAATTAGTCAGTGGCAGCAACAAACATCAATGATACTGACATATTACAAATATCTTGCATATATCTCTTATTGCGCCATCTTTTAGATATTTGCTACTGTGTTGTCTTTTCTTATTCTGTCATCCACGATCACCATCGAATCTTACATGCTGATGTACATTGTGGTATTGAATATGTGTTGAATTTTGTTTACATGAATAATAATGGGAACAAATGCCTTGCAGTTGGTCGGCTACATGGTTCTCTATGCATTTTGGCTATCTATAATTCGCTCAAATAGATCTCTTATTTATTTCCACAACTAATCCAATTCAAGTATGCTCCAAGGTTGAGACATGATGGTGATGTCACTGCTGCTTCCACTGCTACGTTGCTGAGTAAATTGAAGTGTAGGTTTGTCTATTCTGGGCGCGGTAGAGTGCTCATTTTTTTTATTATTATTAGGCTAAATCTACAGTGTCCAAGGTTGGTCATCTGATTTTTACTTGCCAAAGCTTGAAAGTTTATTCTATTGGATTTTTTTTTTTATACACCTGCATTTGATGATTGGCACATCTTGTCTACACCTCCATTAGGATTGTTGCGCTGTGTTGAGAACCCCATTATTTCCAAACACTTCATGTTGAATGTATTCCAAAAATTTGACACATCAATAAAGGCAGATTACACAACATCAAAAGTCATTCCTTTCAATATTGACAATCCTTGTCAATAATTTACATTCTTAACTAACCTTTTAGCAGTGTTATGATTGTGAAAGGGTTTTGATTTCAATACTCGATTAGTTCAACCTCTTTACTATGGGGAAAGTGACAAGTATTTTCTAAACTTCTTTATGAATGCATTGGATTATCAATCAAGTCTACTTGAAGTCAAAGCAATAGGAAATACATGAAAAGGTGATTAGGACATATTAACTGTTGAATAAAATGTCTTAAAGGAAAGCTAAAATGTTATTGGTTTTGCAGGTTGAAGTGAGTATTTAAAGTTGTCTAACATCTATGAATTCAAATTATTACAATATATGCTAAAGGTGTCATGTGGGTTTTACACAAGGTTTTGAAATCAATTGTTCCTTTATAAAAGTGGGGGTAAAATTAACAATTTATTGACATTTACATCATATCATGTGCTTTTGTCAGTGCAATTTTATTCCTCTCCTTAAAATGTTTCCTCAAATTATTGACATATCTTGTGTATAATTTTACAATACTCTTGTTTATAATACTTGTAGGTGAAAGGCACAACGTACAAAGACTAACAAAGGAGGTACAAAAGCAAAATGAAAGTGACCAAGGTACAAACGAAGGAAAGCAAGGAGAAGGCTAGCAAAGGAAAATGAAAGGAGGAGGATATTTTGAAAAAAAAACCAAAGTGTTTTTAAATGCTTTAAGTGTTTGTTCAACGCTTCTTCAAGAAATTGTTTATCTTTTCATTTTAGGAAACTAATTTTCGTTTGGGTTTAAAAAGAACACTTTGGTTTTCTTTGCAAAGGCTAAAATGAACTTTAGGATCACAACTTACTAGATTCTGTTTGGGATTAACAAATTGAACAATCAAAACTCACACTTCATCTTGGTGCTTAAAATGAACTCACAATTGCTTTGGAAGGATAAAATGAATGTGTGTTTGCTTTGTTTTGTGGTTACTTACTTAAACTAAAGTCATTGAAAAGGACGTATGCGCTTCTCTCGCACTTCCAAGAGATCTTGAGAATCAAAAGGCCTTTTTAGTGATTTTGGCGTAAGATAAAGTGATCACCTCCACACTTCAATTTGGGCTTAAAATTGAACAATATCTTCTGCGAGTGTGAGTAGGGGAATTTTCACATATATTCTCTTTCTTTGTGCCATCAAAGATTGATCGAGTTACGGATTGTGTCTTTGCTTGCTTTTGTCTATCTTAGAGGGCCCACCTTGAGGATAAAGTACTCACCTAAGGGAACGGCTCAACTGGTAACACTCTGAACCCGAGAGTATTTCCATTTGAGATATAAATGTGGATATTGGAAGAAACGCCAATATCACGTGGTTGAATCCGACAAGATGGATCCAAAAGGGGACTCTTGCCACGTTGGGTCAACTCCTACGAATGGAAAGTTTGAACTAAAACCCTTGTTTTGTAGTGGCCTATTGATCCATTGAGCGAGTTTATCAAAGTGGTGCATTGGAACTTAGATTCCAAGAAGTTACTTGCCATGTCCAATCTTGGTTGAAATATAGAGGTTAAGATTTCATTCTTATCATACCTTTATATTTTATCCTTGGTTGCATGTAAAATCATGTCTTCTATGAAGGGCATGAGGCAAGCCCACCAAGAAAAATGTACCCATTAAGCTAGGATGTTGCATTGCTTGTGAGTCAGTTTGAAAATACATTGCTTGATCGAAAAAAAATAAAAAACAAACACTTAACATCATCCAAATTTCAAACCCTCTTGGAGACAAATATCATTGACTCAATCCATATGTTATTTCTTTCCCTTGGGACTCATGTCCTTAGAGATTTCTAAACATTGGGTTACATCTCGATTCATCTCCTTGAGTAAACAATAGGAAAACCCTTGTCTTAAGTTCATTAAATTTCCACATAACATATCTTGTGGGGTTTGAAGAAATTAAGACATTGGACATCTTAGTTTGAAACTTTAATCAAAGAGAGTGTTTTTGGTAAAATAAAGACATTAAACAAAGCTAAAACAAAATGAAATTTCATATGTGTTGAGGACACCACAAATCCCAAGGCAAAAATCATTGGAAATCCTGAAATGAATGTTCAAATGAAATCATTTCTTGGTTATAAAGGTCTTTAGGAAGCATTTGCATGCTCTTCAATACCTAGGTCTAGGAAAACAAAGTGTCTTTTTAGGTTCACCTAAGGATCAAAACAAATCAAACCTCTTTCATCCATCTTTCAAAACATCAAATCCATCTCACAAATCATCTTTTGGAAAATCTTGAAATTATCCTTGATACTAGGCTTTGTGGAAAAATAAAAAATCATCCAAAACATTGAGACTATATCCTTGAAAACATTACCAAAATCACCTTTGGCTAGGAATGTGTAAATGCATCCTTTTGCATATCCTTAGTCAAAGTTATCCAAATCATCTTGTCTAACTTAGTGTGTGTGGATGAATCCTTCTTCATATACTTAGTGAAACTATCATTTTATTTGGATAGGTGTGGGTAGATGCATCCTTCTCCTCACACATATCCAAAATCATCATCCTTTGAACAAAACTATCCCTTAGATCATTATCAAACATCTTAGGGTCCTTTTGTTCAAAATCAAAACAAAATCAAAATCAAAGTCAAGGACAAAATCCCAAATCCAAAATCCAATCAAATCCAAGTCCTAAAGCCTAGTGTCTCATTCAAGATTTATCAAAAGCCAAAACATTCATATCATTCATCATCATATCATCACCTTTGATCCCCAAAAAGCATCCTAAAACTTTCACTTTGGGACATAAAATAGAGATTAATCCAAAGAATCAAGAGATTCATCTCCCATATTCTCGAAGATTGATCCCCATTTTATGGTTCTAACTAGATCTCAATACAAGAAGAGTATGGAAGCCAACAAAGAAACAAGCAGCTTCAAGTGATCTTAGCCAAACCACTCCTGAAATGAATCCCATTGGGGATGGAAATCTCACAATTAGCCTTCCAACATCATCACAAAACCCACAAGAGGAAACCCAAGGAAGGATCTTACCTTTGGAATGTCTCACAAAGAAATAGCTGAAATGCTCCAAAATCCGGAGAATCACAAAAACATCAACATCATGATGAGACAACCCTTCATTTGTACATGCTTGAACTAGCAAAACAAGGGGCCAAGTTGCCTTCGGATTTTCATGTGAGTACTATCGTGGACATCATTTCCCCCAATCTCATCCACCATCCCATCTCATCTACACCTCCATCCCAAAACATCACACAAAACATTCCCAAATCATGACATCGATTGCTCCAACTCAACCAAATTTCAACAAGGGAAACACATTCCTCAATGCTCTTCAATCACATTACCTTGTTAATAATCAAAACATGGACTAAACACCACCTTGGAACAAATCATACCCGAAAATCCATTACACAAGAATGTTCCTCTCACATTCCATCACGATCCATCATCATCAATTTTTCACACAACACCACAAACACCTCTTCTCACAAACTCAAAAGAAGAGGGAGATATGTTCGGACTAGGGGGCTTATTCGACACCACGATGTTTTCACAACAACTCACGCCCCTTACATTTCCACCTCTTCTGCCCTTTCCATTATCATCCGCATCACTCCTTGGTTTAGGACTTCCTCCCCTACCAAGTATCAATCAAACCTACATCCCAACCATCAATCAAAGCATTGCACCAAACACTCAAAATTTATCGTTGATATCGCAACAAAAAATGATAAACACACAAGCAATGGAAACACCATCAAACACACCCCTAACATCACAAAAGCATGGTCTCTCAAGGACCCATCACATCAATACCATTATCCAACATGCAAAACATCAATTCAACATTACCACCTACCACCATTCCAAATCCACCACCACCCCCACCACCACCAATGTTCACCACATCAACTCAATATGATGCAGCATTGCAAGCTGATTTCCAAAGAGGAAACCAACAAGTCCAAAAAAAAAAAATCATGAAACAAGCCGCAATACAAACGCAACAAGCACAACAAGCCCAGGCATTATTGCAACAACAACAACAATCCGCCCAAGCTACACAAGCATTGCAAGCACAACTATTATTGCAGCAACAAGCCACACAAGCACAACAAGCGCAAGCCCAAGCACAACTTCTTGCACAAGCAACATAATTGCAAGAATATCAACAAGCATTTAAGAAATACCAAGAGCAACAAGAAGCAGTAGAATTGGTAGCCCAACAACAAGCGTTGTGGGAACAAAAACAAGCACAACAACAAGCATTGTTGGAGCAACAACAAGCGCAACAACAAACCCAAATCCTAGCCCAACAACAACAAGATCAACAACAGACATCGTTCATACAAAAGCAAGTAGAAGCCTACTTTTCTCGCCAGAACATGCAGATACCATCAAACAACACACCAAGCAGCCCATCCATCCAACCCATAACCCAAACCACAACCCAAAACACTTTCATCCCACCCCCTGATCCACAGAGTGATGTGATGACACAAATTAGGTTGCTCTCGCAACAAGTGCTCGACCTTCAATCAGGGCGAACAACTAAATCGCCAAGCAACTTGTGTCCCTATCCATTCGATAGGATCCTAGACATGAAACCATTCCCCAAAGGATTTGAAATCCCAAAAATTGACAAATATCAAGGGATGGGAAACCCTAAAGATCACATCAGGGAATTCCAGGTTCATTGTATGGAAGTCGCATATGACGATACGTATATCATGCGGCTATTCCCTAGGAGCTTGGCAGGTCTCACCATAGAATGGTTCTCTCGCTTACCCACAGGCATTAGAACATTCCAAGAAATCAGAGACAAATTCATTAGGAATTACACATGTAACATTACAATGGATGTCATTCTCAAAGAACTCTCCACTCTCAAACAAGGAAAGAATGAGTCTTTTGCCTCATTCATTCAACGATGGCGATCCAAGGCCAATCGGAGAAAGTGGACCATGCTAGAAGAACAACAAGTCTGCATGATCATAGCCAACCTTGAAAGTTGCCTGTCATTTCATCTCAAGGTTCAGGGAATCACCACATATGAGCAATTAATCTCCAAGGCACTTAGCATCGAAAGAGCCCTTGTGACCCAACCCGCTAAATCAACATCATATCACGAACCGCAAAACAACCGCACATCATCTAATTACAATGATAAACCTCGTACATGGGTGAGAAATAAGAACATCACTAATGATGGCATCATTAATGCCAAGGTGGTCATTAGTGGTCCATGCCAAAATACACCCGTGCCGCAAATCCAACCACAATGCCAAAACACTCATCACACAACATACCAACCCAATAATCCCACCATCAATAACCTCAATGACCAAAGAGGACCACCCCAACGCAAAACTTATCAAAAATGTAAATACTCCATTTTCGGGGAACCATTGGAGGACATAATGAAAAAGTTGATTGCCGAAAAACTCATCCAGCCTCCTACATTCGAAAATTACCAAGAACCCGATGTCAAACCCCCTTGGTACAACGAGAATCAACTTTGCAAATTTCACAAAATAAAAGGTCACACCACAAAAAATTGCATGAGACTCAAAAACATCATCCAAGATCTCACTGACAAGAAAATCATAAACATGGAACAACCTAAGGGAAATCAGGACCTTAAAATCTACACGAATCCGATGCCGAATCCTGGAAACAAAGGAAATAGAGGTGATAAAGGTAAAGGCAATGTAGATCATGTCTATGAATTTGTTGTTGCCTCACTAAATGAAGACTGTATGGTCATCACTATCAAGGGTGCCCATGTTGAAGATTGTGGAGTCACCACAAGAGGCGGCAAAGTCACCATTACAGGATCATCCCAACCAAATAGAGTCCCTACATCAAGAGCCATTTCATATAGCTACAATGTTGTAGACCAACTCAAAAGAATGCCATCACACATCTCCATCATGGAGTTGTTAAAAATCTCATCGGCGCATAAAAAGATCCTTGAGGAAGCATTAGCCTCATCCACTGTCCATACAGATCTCGATGTGGAGCAATTCCAAGCTATGGTCACAACTATCATAACACCTAATCTCCTTAAATTTTCTGACCAAGATTTCCCTACCCAACCATCTCACAACCGCGCACTTCACTTGGAAGCCATTGTAAACAAAAGAAAAATCAAAAGAGTCTTGGTGGATGGAGGTGCAGGTTTGAACATCTGTTCTCTTAGCCTCATCAAGTAGTTGAAAATATTAGAAGATTCCATCGACAAAGGAAAGGGCATCACAATCAGAGCATATGATGACCAAGAAAGAGTGTCTTAGGGAACAATTAAGCTCCCTATCCAATTAGGGCCAACACTTATGCAAACCACATGTCAGGTCTTGGACCTTGAATTGCCATACAATATCCTCCTGGGACGCCCTTGGATTCATGCGATGAAATCTGTAGCATCAACCTTCCACCAATGTGTGAAATTCACAAATAATGGACAAGAGGTTACCATCCATTGAGTTCCTGAGCCGTTTTCATATTGCAAGAATCTTGAAGCCAAATACTACAAAATCCCCCAAGTGCCAAAGAATGATGAGGGACCATTCACGTCATACATCGACCCCGCCATCCCGGCAATTCCCACCATATCTGACATCAAGCTCATCATCCAGGAGGACAGTTGTGGAAGGTATAGGCTCCCTAACAATGCTTTTGTGATAGGAGAGTTACCACTATCTCCTAGATCACGAGGACGCCCACAAGAAAATCAAGCTTCCACATCACAAACGTATCCTGAGGATTATCCCGAATTCACAAGATGGGGAGACCTTGGTCATGAGGTCATTGAAGCAGATCCATCTCACATGTTGTATCAAGATGAAAGACCGGAAGCTAATTTACCAATGGACGAAAGAAGCAAAGGCCTACACATGATGCTTGCAATGGGCTATGACCGAAATCAAAGACTAGGACAAAATGACAATGGGCTCATAATACCTATCATGCCATAGATGTGACCCATAACAAACCTTGGTCTTGGATGTACTACTCTAAGAATAACCATACGTGGCCGAAGTCCTCCGGTTAGAGCCGCTAATGTTTCTCCTCAGCCAGTACTAGTACAAGTACACTCACCAATAGTCACAGGTAGGGACACACATAATTTTATAACTGAGCCCTATATTAGTAGTGATCACAAAGATACCTTATCCAATCTACCTAGGCTATTCGAAGATACCACCCTGTGTATGATTAGTACCATATCCTTTGAACCAGATAGTCAAAATCATGAGATTCGTTTAGTCTACCCCCAATTGCTTGACTATGACCAACGAGGACCACCAGTTCTTGATACATTTGAAAATGATGAAGTGCTCTCAGAATTCATGGGATTGAGGGATAACATTCCAGATGGAGATCACAAGGCAGGATTTATAATGGAGTTGGACACACACGCCTATTATGGGGAAACGATTGAATCCTTCAGTCGCAAAAGTGAGAAACTAAGAATCATATCCAAGTCCTTGAGTGAAAACCACACCGTGGCACTCTCTGATAAGAAAATAGTAAAAAGAAAGGATGTATCCAATGGTGAAAACCTCTCAAAGGCACCTGAGGATGAAGGATTCAATCTTCCCCTAAGAGCTATTCATCAAGAGAAGTTAGTAGTCTTGCCCGAAAAATGCAACCCAGTCAACCTAGGAATAGAGAAGACCCCACATATCACATTTTATGCGGAATCACTATTATCAGAAGAGCAAAAACTCCTAGCAACATTCCTAAAGGAAAGACAAATAAACTTCGCATGGAGTTATGTTGATATGCCAGGGCTTGATCCAAAGACTATGGTCCACCACTTAGCAGTGTATCCAGATGCAAAACCTGTTAGATAGAAGCTTCGCAAAATGCATCCTCAAATCGCTTTGTTAGTCAAAATGGAGCTCAAAAAATTGTTAGATGCATGATTCATATGACCAATTGATTATCCAGAATGGGTGTCAAATTTTGTACCTATTTCAAAACCTGACTGAGCGAAAAAAATCTGTACAGACTTGAGAGATTTGAATAAGGCATGTCCCAAGGATGATTTCCCACTTCCCAATATCGACATGATTGTAGACATGACAGCAGGACATGAGATGCTATCACTAATGGATGGATTTTTAGGATACAACCAAATCATGATAGCAAAAGAAGATCAACACAAGATGACTTTCACTTGCCCATGGGGGACCTACTGCTGGAACATGATGCCATTCGGCCTAAAGAACGCAGGAGCAACCTATCAAAGGGCCATGACACTAATATTCCATGATATCATTCACAAAATAGTTGAAGACTATGTTGACAACATCCTAGGAAAGTCAAGAAAGAGATAAGATCATATAACCACCCTAAGTGCTATATTTGACAGATTGGAGGAATACAAAGTCAGACTAAATCTCAAGAAGTGCATCTTTGGCGTACAATCAGGTAAACTACTAGGATACATAGTCTCCATGAGGGGCATCGAGGTGGATCCGGTGAAAGTAAAAGCAATCCTTGAGATGGAAGCACCAAAGACATTAAAATAATTGAGGGGCCTCCATGGCCGACTTTAATCCATCCGACGGTTCATAGCACAACTGGCAGACAAGCAGAACCCATATTCGCACCTTCTCCACAAGGCGGTAGTATACAAATGGGATATAAAGTGCGAAGAGGCATTTAACAAAATCAAGGAATATCTACTGACACCACCAGTGTTAAGGCCACGTATCTCGAGAAAGCCATTGATCTTATATGTGTCAGCAACAGCAGTAGCCCTTGGAGCTCTTCTTGCTTAACATGATGAAAACGGAATGGAGAGGGCTATCTACTATATCAGTAGAACAATGGTCGACCGTGAACTAAATTACTCATTTATCGAGAAAGCTTGCCTCGCAGTAGTGTTTGCATCCCAAAAATCCAGACATTATATGCTGGCACACAAGATAAAGCTCGTCGCAAAAATTGATCCCCTCAAGTATCTCTTATCCAAGGCAATGCTCACAGGAAAAATGGCAAAATGGGTAATGATACTGTCAGAGTATGACATCGAGTATGTAGAGAGGAAAGCAATCAAGGGACAAGTTATTGTAGATCAACTAGCAGAAGCACCCATTTATTCTGAGAATCCTCTTCTATCTAAATTTCCAGACGAATCCATCTTTAACCTCAACATAGCAGACCACTAGAAACTATACTTCGATGGTTCATACACGCAACATGGATCAGGAGCTGGTGTCTTCTTCATCACCCCACAAGGGGACTACATACCGAAGTCATAAAAATTGGCATTTCCTTGTACTAACAACATCATGGAATACGAGGGTTTGACTATAGGTCTCAAGATAGTAGTGCAATGGAATATCATAGCTCTCAAGGTGTATGGAGACTCTCAGTTGATCATAAATCAAGTCAATAATGAATATCAGACAAAGGATGACAAGCTAACCCCATTCAAGAAATTGGTGGAGAATCTAAAGGAATCCTTCATCAACATAACATTTGAGCAAATTCCAAGAACCAACAATAGAGCTGCTAATGCCATGGCTACAATTGGGTCTCTAGTAGACATCCCTCAAACGTGCCGAAATACGAATTTCTGATCGAGCAGCTTCTCGTTCCCACATTCAAGGAACCAAAATTGGAATATGTGTGTCAAATCATTGGTCCTAGCGATCTTTCATATCATGAAATCTATACATATGTTCACATAGGAGTCATACCCGCTGACCTACAATTTAGCCTAAAACGAACCTTTATCAAAAGGGCATCCATATTTGTCATCCTAGGTTATACCTTATACTGTAGAAGCATAGAAGGTACCTTGCTACACTATTTAAATGTTGAGGAGGCATTGACCGCTCTAACCAAGGTTCATAATGGTATTTGTGGCTCACACTCGAGCAGAATAACCATAGCCAAGAAACTGCTGAGGCTGGGGTATTATTGGCCTACAATGGAAAGAGAAGCACATGATCATGCTAAAAGGTGTTTACAATGTCAACAACATGGGGACCTCATCCATGCTCCAGTTCAAGAGCTTCACCTGATTATCAGACCATGGCCCTTTTCGCAATGGGGACTCGATCTCATTGGGAAAATCATACCCACCTCATCCAATGGCCATAAATTTATCCTAACTACAACTGGTACTTCCACCACAAAGTGGTGGAAACCACCGCTGCCAGCGTATATCACTAGAGGCGGTCTCAAAATTCATCTGAACTATCTCATGCATTAAGATTCTGATTGTCCCACAAGCATTATACTCAAATAATGGGACACCATTCAAGTAGGAGGTTCGGCTTATTGCAAAATTCATATTCCAACATCGCTTCTCCCACCACTGTACTATCCTCAGAAATGGCCAAGCAAAAGCCATGAATAAAACCATCCTCAAAATCCTCAAGAAAACACTCAATGACGTAGGTCGTGACTAGCATCTATAGCTTAATCATATCCTCTGGGCTTATCAAACCAGCATCCATACACCCACTGGCGCTACCCCATTCTCCTTGGTCTACAGTCCGGAAGTCATTACTCTACATTGAGATCGAGCTCCATCCCGCAAGAATGCTCATTTAAAATCTCATCGCGATGAGGGATTTCTCCAGTGTCAAAAGATTAACCAGTGAGACTCTTGGATGAGAGACACCTGAGATGCTTCAAATCATCAATAAGTCTATCAAAATAGACTCAAAGAAGCTACAACAAGAAGATCAAGCCCGAGGACTTTCAAGTTGGAGAATTGGTCTTAAAAGAAAAATCGGAAGAATATCCACGGATCTGATGCTTAAAGAGGCAGGATTCGAACCCAATTGGTTAGGGCCTTTCATCGTCCTGACAGAAGCTATAAATTAAGGGGCATATATCGACTATCAACACCCAAAGGGAACCTGCGCAGAGCCAATAAATAGCTCCCCATCTCAAAGAAGTTTTATGCCTAATTCTTTCAGGTATAGAACCAAAAAAATCCGAAACATTAGAAAAGTCTGAACAAAATGGTTGCTTGAGAAACCTGAAAACATGTGTCTTGGTAACAAAAAAAATCAAAAAGCAAAAAATCCAAAAAAAAATCATAAAAAGGATAAAAAAAATTGTCTTCTAGTGAAAACCACGTTAGTGGCACTTTGGGCAAGTACCTTGGTGAAAACCTGGCAAACAGGCGCCTTGTGTAAATAAGCACTTTCCATCCACCAGGATCTTTATGGCTTGTTCTGCATCATCCCTCCATTTCACTCCCATCATCCATCGCATTCAAGTGTCCATCCATCACTCATCCACTTGCATCTGCACCATAGCTTGGTCCTGTGTTCGTATCATGATCCCTCCTAGTACTACTCGACCCATCATTAAGGACAGCTTGTCCTGCCTTTATCGGAGTAGTCTATTACATCCTACTTCAGGGAGCCGCGTTCTCCTTCGGGATCCCAGTTAGGTGTATGGTCTTAGGTCCTCAAATCGAGGAAAAATCAAAACATTAGAATATCGGAAAATCCAAAACGTAAAACATCGGAAAATCCAAAAACATTAGATAATTAGAAAATGAAAAACATTAAAAACATAGTAAAATCCAAAAAAAAAGTCAAGCAGTCATTCAAAGCCAAAACAAGGTCATGGAACTTCGATAGATCTCTGAGCCAGGCATTAGGCAAGGTTGATCACAGTCATGCCGAGACATTGAGTCAGTCCTATAGAGGTCAGTGCCGTAAGCTGACAATTCATCATGTATATCATAATGCATGATCCAAATTAAGTGAGATTGAACTCGTGGTCTGCGTGTATAGCGTGAAGCCAAAGGCTAATTGTCGATCAACCCAGGAGCCCAGGATAGGTCTTTAGGTTGAGTATCTTGGTCAAAATCTCGAGAAAATCCCAAAAGATTGGAAAGCGAAAATCATAGCATTTGTAAACTTTGAAAAATACCCAAAACAACCTCAAAACATTTCAAAACATTAGAAACATCCAAATATTTGAAAAAATCCATCTACCTCATCTCACTTGCACCCTCAATTAACACCATTCATAATAAACTGATCGTCATCCTCAACCTTTGGTGAAACAGTTAGAAGCAAGTCTAGTAGCTTACAAGAGTAAAAACTCAAAAGCATCAAGTCTCAAGTCTCAGTCAGTACGTAAACAAGTTGGTCAAGTCTTTGTGTTGATAGTCCATCATCCAAACAGTCCCATATCAATCATTTGATAACATCATGTCCTAGGATGAATCCTTCCTACAAGGGGCATTATTTATTAGAAAGAACATTTTGGATAAACGAAATGACGTGCCACCATCCACTAACATGTCCTAGGATGTATCCTTCCTACAATGGGCATTATCTTTTGGCAATAAGTTTCGGTTCTTATCCTTAAAAACACATTCCCTTTTGGTTGTGATGTTGAGAACATCAACTTGTTTGTGTGCTTTATCTTTTTTCTGGCTTATATTGTTAAACCGGTCCAAAGGACCTCTCGATGATATCGAATGAAGGATTTAGAGATAGAATGGAATAGCGATCATTATTATTTTATGCACTTTGTTGTGCTTATTGGACATTCTTGTAAAATAACTTGGTAAATACTTTCTTTGTTAGGTATGTATAGAGGATGTTTTGGATGGCTTGTTGACTATTCCATTGATTGGTTATACCTCTCCATGTTTTGGTCCGAGATTTTTAAAACTTCTAAAATGCATCCTAGCAAGGTTTTTGTATGTCAGGTGTGAACAGGAATACTCCTATCTATTTGTCGAGTCAAATTCCATCACACTAAGTACAACGCCATCCTGGTCCTTCATACCTTGATGCATCATACTTAGGCATGTTACCAAACATAAAGTAAGTGACCCTTTGAAAATCCCAATCCTTGATAAGCAAATCAATCCATCTATCAACATGATTTCTTATCATCATTTCTCACCATCATCTCATAATGTTGGCTTGTTGAATCCTCTTGTGTATGTTGCTTCATTTTTGCACTAACATCTTGACATGAATAGTTAATCATCATAACCAATTCATCCATCGGCCATCCATCATGCATCCATCGTGCATTCCACATCACCATCATAATATAGATCCCCGTTAGTCTAAGCATCTCATAATCATCCATTACATAATCACAACATATCACATCATCAATCTCATCCATCTCACATCCCCTTATCATCATTTAAGTTGTTTCGAATAATATAGATTTGTTATTCTACGCATCTTAAAAACATCTCATTTGCATCATCATCCATAGCCATCCATTTTGAATCTCTTTATTGCGAGATCAACCCTCAAATCGAATCTGTTCGCTCAATCTCTCGAGGGGGCAATGTACCAGTGTACTTCTTTCCTTTGGGGCATCCGAAAAATCAAATTTTTTAATTTGATCACGGAGAGGATTTATTCACTTTGAACAACGCCAACAGTACATTGCTTCAAGGGGAAAAATGTAGACACACAAAAAATTAGCATTATGCATAATCATATTCCATTCAGCAAATAAATCAAGTTTATTTATCAATCTCCTAAAGTCATCAGCTTAAATCAAATAAATCAAACTTGATCCTATCATCATCCCTTTAATTAAATAAATCAAGACTTTATTTAATTGAAATCCAATTCATATTTCTCTCTTTGATTTAATTTAAATCCCTAAATCAAATCAAAATTGGTCAAATCATCCTAATCATCATTAATTTAATCTAACCATGATTAAATGTAATCATCCACTTGCATTCTCTAGATTATGCCACTTATAATAAATCAATTTATTGATTTATTAAACTCCATTTTCATTCAACATTATTGAGTTGGTTGTCTCATGGCATTTATTTATGTTCTTGTCCCCTCAAATTTATTGCCAAGTTGAATTCAATTCTCTCATGGGCACTCTTCCCGAATCTTGCTACAACCATTGGCCTATCACCACTTGACAAGTGGCCTATTCTCTCGTGGTGGATCTTTAGTCCCACATTCTTACTCTTATTGATAGTGTAAAATCTATAAAGAAGGCCTTAATCTCATTCATTGCATCCACAACTCTCATGCAAGGTTACTCTCTTGATTTGAGAACTCATCTTGCTCATCATCTCCATTGTATTTGCATTTCATCATTTTGGATTCTTAGCAAGGGTTGGGAAAGGGTCACTAGCACATGTGACACCAATCCAATATGGAATAGGTGGTTATGTTGCTTTTGAAATGTCTTCTTGATGTTGTTTTTGTTACTTGTGGCATTTCTTTAGCATAGATATTTTATTTCATAGAGGTATTTGCAGATTTGTATGTTTAGACTAACCCTTCTAATGAGTATTTGAGGTTGGTCTTACATGCAGATTTAGGGTACTTCATAAATCACACCCAATGTCATCCACAAAGTGACGAACGCATCATATGAAGTGACAAGGCTTCACTAAGAACCAAAAATGCAAATGAAATGATGCCAATGTATGCCCCCCACTTTAAAGGAATTGCTACACACCATTCTTTGAGCAATTACTTTAAAGTAGCAAAGGAAAGAAAATGCAAAAAGGAAAAAAAGACATGAGAGCCAACTTGGAAAGCCCCTATGCCAAGTCATATGTTTCCAAGTAAGGCTACGCCATGTAAACAAAAAAGAGAACAAAAGAAAGGGAGGTTTCCCCCCTAAAAGGAACACAACAAACACATATAGGAGGAAGATTGTAACCGATACCATAACCAATCTTCCAAGTTAGAGGAATCAGGTGTGTGTTGGTGAGAAGGATTGGTTTCTTTCCAAGAACACAAATCCTTGTTAATGTGATGTGTCATTGCTTCATGAGGGATGGGAGTTATATTGTACCCATCGCCACCATGAAGTAAGTTGGTAGAACTAAGTTGAGCAAAAGGAATGCAAGGTTGGGTGGGTTGAGAGTGGGATATTGCACACCCTCCCTTAAAGGTAGGTATGAAACTCCAATCACTACTAGGGCTTGTGTCTGAAAATGAATCGTTTCTATATGACTCTTTGGACCATGAGGGTGAGAGTTTGGAAATGTTACGGGAAGGATGGGTAGAATATAACAATCCCCAATGATTGCAAAAGAGTTTTTTGTAGGTGAAGAGTTAGGACCAACTTGTATAGGTTTAAGTTTTGATCTAGGAATGAAAGGATTGGGGGAGTTGGAAGTGTTGTGATCAGTTCACACATAGCTTCGCTCGTCTCTATCAATAGTGTATATCTTGTTGTGTTCAAACTTCATGACATGGTGAAGGATAGATTGTACTCCTTTCATAGCATGAATCCATGGTCTCCCGAGGATAATATTGTATGGAGGGGGTCCTTGCATGATATGAATGAGGTAGGAAACACTACAGGTTCGACCTCAATAGGTAATGTAATCATCCCAAGTGATTTCCTATGAACATCATTAAGTTGAATGAGCTTTTTTTCCATGCCAAGTTTGTGTAGGAGGTCTATGCTACAAACATTAATTTCTGATCCATTGTAGATGAGACTATTCCTAATTAGACTTTCATGAATGATCACCTTTATCATCAAGGGATCATTTTTGTGTTGAATCTCAAGTGGGGATAATTCATGCTTAGGGAATTTGATTTCTGACTGAGTGGCTTG
Source organism: Sequoia sempervirens (assembly GCA_007258455.2). NCBI lineage: Eukaryota > Viridiplantae > Streptophyta > Pinopsida > Cupressales > Cupressaceae > Sequoia > Sequoia sempervirens. Next base: position 884,044,167 of record VDFB02281492.1, on the reverse strand, counting down.
TATGGGACAAAGGGAAGATGTTACATGATTCGGTTTTATGTAATATTGGATCTCTTCCTTGTGTATTTCCAACATTTCATGGAAGAGAAATTTGACTGCTGGTGAAAGTTGAATGAGCTCCCATACAAATATCTTAGCACGAGTCTTTTTAAGATCTTCAACATAGGCACTTTTTGAGGAAAAGGTAATGGTGTAGGAGTGTTATGTGGTCCTCTAGATGTTTGAGTCACTAAGTTACAACTTAGCAACTAAAAAACATTATTATGAGTAGATTACATCATGGATTTCAAGACAACTCTGAATTGTTTATGTTTTTCACTAATGGGAGGTGACTTAGGAAGCTCACTAATTAAAGGAGATCCCACTTGTGTGATCATAACCTCAAATTTTTTGTCTTGATTGGCATGATATGTTCGTCAAGGGGATTCTAATGCCACTTGAGTATCCTCATCTAGGGAAGGTTTAGTGGTTGAAGGATATGTGTCAATGTTCATATGTTTGTGCACCATGAGATTCTCCCTAGGAGAGTTTTTAGGAGAACAACAAGCCAAATGTTTGTGACATTCATAGGTTGGTTCTTCTAAAAGATTTTCATCGCAAGTAGGGGAATGATCAATGGTTGAAGATTGTTTTTTAAGAGGGTTTTCCCTAGGTGAAGGGATACAACTAAGATATTCATGGCCTTCATTAATTGTGTTGTCTAACAAAGTATCTATTTCACAACTAGGAGATATACTAGATAGGAAGAACAAATGTTGTTATCATGATCATCTTAGGTTGCGTTATGTTGGTTTTGAATGTGTTTTCCACTAAGATAGGTAAAAGGAGAGAAAAAAATTGGATTCTCAAAACTCTCATTAATTGACTCTTCTACTAAAATATCTTTATCACCGAAAGGAGAGATATTATGAGCAGAACAAGTATGATCGTTAGGAATGGCCCAAGTTGTAGTATCTTTCACTAAAACACCCTTACAGGGAGGGGATAGGAAGTGTTTCTTAACATGTCTACATATGAAAGGTGCTAGGATTGTTTGAATAAGAATGAAAAGTACATGTAACCATTTCATGCAATATTTCAGCAATATGAACAATGTATATGAAAAGATACAAAACATTCTTAAATCCAATATATCCAAAATTTGAAAAATGAAAACAATGTACATGTAAGAATGAAAAGCAATTTAATCAAACTTATGCAAATTTTTAGGAATAGAAACATTGTATATGAAAAAGTGAAAAGTACTTTTATCAAAGTTATGCAAAATTGTAGAAATGGAAGCATTTTTAGATGTAAGGATGTTTGCAATTGAAGTGATTTGAAGAATGAGTGATCTAGAATGATGTTTTTGATCTAGATGCATAAAAAAAATGTTCTAGAAACTTTCTAGACTTATACTATATAATGCTAGGAGGCTTAGGAAACATAGAAATGAGGTTTTTGATGCTATAACAGTCAGTCAAAAATATGGAAAGGGACTGATTCGCCCATTATGGCGCATGAGTCCTAGTAATATTTTTTGCAAAATAATTAGAAAATTTTAATTGTTTTTGATGTGTTTTCCATTGTAAGATGTAGTGATAAGATGGACATGCAGAATCTCAAAAAAAATTAAGGAAATTGTATGAAAAAATACAAGCTAAATGCACTATTTTTAAAGAAAAAATTTGAAACCCTAGATGCAAATTAACTAATGCAAATCTAATGAAAATTCAATGCAAGCTAGGATTAGGATAAAAATGGACTCCTAATTAGAAAATAAGATG